>OZ026606.1:16205279-16317779 GCA_964020085.1 Micromussa lordhowensis
TATATGTGAGGGATTAATGAGATGTGGGCAGTGTAGGTATATGTGGGGGATTAATGAGATGTAGGATGTGTAGGTGTATGTGGAGGATTAATGAGATGTGGGCTGTGTAGGTATATGTTGGGGATTAATGAGATGTGGGCTGTGTAGGTATATGAGGGGGATTAATGAGATGTAGGCTGTGTAGGTATATGTAGGATATATAATGGTATGTAGGCTGTGTAGGTATATGTAGGAGATATAATGATATATAGGCTGTGTAGGTGTATGTGAGGGACTAATGAGATGTGGGCTGTGTAGGTATATGTGAGGGATTAATGAGATGTGGGCTGTGTATGTATATGTGGGAGATTAATGAGATGTGGGCTGTGTAGGTATATGTGAGGGATTAATGAGATGCGGGCTGTGTCGGTATATGTGGGGGATTAATGAGATGTGGGCTGTGTAGGTATATGAGGGGGATTAATGAGATGCGGGCTGTGTAGGTGTATGTGAGGGATTAATGAGATGTGGGCTGTGTAGGTATATGTGAGGGATTAATGAGATGTAGGCTGTGTAGGTATATGTGGGGGATTAATGAGATGTGGGCTGTTTAGGTATATGTGGGGGATTAATGAGATGTGGGCTGTGTAGGTATATGTGGGAGATTAATGAGATATAGGCTGTGTAGGTGTATGTGAGGGATTAATGAGATGTGGGCTGTGTCGGTATATGTGGGGGATTAATGAGATGTGGGCTGTGCATGTATATGCGGGGAATTAATGAGATGTGGGTTGTGTAGGTGTATGTGGGGAATCAATGAGATGTGGGCTGTGTAGGTGTATGTGGGGGATTAATGAGATGTGGGCTGTGTAGGTATATGTGAGGGATTTATTGAGATGTGGGCTGTGTAGGTATATGTGGGGGATTAATGAGATGTGGGCTGTGTAGGTATATGTGGGGGATTAATGAGATGTGGCCTGCGTAGGTATATGTGGGGAATTAATGAGATGTGGGCTGTGTAGGTATATGTGGGGGATTAATGAGATGTGGGCTGTGTAGGTATATGTGGGGAATTAATGAGATGTGGGCTGTGTAGGTATATGTGGGGGATTAATGAGATGTGGGCTGTGTAGGTATATGTGGGGAATCAATGAGATGTGGGCTGTATAGGTATATGTGGGGGATTATTGGGATGTGGGCTGTGTAGGTATATGTGGGGAATTAATGAGATGTGGGCTGTGTAGGTAGATGTGGGGAATTAATGAGATGTGGGCTGTGTAGGTATATGTGGGGGATTAATGAGATGTAGGCTGTGTAGGTATATGTGGGGAATTAATGAGATGTGGGCTGTGTAGGTATATGTGGGGAATTAATGAGATGTGGGCTGTGTAGGTATGTGTGGGGGATTAATGAGATGTGAGCTGTGTAGGTATATGTGGGGAATTAATGAGATGTGGGCTGTATAGGTATATGTGGGGGATTAATGAGATGTAGGCTGTGTAGGTATATGTGGGGAATTAATGAGATGTGGGCTGTGTAGGTATATGTGGGGAATTAATGGGATGTGGGCTGTGTAGGTATATGTGGGGGATTAATGAGATGTAGGCTGTGTAGGTATATGTGGGGAATTAATGAGATGTGGGCTGTGTAGGTATATGTGGGGGATTAATGAGATGTGGGCTGTGTAGGTATATGTGGGGAATTAATGAGATGTGGGCTGTAAAGGTATATGTGGGGGATTAATGAGATGTGGGCTGTGTAGGTATATGTGGGGAATTAATGGGATGTGGGCTGTGTAGGTATATGTGGGGGATTAATGAGATGTAGGCTGTGTAGGTATATGTGGGGAATTAATGAGATGTGGGCTGTGTAGGTATATGTGGGGGATTAATGAGATGTGGGCTGTGTAGGTATATGTGGGGAATTAATGAGATGTGGGCTGTAAAGGTATATGTGGGGGATTAATGAGATGTGGGCTGTTTAGGTATATGTGGGGGATTAATGAGATGTGGGCTGTGTAGGTATATGTGGGAGATTAATGAGATATAGGCTGTGTAGGTGTATGTGAGGGATTAATGAGATGTGGGCTGTGTCGGTATATGTGGGGGATTAATGAGATGTGGGCTGTGCATGTATATGCGGGGAATTAATGAGATGTGGGTTGTGTAGGTGTATGTGGGGAATCAATGAGATGTGGGCTGTGTAGGTGTATGTGGGGGATTAATGAGATGTGGGCTGTGTAGGTATATGTGAGGGATTTATTGAGATGTGGGCTGTGTAGGTATATGTGGGGATTAATGAGATGTATGCTGTGTAGGTATATGTGGGGGATTAATGAGATGTGGGCTGTGTAGGTATATGTGGGGGATTAATGAGATGTGGCCTGTGTAGGTATATGTGGGGAATTAATGAGATGTGGGCTGTGTAGGTATATGTGGGGGATTAATGAGATGTGGGCTGTGTAGGTATATGTGGGGAATTAATGAGATGTGGGCTGTGTAGGTATATGTGGGGGATTAATGAGATGTGGGCTGTGTAGGTATATGTGGGGAATCAATGAGATGTGGGCTGTATAGGTATATGTGGGGGATTAATGGGATGTGGGCTGTGTAGGTATATGTGGGGAATTAATGAGATGTGGGCTGTGTAGGTAGATGTGGGGAATTAATGAGATGTGGGCTGTGTAGGTATATGTGGGGGATTAATGAGATGTAGGCTGTGTAGGTATATGTGGGGAATTAATGAGATGTGGGCTGTGTAGGTATATGTGGGGAATTAATGAGATGTGGGCTGTGTAGGTATGTGTGGGGGATTAATGAGATGTGAGCTGTGTAGGTATATGTGGGGAATTAATGAGATGTGGGCTGTATAGGTATATGTGGGGGATTAATGAGATGTAGGCTGTGTAGGTATATGTGGGGAATTAATGAGATGTGGGCTGTGTAGGTATATGTGGGGAATTAATGAGATGTGGGCTGTGTAGGTATATGTGGGGGATTAATGAGATGTAGGCTGTGTAGGTATATGTGGGGAATTAATGAGATGTGGGCTGTGTAGGTATATGTGGGGGATTAATGAGATGTGGGCTGTGTAGGTATATGTGGGGAATTAATGAGATGTGGGCTGTAAAGGTATATGTGGGGGATTAATGAGATGTGGGCTGTGTAGGTATATGTGGGGGATTAATGAGATGTGGGCTGTGTAGGTATATGTGGGGGATTAATGAGATGTGGGCTGTGTAGGTATATGTGAGGGATTAATGAGATGTGGGCTGTGTAGGTATATGAGGGGGATTAATGAGATATGGGCTGTGTAGGTATATGTTGGGGATTAATGAGATGTGGGCTGTGTAGGTATATGAGGGGGATTAATGAGATGTGGGCTTTGTAGGTATTTGTGGGGGATTAATGAGTTGTGAGCTTTTTAGGTCTGTGTGGTCATATGTGGGGGATTTAATGAAATGTACTGGGTCAATAGGTATATGTAGGGATTAACGAGATGCAGGCTGTGAATGTATATGTGGGGGATTAATGAAATGTAGGATGTGTAGGTATGAGTAGTTTTGTAGATATATGTAGGGGAGATAATGAAATGGAGGCTGTGAGGGGATATTCTGGGGGATGGTGGAGGAATAACAGTTCATTATATATTCAAAGAGATCAAGAGAGATGTTAACATTGCTGTGGAGTTAACTAGCCGCCCAACCATCCGGGTGGTGTCGCACTTATAAAGCGAAAGAACAAAAGGCTGGCTGTGAGCCAATGAGAAAGCATTGACGTCATAGCCAAACTGGATAGCCGGCTCGATTTGATTATTCAAAATGGCGGACATACCTTTCGTTAGAATATGCTAATTTGCCAAACATTCTTTTTACGCACGCCTATGTTCTGTAATGGCTACGTAATTTATGCTATACATACAGTCAGATAATATACCCGTTCACCTTTTGTGTCTTGAGTTACAGTGGCCGGATTAGATTTCGTTTAAGGTTCTCTCTGCCATCTAATATTACATGTTGCAGCGAAACGGTAGTTCAAATTCGTCGACAACATATACCATCCACGAATGCTTACTAAGGGCCGATTTACACGGTACGACTTTGACGCATGCGACAAGCTTACGACAGGCCTACGGCATGACTTGGGACCATTTACACGGGTACGACATTTTCACTTACAAAATTAAATATGCAAAAGTTTTCACCGGGATTTACGGAGCGAAAAAGTTCTAACAAACGTAATGAAATATTTTAGCTCAGTGTCCTTCGCTTTGAAAAATCTTCCTAACGAGATGTTTTTCGCTTTAATCCGTTCCGTACTTTTCGAGAAACGACTTCATGTGAACCAGTCAACAACAACTTCGTCCCCTACTGAGTAGAAATTTGTCACAAAATACGTATGCTCTATATAGGTCGGCTACGATTGTCGCAGCGTTTTAAAACATGTTTTAAAATCCTACGACAATATTTTTGACGCACACAACAGTCGTAAGCGAGATGTAGGCTTGATTTACACGAAACAATTCATGTCGTAGGCCTTTCGTAAAGTTGTCGTATGGAGAGAGATATACGTACTGTAATAGTTACTTGGTTTGGAGCGGGAAAGACCACAGTATCAGTTCACCATGTTCAAGCACGCGATATGATGGCGATGGCCTTTAAGTTTTCAAAGCCTTAAGTTATACTGAAGAAGAAGATGCAAACGATTGCATTTGGCGTTTAGTTATGGGGAAGATGAAAAGGTATTGCTTCGGCGGATTAAGGTAAACGAGCTTGTTTCAACAGGACGGCCAAACTTCCCATCGAAACGCTTAACTACTTTATCGCTGAGTTAATAAGAACCCTGACAAAAAGCTGCAATTTATGTGATTGTTTACGATTTTTACACGATACTCTAATCTGCGTCCGATTGTTCTTGGGATAAAACAGGAGCAAAGCACAAAGCAGCCGGTTGGGATGTAAGAACTCATGTCAAAACAATTGTATCGACCATCCGCGCAGCCGAGATGCAAATAGGAACCTTAACAATAATGACCGCGACGCCCTTTAAAACAGAATTTTTATTTACCTTTCCTAAGATTTTTTTGCAAGTTTTCGGATTTTTCCAGGATGCTCATGGCACTGAAACCTAGCTCGGGTTAAATATCCAATGACAGCGTTCAATTCCGAATGGAAATACAAAAAAAAAAGCAGCTCAACTTGTTTTTCGCTTTCTCCACACTACGTAGAACGCGGCCATTTTGCGTTGTTGTATTGCAGACAACGGCTATGACAAAAAGGTTTATTGAAAACACTTGTACAGCCATTATTTTGTCTGACCGAAACTACTCCGAACCCTGACCCGCGACCTGCGCTTTTGGCCAAAAATCATAAGTGACCGAAACTACTTCAAAGCCTGACCCGCGACCTGCGGTTTTGGCCAAAAATCATAAGTGACCGAAACTACTTCGAAGCCTGACCCGCGACCTGCGCTTTTGGCCAAAAATCATAAGTGACCGAAACGACTCCGAAGACTGACCCGTGGCCTGCGCTTTAGGCCAAAAATCATAAGTGACCGAAATTACTCCGAAGCCTGACCCGCGGCCTGCGCTTTTGGCCAAAAATCATAAGTGACCAAAACCACTCCGAAGCCTGACCCGCGGCCTGCGCTTTTGGCCAAAAATCATAAGTGACCGAAACCACTCGGAAGCCTGACCCGCGGCCTGCACTTTTGGCCAAAAATCATAAGTGATCGAAACCACTCCGAAGCCTGACCCGCGGCCTGCGCTTTTGGCCAAAAATCATAAGTGACCGAAACCACTCCGAAGCCTGACCCGCGGCCTGCGCTTTTGGCCAAAAATCATAAGTGACCGAAACCACTCCGAAGCCTGACCCGCGGCCTGCGCTTTTGGCCAAAAATCATAAGTGACCGAAACCACTCCGAAGCCTGTCCCTCGGCCTGCGCTTTTGGCCAAAAATCAGAAGTGATCGAAATTACTCCGAAGCCTGACTTGCGGTCTGCGCTTTTGGCCAAAACTATAAGTGACCGAAACTTCCCCGAAGCCTCACACGCGGCCTGCGGTTTTGGCCATATATTATGAGTGACCGAAACTACTTCGAAGCCTGACCCGCGGCCTGCGCTTTTGGCCAAAAATCATAAGTGACCGAAACCACTCCGAAGCCTGACCCGCGGCCTGCGCTTTTGGCCAAAAATCATAAGTGACCGAAACGACTCCGAAGCCTGACCCGCGGCCTGCGCTTTTGGCCAAAAATCAGAAGTGACCGAAACTGCTCCGAAGCCTGACCCGCGGCCTGCACTTTTGGCCAAAAATCATAAGTGACCGAAACTACTCCGAAGCCTGACCCGCGGCCTGTGCTTTTGGCCAAAAATCATAAGTGACCGAAACCACTCCGAAGCACCCTCGGCCTGCGCTTTTGGCCAAAAATCAGAAGTGACCGAAATTACTCCGAAGCCTGACTTGCGGTCTGCGCTTTTGGCCAAAACTATAAGTGACCGAAACTTCCCAGAAGCCTCACACGCGGTCTGCGATTTTGGCCATAAATCATGAGTGACCTAAACTTCTTCAAAGCCTGACCCGCGGCCTGCATTTTTGGTTACAAATCATAAGTGACCGAAATTAATCCGTATAATTTGGAAAATGTTTACCTCAGTTGTGTTTACAGAGCTCACTGCTACTGGTCTACATGCATTAACGTCCTTGGTCGTCTCCCATACAGACCTCTTTCTTGGTTAACAAACGCTAACTAATAAGATGCAGGCTGTGTAGGTATATGTGGGGCATTAATGAGATATAGGCTGTGTAGGTATATGTGGGGCATTAATGAGATGTAGGCTGTGTAGGTATATGTGGGGCATTAATGAGATGTAGGCTGTGTAGGTATATGTGGGGCATTAATGAGATGTAGGCTGTGTAGGTATATGTGGGGCATTAATAAGATGCAGGCTGTGTAGGTATATGTGGGGCATTAATGAGATGAAGGCTGTGTAGGTATATGTAAGGGATTAATGAGATGCAGGCTGTGTAGGTATATGTGGGGCATTAATAAGATGCAGGCTGTGTAGGTATTTGTGGGGGATTATGAGATGTAGGCTATGTAGGTTTATAATAAAGTTTCCATATAACGCACGCTCTGATTGGCTGAAACAGCGTGCTTTGTCAGAGAACAGAGCACGGCTTGATGACGGTAAGCTGGCTTCTTCAAATTTTTGCTTCGGAATTTTGACAAATTTGACCCAAATTAAACATGCCTTGTGGCTCAGACAAATGCAGTGGAAACGAGCTATTTGTCTGCAGTAAATATAGCTGCATTTAGACCATTGTTAACAACAGAAGTGTTAAAACTGTACTAAAATAACAAGTTTTGCTAGATTCCGACAAAACACGCAACGAAATAAACAACTTCTCATTCTCAACCTAGCGAGTGCTTCGATTAAAGACATTACGAAGGCAGAAATTAAAGTTAAGAAGTACAATAACGACAGAAAACACCAACTGAGCTGTCTGTTTACGATGAGAAGCTTTATTTTTGTAAAAATGTTCAAGCAACACTTATATGGAGTGTAGTAACGCTCGTCTGCTAACTGGCGATCTCCGGCCATCTCGGCGAAGTGAACCTCAACAATTTCGTATCATCGCTCACTCGACGAGTGATCAGTGGCTCTAATATTCTCCTTTACTCGGAGTAGAACAAGTGGAAGCAGTCTAGTCTTTCCAGCTTTGACCCCAGTTCGTGCAATCTTGCTGCAAGCGGCTGCAAGCCGTAAACAACTGTACTGCGCTCCTTGAAAGCTCCTTTCAAATACAACTCAGTATTCGCTAGTTTTGAGCTCCTTGTTTCTTAATTTCCATTTGAAACGATGCACGTTTTTATGAGCCACAATGCGGCCGGATTCCTTTGTAGTAGAAACCTTTAGATCCTTATTTAAGGATTAAACTAGAAAACGAACTTAGGGCCTGTTTACATGGAGGTGGGGGACCCCAGGTAGGTGAGGTAACCCGCCTAGGTGGGGTAACCCGCCGTCTCCATATAATCTCTCATTTTTATTTGATCATGTTTACATGATAGGTGGGGTAACCCGCCTAGGCGGGTTGCCCGGTCTGCCAGGTAGGGTAACCCTGTCAGCCGGGGTCGCATTTTGCCATGTAAACAGCTCAAGGTGAGGTATCCCGCCTAGCCGGGGTCGAGTTCATGTCGAGTTCATGGTTGTAACTTTGCATGTAAACGCGGGCCATTTTTCGACCACGGCTAGGCGGGTTACCTCACCTACCTGGGGTCCCCCACCTCCATGTAAACAGGCCCTTAAAGGCATCGTTCGTTCTTCTCCTGGATAGCAACTCGATACTGAAAGCTTAGCAGACGATCAGTTTGTGATTGACAGCTGTCGTCTCGTTAGCCAATCAAAGTTTTTGAACAGTTCTACCAAGGACTGTGATTGGCTTGTTTTAGCGTGCTTTATCAAAGAATAGAGAACGGCTGACGCCACTTTTCCCCGTTTGGAAAAATAAAGTTTGGCTTGAAAATTCAGCCGAATGCGTGGAGAATTTGTTGGATTCTTTATCATAAAACAATTAAGGTGATTCCCTAGTAAAAGATCCCACCATAGATTTCTGATGAAACTTGGTATGTTGATGTTACAAGACAAGGAGATATTAAAAACGTAATAAAAAGAGGGGGTCACCGCGCTTGTTTTCACGCCACAATGCTGACAAATGCGGTTATTAAGGTGACTTTTGGTGATCTCCGTGCGCAACAAATAAGCGCGATTATTTTCCAATGCGGCGTGTTACATCACACCGAGTTCGACTTTCTTTGATTGTTTATTCATCTACGTCCCAGAAAAAAATGGCTTCAAATACCTAGCATTATTAATTAGTATTTTTATCCTTTAAAGGAAACATAATTTGGACTTGCTCTGTTGGGCCCGTTACGTCTCTATCTGTAACATTTATTTCATTTGCCAAAAAGTAGCCATAGATTTCTGCCATTTTTTTTCTCAGTTGTTGAGGATATTGTTCTCAATGAATATATAAAATAAAAAGTGGAGGTCACCGTGCTCGCTTAAGAGAAAACGACCATTTATCTCGCTATCGAGCTTAGTTTGAGGGAAATCTCTTACGTTTTGTACCCGCGCGCGCTCATTTGAGCGTGCTAATGACGCAAAAATCGTGCGCAGTAAGGATGCGCAATGCAAAACTAGGGAATCACCTTAAAGAAGCCTCGACTGTGCTCTGTTCTGTTGTAAAGCACTTAGGAAGCGGTAGAGCACTCAAGAAGTAGGTTAAAACACGAGACGTAGTCGAGTGTTTTCCCCTACTTCTTTCGTGCTCTACCGCTTCCTAAGTGCTTTACAACAGAACAGAACACAGTCGAGGCTTCTTTATTTGTTAAATATGTGGGGGATTAATGAGATGTATACTCTGTAGGTATATGTGGGGGATTAATGAGATGTAAGCTGTGTAGGTATATGTGGGGGATTAATGAGATGTAGTCTGTGTAGGTATATGTGGGGGATTAATGAGATGTTGGCTGTGTAGGTATATAAGGGGGATTATTGAGATGTATGCTGTGTAGGTATATGTGGGGGATTAATGAGATGTAGGCTGTGTAGGTACATGTGGGGGATTAATGAGATGTAGGCTGTGTAGGTATGTGTGGGGGATTAATGAGATGTAGGCTGTGTAGGTATATGTGGGGGATTAATGAGATGTAGGCTGTGTAGGTATATGTGGGGGATTAATGAGATGTAGGCTGTGTAGATATATGTGGGGGATTAATGAGATGTAGGCTGTGTAGGTATATGTGGGGGATTAATGAGATGTATGGTGTGTAGGTATATGTGGGGGATTATTGAGATGTAGGCTGTGTAGGTATATGTGGGGGATTAATGAGATGTAGGATGTGTAGGTATTTATGCGATCTCTGCAGCTTTTTAGGTCTGTGTGGTCATGTGGGGGATTTAATGAAATGTACTGAGTCAATATATGTGGGGGATTAAAGAAATGAAGGATGTGTAGGTATGTGTGGCTTTGTAGATATATGTAGTGGAGATAATGAAATGAAGGCTGTGTGGGGATATTGAGGGGATATTGTAGGGGATGGCGGAGGAATAACAGTTGATTAAATATTCAAAGAGATCAAGAGAGATGTTTACATTGCGGTAGAGTTAACTAGCCGCCCAACCATCCGGGTGGTGTCGCACTTATAAAGCGAAAGAACAAAAGGCTGGCTGTGAGCCAATGAGAAAGGGTTGACGTCATAGCGAAACTGGAAAGACCGGCTCGATTTGATTATTCAAAATGGCGGACATTAGCCTTACATTAGAATATGCTAATAAGCCAAACATTTTTTTTTCTGTAACGGCTACGTAATTTATGCTATACATTCAGTCACATAATGTTCACGCTCACCTTTTGTGTCTTGAGTTACAGTAGCCGGATTAAATTCCGTTTAAGGTCCTCTCTGCCATCTAATATTACATGTTGCAGCGAAAGGGTAGTTCAAATTCGTCGACAACATATACCGTCTACGAATGCTTACTAACGAAAACAACTTCCAGTGCCTCGCTACAGAAAGCATCACAATTTTCAATGTTGTTCGTATAGGTAATCGAATGATTTCGAGTGCAATTTGGAATAAATAAGCACAAGTAAATTTTTCAAAGACTACAAAAAATTGCACGAGCCCATAGGGCTCGTGCAATTTGTAGTTTTTGAAAAATTTACGACTGCTTATTTATTCCAAATTGCACGAGAAAAGCATTTGATTACTTATAAATAATATACATGCAAAAATTTGAGTCTGGCTCTTCTTTGTTTATGTTTATTTCGTGTCCTTGTTCGGCCGCTTGCCTTTGCCTTGTTGTCGCAGTAGTCTGGCTTTTCCCTCAAGAACTTGCTTCGGGCTTTTAAACTCTCAGTAGCGAATGATAGAGTGTTTGTACTCTTTATCTGCTAGGTATCGGTCGATAGCAGTAACCATCACACGAAGGCAATCAGGTTCGTAATCATCCCCGTCTTTCTTACGAACTGTTGCGTAAAACTCCTCGAGGATTTTGGCCTCTGGTTCGTACTTTTCAATGCTTTCGTCATATCCCTTTTAAGAAGCCCAAGACTTCCAGACTTTTACCCAGTCATTTGTGCTTTGTAAGGTGTTTTTGTTCACAGCATTCTCCTTCAAACTCTATATTAAAATATTGTCACTTTCCCCAAGCTACCCGCCATTTTGTTTCGTTGGCTTTCGCGACCTTCCTGTCAATCAATTTAATTTCAACTTTTTGCACTCAATTTCAATTTTTTCCACTCAATTTCAACTTTCTGCACTGTTTGGGATTAATTGACGTGCTCTCAGCTTATGAGCACGACGAAATTTTTGCATGTATATTATTACACCAGATATAATTGTCTCCGCAATGTTTAGATATTTGAGGTCAACTAAGTAGTGAGATCCCCGGGAACTGGAAACTATGCAGAGAGAAATACTTGGTTGGAGCGGGAAAGCCCACAGTATCGGTTCACCATGTTCAAGCACGCGATATGATGGCGATGGCCCTTAAGTTTTCAAAGTCTTAGGCTAAGATGCAACCGATTGCATTTGGCGTGTAGTTACGGGGAAGATGGAAAGGTATTGCTTCGGCGGATTGAGGTAAACGAGCTTGTTTCAACAGGACGGCCAAACTTCCCATCGAAACGCTAAACAACTTTATCGCTGACTTAATAAGAACCCTGAGAAAGAGCTGCAATTTATGTGATTGTTTACGGTTTTTACACGATACTCTAATCTGCGTCCGATTGTTCTAGGGATAAACATGAGCAAAGCACAAGGCAGCCGCTTGAGATGAAAGAACTCATGTAAAAAAAACTGTATCGACCTTCCGCGCAGCCGAGATGCAAATAGGAAGCTTAACAATGATGACGGTGACTCAAGGACGACGGCCTTTAAAACTGAATTTTTATTTACCTAATATCTAATAAAAGCGTTCAATTCCGAATAGAAATACGAAAAAATTAGCAGTTCGACTTGTTGTTCGCTTTCTCCCCACTACGTAGAACGCGATCATTTTGCGTTGTTGTATTGCAGATAACGGCTATGATACAAAGGTTTCATAAACACACTTGTACAGCCATTATTTTGCCTGACCCGCGGCCTGCGCTTTTGGCCAAAAATCATAAGTGACCGAGACTACTTCGAAGCCTGACCCGCGGCCTGCGCTTTTGGCCATAAATCATTACTGACCGAAACTACTCCTAAGCCTGACCTGCGGCCTGCGCTTTTGGCCAAAAATCATAAGTGACCGATACTACTCCGAAGCCTGACCCGCGGCCACGGGTCGGGCTTTGGACTAGTTTCAGTCACTTAGCATTTTTGGCCAAAACCGCAGGCCACCGGTCAGGCTTTGGAGTAATTTCGATCACTTATGATTTTGGGTAAAAACCGCAGGCCGCGGGTCAGGCTTCGGAGTAATGTCGGTCACTTATGATTTCTGGCCAAAGCGCAGGCCGCGGGTCAGGCTTCGAAGTAGTGTCGGTCCCTTATGATTTTTGACCAAAACCGCAGGCCGCGAGTCAGGTGGTCGAAATTTTTCCGAAGCCTGACGCGTGGCCTGCGGTTTTGGCCAAAAATGATAATTGATTGAAACTACAATGAGCGACAAAAGTAGTTGAGATAGCTGCCTGAATCGAGTGCTAATTGCAGCATTGCACTTATTCTATTTGAAATTCGGTTTACATTGAGACCCACACCCTCTCCCCCTTTTCAATGTTGTTTAGGAAAAAGCAAGTTTTAGAGAGATGAAATCCAACTTTGTTTGGTGGGAGGGGGTAGAGTCGTGGGGTTGAACGGGGAAATTGGCCTCAAGTACTTTTTAATAGCGAAGTGTCTTAACACTTTTGTCACCCATTTTTAGTCAGTTTTGGTCAAAAATCATAAGTCACCGAAACTAATCCGCATAATTTGGAAAATATTTACCTCAGTTGTGTGTAGAGAGCTCACTGCTACCGGTCTACATGCAGTAACGTTCTTGGTCAACTGGGGCGGATCCAGGATTTGACGAAGGGGGTTCGGATAAACGCCCGCCGAAGGCGGTGGCCCCTAGGGGGGGTCCTGGGGCATGTTCCCCCGAAAAATTTGTAATGTTAGGGCCTTTGAAATGGCACAAATTTGTCTTGTTTTTATTGCTGTTTTCGCGTACAAAGACACAAAGAAATATCCTTTTCAAAAGATATATTTATTAGCTGAGTTGGTTCACTTTTTTTAACCACACGTTTGTTATACATTTTTACGTTTAGTTTAGGGGGTTCGACCGAACCACCCGAACCACCCCTAGATCCGCCCCAGGTCAAGATTCTCTCTTTCTCGGTTAACAAACGCTAACTAATAAGATGCAGGCTGTTTAGGTACATGTGGGGTATTAATGAGATGCAGGCTGTGCAGGTATATGTGGGGGATTAATGAGATGTAGGCTGTGTAGGTATATGTGGGGGATTGATGAGATGTAGGTTGTGTAGATATATGTGGGGATTAATGAGATATTGGCTGTGTAGATATATGTGAGGGGTTAATGAGATGTTGGCTGTGTAGATATATGTGGGAGATTAATGAGATGTAGACTGTGTAGATATATGTGGGGGATTAATGAGATGTACGCTTTGTAGGTATCTGAGGGGGATTAATGGGTTGTAGGCTGTGTAGATATATGTGGGGGATATAATGAGATTTAGGCGGTGTAGATATATGTGGGGGATTAATGAGATGTTGGCTGTGTGGGTATATGTGGGGGATTAATGAGATGTGGGCTGTGTAGGTGGGTATATGTGAGGCACTTAACATCAGGGGCATTGACGAGTTGTTGGCTGTGTAGGTACATGTGGGGGTTTAATGAGATGTAGGTTGTGTAGGTATATGTAGGGGATTCATGGGATATAGGCTGTGTAGATATATGTGGGGGATTAATGAGATGTTGGCTGTGTATATATATGTGGGAGATTAATGAGATGTAGGCTGTGTAGATATATGTGGGGGATTAATGAGATGCTTGCTGTGTAGATATATGTGGGGGATTAATGAAAAGTTATGTTGTGTACGTATATGTAGGGAAATAATAAAATGCAGGCATAGGGTTAGGTGATATTGGGGGCTATTGAGGGTTGTGGTTTAGAGAGATGAGACAGATGTTTACATTGCTGTGGAGTGAACTAACCGCCCAACCATCCGGGTGGTGTCGCACTTATAAAGCGAAAGAACAAAAGGCTTGGCTGTGAGCCAATTAGAAAACACTGACGTCACAGCCAAACTAGACAAACGAGTTTCTGACGCTGACTGGATTTGATTATTCAAAATGGCGGACATACCTTAATTTAAGGTTATAAAATGCTAATTTTCCAAACATTCTTTATATGCACGCTTATCTGTAACGGCTATGTAATTTATGCCGCTTTACATACAGTTGCATAATATACGCGTTCACATTTTGTATCTTGAGTTACTGTAGCCGGATTTAGCCTTGATTAATAAGGTTCATTTAAGGTTATTATTACATGTCGCAGAAAAAGGCTAGTTCAAATTCGTCGACAACGTATAACTTTCGGTGCCTCGCCGTCGAAAGCATCCCAATTTGCAAACTTATTCCACCAGATATCATTGTCTCCGCAACATTTAGATTTCAGGTCAATTAACTAGCGAGATCCCCTAGAACTGGAAGCTATGGAAAGAGAAATGCTGTAATAATTAGTTGGTTTGGAGCGGGAAAGCCCCGAATATCAACCGCCATCAGTTCAAGGATGCGATTGATGGCGATGGCCTTAAAGCTATGCTGAACAAGAAGATGCAAACGATTTTCGTGTAGTTATGGGGAAGATGAAAAGGTATAGCGATGTTTCTCGTCACGTCACCAATTGTTATTAATGTGCCAACAAGAGGTTTATTGGCTGTTGAAACAATGCCTGCTATTGTTCAGTGGCTGGCAAATTTGAATATCAAAAGAAATATGACGTCAATGTTTGTCAACAAGCAACATCGCTAATTCACTTGCCATGTTGTTATCGGACAGTTTGTTATCGGACAGTTTTTTGTTTTTTGTTTATTTTATTTAATACAAACATAATACAATGTTACAACAAATGAAAAGAAAAATAGTACAGAAAGAAGATAGGTGTTACAACTAATTCTTGATAATAGATAATATATAATTTTACAATAATATATGTTACAAACAAGATATTTAGGTTTATACAAGTGTATATAGCTGGGGGAGGGCAACATAAGCACGTCAAGTTACATGTCTATTTCAAGCTGGATAATAAATTTAGATATGAATTCAGAAGAGTCTTGTTTCTTTTGCATTGTTTTGCAAGCGTAGTGGTACTGTTTTGCATACAACAGAAGAAGACACAAATCCTTTTTCTGTTTATCGGAAATATTGGTGTTTGGTGTTGGTAATGTAGCGAGGTGAGGCTGACATTAATTTTGTGTAAGCTATTGAACCAGTGAAGAGACTCGTCACTTAATTTCAAGAAGGATTGACATTCAAAGAATGCATGTTCAAAAAAGAGTTATTTTCTCCGTCCATAACACATTTGTCACAATCACTTATCCCAAATCGTTTAAGTTCTTTGTTAGTGACTAGTATTCTGTGCAACAACTAGAAATAAAAATTGTCTTAACTTATTATCCCGAGTGATTTTATAAATGTTCTGGATGCAGTTCAGCCAGTTGTCAGCAACTTCAGGGCAATTTTTTCGCCAAGATTTAATCGCAGTATTGTTATCGGACAGTGTTATCGTAGAGATTAAAAAGCCAATCACATTCAAAGTTGTAGTTTAAATCAACCAATCACATTCAAAGTTGTAGTTTAAATCAACCAATCTCAATTTCAGAGTGACATGAAACTATTTTCTTCTCCTTTGTCAGTATTTTAACGCAAAATTTCCCTTTCTTTCATAACTTGGCTATTCTTCTTTTCTCGGAAATTGTAATTTTTATGATTAATTGGTAATAAGACTTTGTGTCGTCCAATTCGGTCTGTAATCATACTCGTGATTAACAAATCGGACTCTCGCTGCGCGGTCGTCCGATTTTGTTATCACTTGTATGATTACAGACCGAATTACATACATACATACATGAACTTTATTTAAACTCCAATTTCAGAGTAGCCTAAAGGCTAATATCTTCGAGAACAAAAAAAGAGAGAATCTATATGCTTACATAAAATAAATCTATATACATGCATAAAAATATATTTACATAAATGAGAAAAAATTGTTAAATATACTGTTAAGTCTAAAAGGTGATTGCTTTCAGGAATTGGACTCCACTCAGTCCTATTACCATTACCAATCAGTTGTTATCAGTTCATGTGGAACCAAGCGGGCTATTTGACTATTCATCTGATATATACTGCTTTCGCGACGGTCGCTACATGTAACAATATTCGTGAGATTTAGAACAATTGAGATTACAATATCTCTAATGACGGTAATTACTTATTTCTGCTGAAATCTTTGAAGATTAGTCGCGGACAGGCTCTCCGTGAGCCCGCCGCTCGAAGAATGCCAGTTGCCCCAATTCCTACACAGAATAATAGTAGAGGATTATGTGCTCCCTTTCAGTTTAATTCCAAGCCAAATTCATCTCCATAGAGTACGCTACAAAGTTCTGAATCGAAGCCAGCTAGTCATCCCGACTCTGTGTTGATGCTGCTTTGACTCGTCACGGACACTTTCAAAACCCGAACAGAATGACGGGCTAACAAATTGACCCTGACCAGAGGAAGGGAGCGCATGTACTTTGCTCCACTTTTAAACACGATCTGTCGGCACCCTCACACAGAAAGCTCATTTCAAAATATGTTATAACTTCTTTGCTACCGAATTGTGGACAGTTATAAGACCAAATTTGATAAAAAATCGCTTTGAGAAGTGTGCGCTCCCTGGTTTTGCGGACGGAAAACATTTGACGCATTCTCAGTTTGCAAACTTCTTCGGCGTTATTTGGACAATGCCTTGTATTCGCTCTATATGACAAGAGAGAAACTGAACGAAAGTCGCTGGTTCATGAGTAGTTTCATGTTATATCGGTTTGACATTCTCCGTCGTAGTGTGGACGGAAATCATTTCATTCGTTTTCAGTGATTTCAAACTTCCTCCGGCGAAGTGTTGACAGGGCCATAGTGAAGTTTAAAAAGCGGCAGTTCAAGAATGACAGGTTAATCTCTTCCATTTCTCATTTTCGCCAGATAAGTTTGAGTGCATTTGACCGCCTAGTATGATCATAAGGTAGGTCATTTGAAAAACATTTTTTTCTGGGAATGGGAATTTGACAAACCGAAAATTCGAAATGTCTGATGCCTGGGAATTTGCCAGGGAGGGAAGGGAGGGGTATTGAAGTTTCTTATTATATCTCTCAGTTATTACGCGCGCTGTGATTGGTCAGTTTAGCGAGCCATATTCTCCTATACGGTTCATTAAAATTTAAAGGTTTGTTGCCAAATTATTTCGTGACTTATCGCCGAGTGTTCTTAACTTTCATAGCAAGTAAAAGTTCAAAACTTTCTTTTAAGCTAATTTTTTTATTAAAGCGTGCTAATGACTTAAAAATGATTTCAAATTGACTCGTTTTGCTTTCGAGGTGCGTCAGAAATTTGAAGCCGTTTCGCGTGAATAGAAATCGCTCCCGAACCCGTCAGGCACACAGTCTAGATATAATAAATATCTTACCAACCTCGTCTTCTCGGTCCGTACTGTAAGTTACGTATCCTCGTTGTTTCCCCTTCGATTTATGGCCCGCGCGCTTCGCGGGCCTTAAATTGAAGGGAAAAAACTCGATCCGTACCTTACAGTACGGACCTCGAACTCAGTTAGGGAAGGTGCGTTTTTTATTGGGGGGTGGGCCGTGGCTTCAGAGGGGAGGGTCATTAGTAAATATTTTACAAATCGGGGAGGGTCAAACCTGTTTGATACGCAGCTGGGGGAGGGTCAAGCAAGGAAAATATTAAGTACTCCATGTCGGTTAGTTGACCTTTATTTGTTAACAAACACGCGAAGTGTATAAAAACCTAAAACTTGTATATACAAGCAAAGCTACCAGTCAAAATTAATCTAAATTATTTCAAGATACAGATGTCGAAATATTATGTTAAAAAACTATCTTGTTCCAACTAGCATAATTGTCTCTCTCGACCCGTGCCCGCTTTCGTCCATATTTTGACGTCGGTAATGTTTCTGCGCCGGTTCTGGTAGAAAATCAGTCTCCAGTGACGATTCGTCACTTGAGCTACTCGGGCTTGAATCGACAACTCGATCTACTATATCACTTTGTGAGTCAGTTTCCACCTCGGAAAGTGTTGGTGTACATTTCAAGGTGATCTTGTGGTGGGAAAAGTACAAGGATAGCTCATCCACCCTCAAGGACGACAGCTTATCGGAATTGTACAGCCCAACCCAGTCGATGCCATTATAATCCCGGTTCAGTCGTTCCATTCGCTCCCATTCAGTCTCCTCTTTCTTCTTCTCCTTATGCTTTTTTATCTGCGCAAGGTGCTCAATAGTCACAAGTTGCTTCATCTGACCTCATGAAATCCTCGCATTCTCCACAAGCGCATTTACCTCTTTCTATTCCTCGCACATCCTTTCCCATTTTCAAGTTTTCACAATGCAACGTCACGCAATTGACTGCTTTGTGGGCAGACACGGTTATGCGAGCAACACTTCCGGTCAGCTATTTCCACTTCCGGTTATTTTGTCTTGTTGGAGGTGGGGGAGGGTCAGATGTTGAGGTATTTATAAAGGTCATGCATAAATCCAATCTGGGAAGTGGGAGGGCCACGACTTTTTTTGGGAAAAATTTATAAAATACCCCGGCCCACCCCCTCCGTACGTACCTTCCCTTAGTAAGAGGTATGTATTGACTAATGCACAACAATAGCTTTCAATAGTTTTCAAGTCTTCTATACATTATTAATACGCAAAAAATTAAACACGCTTAGGGACAATAAATGTGCACATAAATTAAACGTAATTCAAAATGGATTCCATTTCTTTACTCGTTGTGGTATTTTTATGTGAAATCCTATCATCTCAAGCAATTGCTTGGGATGAAAACTCTTTATCTCGTCCCGTAATAACTCGTAATCATCGTCGGCTTAAAGGCTTCACCTTCAGCACATTTCACTGTGCCAGCCTGGTATCTTGTGGCTTGAAGTGTCAAAGAAACTTTCGATGCGTTTCAACAAATTTCCGCAAAGTTTCAAGATTGAACGAAACTGAAGGAGTTTGTGAGTTAAACGACAAGAGAGAAGTGATGCCTATCGAAGGAAAAGAGCTAGAGTACGATGAAGAAGCAGTTTATATTCATTTCGAGGACAAGGAGGTATGAAAATTCTGTTACGTTTATTAAAAAATGAAAACAACAATGTAACAGTTTTAACTGATATATTTGTAAATGCGTCCACTCGAAGCATAAAAGAAAACGAATTCACCTGTCTCTCACTGCGTAACATTTCCGCTGGATTTTCCGAGTTTGTATTTCTCTGTAGCACGACTGTCAGCTGAGCGGCTGCTCGAATTGTCGCTCTTGTAGGTTCATCGAAGAGTTGAAAGTTTTCAACTGTAAATGCAAGGGAGGCTGTACCGCAGGTAAATTGTCAAATATCTTTACTGGATTGTATAATTATTGTCAAATATATTTTACTGTGGTATATTGGGGAACGTCAGTTACTGATACACCCAGGCATACTAAGTTGTAGAGAATGGATGATTATCCGAGAATGCTCATTGTGTCGAAATTCAGACAACACTTTTGGCAAAACTAGAAGTTCCAGGCGCGGACCATACCGGTTTCCAACGTTTTACGGAAATCGGTCAGACATTTCAGAATTACTCAGAAACTCCAAAGAGGGGACTTAAGGAATAAAAAAATCCGTAACATTTTCTAAGGGAACACGGCCCTGGACACCTCTAGAAGGCATCGTTGTTTCGGAAATCAGTCACCATTTATCCTAGATCCGCGTCTGAGTTCGGTACGAACTATACCATCCATCAGACTAGAATATGGCATACAAGATAGCTCTTATTAACTGTGAAAAGACGAAGCAATACTCATAAGCTCGAGGAAAGGCCAAGTTTAGGCGAAGTTAGAAAGCAATAATTGCCGCATTTAAATGTTTACTTCATTTGAAATGTAGATCGTGCAAGATCCTTGAACGTTGAGCCAGGTGTTGCTATTCCGCTAAGTATTCCGGGACCCTTCGGCAGCCAATGACAGGCACATAATTATATCATTATCTTAGTCAGCAGAGTGGCCTTATTCTCTAGGCTCTCTCAAGTTACGTTTAGAACACTTCTTGTTCCAGAACATTTTGTATCCTCCTTCTTTTTCGATGGAATAACCTTGAGGCAACAAATGCAACAGAAAAATAAGAATATTGAGATATTAAGTAAAAAAAAGAGTTCGCCACTAGCGCAGTTACCTCTAAATTTAATAACAAGGATAATTCAAATTGATTAGACGCCACCAGTTGTCTTTTTTGTTGTTTTGTCGAGTGCGTATGTCTATTTGTAGTTTCTTTATAGTTTCTTTTTTTTCTTTCTTTATCAACCCCAGAATGCAATTTAGTGTTAAAAAATAACAACAACAGACAATGCAAAGAAAAACTGTAATATAGTATAACGTGGTTAAATGTAATTTAGTCTCAATGTAGTGTAAGGTAGGTCAAGGTAGTGTAATGTAGTTAAATGCAGTTTAATGTAGTATAATATAATGTGGTGAATTATTGTAATGCAGTCCTGTGTTATTGAAATAAAGAGTGTTTCAAAAAAAAATTGTTTTGTTGAGCATTATTTAGAACAAGCGTCCCGTTCATTTCTACTCAGTGAGCCCTGTACCCCTGGGTATGGAAAGCGGTGCAATTCTTGACTCGCAGATAGACGCCTCATCAGTGTACTCAATGACTCATGCCCACTACAAGGCCAAGTTGCATTTCAAGGCAGCTGCATCGATAGTTGGCAGATACAGATGTCGAAATATTATGTTAAAAAACTATCTTGTTCCAACTAGCATAATTGTCTCTCTCGACCCGTGCCCGCTTTCGTCCATATTTTGACGTCGGTAATGTTTCTGCGCCGGTTCTGGTAGAAAATCAGTCTCCAGTGACGATTCGTCACTTGAGCTACTCGGGCTTGAATCGACAACTCGATCTACTATATCACTTTGTGAGTCAGTTTCCACCTCGGAAAGTGTTGGTGTACATTTCAAGGTGATCTTGTGGTGGGAAAAGTACAAGGATAGCTCATCCACCCTCAAGGACGACAGCTTATCGGAATTGTACAGCCCAACCCAGTCGATGCCATTATAATCCCGGTTCAGTCGTTCCATTCGCTCCCATTCAGTCTCCTCTTTCTTCTTCTCCTTATGCTTTTTTATCTGCGCAAGGTGCTCAATAGTCACAAGTTGCTTCATCTGACCTCATGAAATCCTCGCATTCTCCACAAGCGCATTTACCTCTTTCTATTCCTCGCACATCCTTTCCCATTTTCAAGTTTTCACAATGCAACGTCACGCAATTGACTGCTTTGTGGGCAGACACGGTTATGCGAGCAACACTTCCGGTCAGCTATTTCCACTTCCGGTTATTTTGTCTTGTTGGAGGTGGGGGAGGGTCAGATGTTGAGGTATTTATAAAGGTCATGCATAAATCCAATCTGGGAAGTGGGAGGGCCACGACTTTTTTTGGGAAAAATTTATAAAATACCCCGGCCCACCCCCTCCGTACGTACCTTCCCTTAGTAAGAGGTATGTATTGACTAATGCACAACAATAGCTTTCAATAGTTTTCAAGTCTTCTATACATTATTAATACGCAAAAAATTAAACACGCTTAGGGACAATAAATGTGCACATAAATTAAACGTAATTCAAAATGGATTCCATTTCTTTACTCGTTGTGGTATTTTTATGTGAAATCCTATCATCTCAAGCAATTGCTTGGGATGAAAACTCTTTATCTCGTCCCGTAATAACTCGTAATCATCGTCGGCTTAAAGGCTTCACCTTCAGCACATTTCACTGTGCCAGCCTGGTATCTTGTGGCTTGAAGTGTCAAAGAAACTTTCGATGCGTTTCAACAAATTTCCGCAAAGTTTCAAGATTGAACGAAACTGAAGGAGTTTGTGAGTTAAACGACAAGAGAGAAGTGATGCCTATCGAAGGAAAAGAGCTAGAGTACGATGAAGAAGCAGTTTATATTCATTTCGAGGACAAGGAGGTATGAAAATTCTGTTACGTTTATTAAAAAATGAAAACAACAATGTAACAGTTTTAACTGATATATTTGTAAATGCGTCCACTCGAAGCATAAAAGAAAACGAATTCACCTGTCTCTCACTGCGTAACATTTCCGCTGGATTTTCCGAGTTTGTATTTCTCTGTAGCACGACTGTCAGCTGAGCGGCTGCTCGAATTGTCGCTCTTGTAGGTTCATCGAAGAGTTGAAAGTTTTCAACTGTAAATGCAAGGGAGGCTGTACCGCAGGTAAATTGTCAAATATCTTTACTGGATTGTATAATTATTGTCAAATATATTTTACTGTGGTATATTGGGGAACGTCAGTTACTGATACACCCAGGCATACTAAGTTGTAGAGAATGGATGATTATCCGAGAATGCTCATTGTGTCGAAATTCAGACAACACTTTTGGCAAAACTAGAAGTTCCAGGCGCGGACCATACCGGTTTCCAACGTTTTACGGAAATCGGTCAGACATTTCAGAATTACTCAGAAACTCCAAAGAGGGGACTTAAGGAATAAAAAAATCCGTAACATTTTCTAAGGGAACACGGCCCTGGACACCTCTAGAAGGCATCGTTGTTTCGGAAATCAGTCACCATTTATCCTAGATCCGCGTCTGAGTTCGGTACGAACTATACCATCCATCAGACTAGAATATGGCATACAAGATAGCTCTTATTAACTGTGAAAAGACGAAGCAATACTCATAAGCTCGAGGAAAGGCCAAGTTTAGGCGAAGTTAGAAAGCAATAATTGCCGCATTTAAATGTTTACTTCATTTGAAATGTAGATCGTGCAAGATCCTTGAACGTTGAGCCAGGTGTTGCTATTCCGCTAAGTATTCCGGGACCCTTCGGCAGCCAATGACAGGCACATAATTATATCATTATCTTAGTCAGCAGAGTGGCCTTATTCTCTAGGCTCTCTCAAGTTACGTTTAGAACACTTCTTGTTCCAGAACATTTTGTATCCTCCTTCTTTTTCGATGGAATAACCTTGAGGCAACAAATGCAACAGAAAAATAAGAATATTGAGATATTAAGTAAAAAAAAGAGTTCGCCACTAGCGCAGTTACCTCTAAATTTAATAACAAGGATAATTCAAATTGATTAGACGCCACCAGTTGTCTTTTTTGTTGTTTTGTCGAGTGCGTATGTCTATTTGTAGTTTCTTTATAGTTTCTTTTTTTTCTTTCTTTATCAACCCCAGAATGCAATTTAGTGTTAAAAAATAACAACAACAGACAATGCAAAGAAAAACTGTAATATAGTATAACGTGGTTAAATGTAATTTAGTCTCAATGTAGTGTAAGGTAGGTCAAGGTAGTGTAATGTAGTTAAATGCAGTTTAATGTAGTATAATATAATGTGGTGAATTATTGTAATGCAGTCCTGTGTTATTGAAATAAAGAGTGTTTCAAAAAAAAATTGTTTTGTTGAGCATTATTTAGAACAAGCGTCCCGTTCATTTCTACTCAGTGAGCCCTGTACCCCTGGGTATGGAAAGCGGTGCAATTCTTGACTCGCAGATAGACGCCTCATCAGTGTACTCAATGACTCATGCCCACTACAAGGCCAAGTTGCATTTCAAGGCAGCTGCATCGATAGTTGGCAGATACAGATGTCGAAATATTATGTTAAAAAACTATCTTGTTCCAACTAGCATAATTGTCTCTCTCGACCCGTGCCCGCTTTCGTCCATATTTTGACGTCGGTAATGTTTCTGCGCCGGTTCTGGTAGAAAATCAGTCTCCAGTGACGATTCGTCACTTGAGCTACTCGGGCTTGAATCGACAACTCGATCTACTATATCACTTTGTGAGTCAGTTTCCACCTCGGAAAGTGTTGGTGTACATTTCAAGGTGATCTTGTGGTGGGAAAAGTACAAGGATAGCTCATCCACCCTCAAGGACGACAGCTTATCGGAATTGTACAGCCCAACCCAGTCGATGCCATTATAATCCCGGTTCAGTCGTTCCATTCGCTCCCATTCAGTCTCCTCTTTCTTCTTCTCCTTATGCTTTTTTATCTGCGCAAGGTGCTCAATAGTCACAAGTTGCTTCATCTGACCTCATGAAATCCTCGCATTCTCCACAAGCGCATTTACCTCTTTCTATTCCTCGCACATCCTTTCCCATTTTCAAGTTTTCACAATGCAACGTCACGCAATTGACTGCTTTGTGGGCAGACACGGTTATGCGAGCAACACTTCCGGTCAGCTATTTCCACTTCCGGTTATTTTGTCTTGTTGGAGGTGGGGGAGGGTCAGATGTTGAGGTATTTATAAAGGTCATGCATAAATCCAATCTGGGAAGTGGGAGGGCCACGACTTTTTTTGGGAAAAATTTATAAAATACCCCGGCCCACCCCCTCCGTACGTACCTTCCCTTAGTAAGAGGTATGTATTGACTAATGCACAACAATAGCTTTCAATAGTTTTCAAGTCTTCTATACATTATTAATACGCAAAAAATTAAACACGCTTAGGGACAATAAATGTGCACATAAATTAAACGTAATTCAAAATGGATTCCATTTCTTTACTCGTTGTGGTATTTTTATGTGAAATCCTATCATCTCAAGCAATTGCTTGGGATGAAAACTCTTTATCTCGTCCCGTAATAACTCGTAATCATCGTCGGCTTAAAGGCTTCACCTTCAGCACATTTCACTGTGCCAGCCTGGTATCTTGTGGCTTGAAGTGTCAAAGAAACTTTCGATGCGTTTCAACAAATTTCCGCAAAGTTTCAAGATTGAACGAAACTGAAGGAGTTTGTGAGTTAAACGACAAGAGAGAAGTGATGCCTATCGAAGGAAAAGAGCTAGAGTACGATGAAGAAGCAGTTTATATTCATTTCGAGGACAAGGAGGTATGAAAATTCTGTTACGTTTATTAAAAAATGAAAACAACAATGTAACAGTTTTAACTGATATATTTGTAAATGCGTCCACTCGAAGCATAAAAGAAAACGAATTCACCTGTCTCTCACTGCGTAACATTTCCGCTGGATTTTCCGAGTTTGTATTTCTCTGTAGCACGACTGTCAGCTGAGCGGCTGCTCGAATTGTCGCTCTTGTAGGTTCATCGAAGAGTTGAAAGTTTTCAACTGTAAATGCAAGGGAGGCTGTACCGCAGGTAAATTGTCAAATATCTTTACTGGATTGTATAATTATTGTCAAATATATTTTACTGTGGTATATTGGGGAACGTCAGTTACTGATACACCCAGGCATACTAAGTTGTAGAGAATGGATGATTATCCGAGAATGCTCATTGTGTCGAAATTCAGACAACACTTTTGGCAAAACTAGAAGTTCCAGGCGCGGACCATACCGGTTTCCAACGTTTTACGGAAATCGGTCAGACATTTCAGAATTACTCAGAAACTCCAAAGAGGGGACTTAAGGAATAAAAAAATCCGTAACATTTTCTAAGGGAACACGGCCCTGGACACCTCTAGAAGGCATCGTTGTTTCGGAAATCAGTCACCATTTATCCTAGATCCGCGTCTGAGTTCGGTACGAACTATACCATCCATCAGACTAGAATATGGCATACAAGATAGCTCTTATTAACTGTGAAAAGACGAAGCAATACTCATAAGCTCGAGGAAAGGCCAAGTTTAGGCGAAGTTAGAAAGCAATAATTGCCGCATTTAAATGTTTACTTCATTTGAAATGTAGATCGTGCAAGATCCTTGAACGTTGAGCCAGGTGTTGCTATTCCGCTAAGTATTCCGGGACCCTTCGGCAGCCAATGACAGGCACATAATTATATCATTATCTTAGTCAGCAGAGTGGCCTTATTCTCTAGGCTCTCTCAAGTTACGTTTAGAACACTTCTTGTTCCAGAACATTTTGTATCCTCCTTCTTTTTCGATGGAATAACCTTGAGGCAACAAATGCAACAGAAAAATAAGAATATTGAGATATTAAGTAAAAAAAAGAGTTCGCCACTAGCGCAGTTACCTCTAAATTTAATAACAAGGATAATTCAAATTGATTAGACGCCACCAGTTGTCTTTTTTGTTGTTTTGTCGAGTGCGTATGTCTATTTGTAGTTTCTTTATAGTTTCTTTTTTTTCTTTCTTTATCAACCCCAGAATGCAATTTAGTGTTAAAAAATAACAACAACAGACAATGCAAAGAAAAACTGTAATATAGTATAACGTGGTTAAATGTAATTTAGTCTCAATGTAGTGTAAGGTAGGTCAAGGTAGTGTAATGTAGTTAAATGCAGTTTAATGTAGTATAATATAATGTGGTGAATTATTGTAATGCAGTCCTGTGTTATTGAAATAAAGAGTGTTTCAAAAAAAAATTGTTTTGTTGAGCATTATTTAGAACAAGCGTCCCGTTCATTTCTACTCAGTGAGCCCTGTACCCCTGGGTATGGAAAGCGGTGCAATTCTTGACTCGCAGATAGACGCCTCATCAGTGTACTCAATGACTCATGCCCACTACAAGGCCAAGTTGCATTTCAAGGCAGCTGCATCGATAGTTGGCAGATACAGATGTCGAAATATTATGTTAAAAAACTATCTTGTTCCAACTAGCATAATTGTCTCTCTCGACCCGTGCCCGCTTTCGTCCATATTTTGACGTCGGTAATGTTTCTGCGCCGGTTCTGGTAGAAAATCAGTCTCCAGTGACGATTCGTCACTTGAGCTACTCGGGCTTGAATCGACAACTCGATCTACTATATCACTTTGTGAGTCAGTTTCCACCTCGGAAAGTGTTGGTGTACATTTCAAGGTGATCTTGTGGTGGGAAAAGTACAAGGATAGCTCATCCACCCTCAAGGACGACAGCTTATCGGAATTGTACAGCCCAACCCAGTCGATGCCATTATAATCCCGGTTCAGTCGTTCCATTCGCTCCCATTCAGTCTCCTCTTTCTTCTTCTCCTTATGCTTTTTTATCTGCGCAAGGTGCTCAATAGTCACAAGTTGCTTCATCTGACCTCATGAAATCCTCGCATTCTCCACAAGCGCATTTACCTCTTTCTATTCCTCGCACATCCTTTCCCATTTTCAAGTTTTCACAATGCAACGTCACGCAATTGACTGCTTTGTGCGCAGACACGGTTATGTGAGCAACACTTCCGGTCAGTTATTTCCACTTCCGGTTATTTTGTCTTGTTGGAGGTGGGGGAGGGTCAGATGTTGAGGTATTTATAAAGGTCATGCATAAATCCAATCTGGGAAGTGGGAGGGCCACGACTTTTTTTGGGAAAAATTTCTAAAATACCCCGGCCCACCCCCTCCGTACGTACCTTCCCTTAGTAAGAGGTATGTATTGACTAATGCACAACAATAGCTTTCAATAGTTTTCAAGTCTTCTATACATTATTAATACGCAAAAAATTAAACACGCTTAGGTACAATAAATGTGCACATAAATTAAACGTAATTCAAAATGGATTCCATTTCTTTACTCGTTGTGGTATTTTTATGTGAAATCCTATCATCTCAAGCAATTGCTTGGGATGAAAACTCTTTATCTCGTCCCGTAATAACTCGTAATCATCGTCGGCTTAAAGGCTTCACCTTCAGCACATTTCACTCTGCCAGCCTGATATCTTGTGGCTTGAAGTGTCAAAGAAACCCCCGATGCGTTTCAACAAATTTCCGCAAAGTTTCAAGATTGAACGAAACTGAAGGAGTTTGTGAGTTAAACGACAAGAGAGAAGTGATGCCTAACGAAGGAAAAGAGCTAGAGTACGATGAAGAAGCAGTTTATATTCATTTCGAGGACAAGGAGGTATGAAAATTCTGTTACGTTTATTAAAAAATGAAAACAACAATGTAACAGTTTTAACTGATATATTTGTAAATGCGTCCACTTGAAGCATAAAAGAAAACGAATTCACCTGTCTCTCACTGCGTAACATTTCTGCTGGATTTTCTTTGTATTTCTCTGTAGCACGACTGTCAGCTGAGCGGCTGCTTGAATTGTCGCTCTTGTAGGTTCATCGAAGAGTTGAAAGTTTTCAACTGTAAATGCAAGGGACGCTGTACCGCAGGTAAATTGTCAAATATCTTTACTGGATTGTATAATTATTGTCAAATATATTTTACTGTGGTATATTGGGGAACGTCAGTTACTGATACACCCAGGCATACTAAGTTGTAGAGAATGGATGATTATCCGAGAATGCTCATTGTGTCGAAATTCAGACAACACTTTTGGCAAAACTAGAAGTTCCAGGCGCGGACCATACCGGTTTCCAACGTTTTACGGAAATCGGTCAGACATTTCAGAATTACTCAGAAACTCCAAAGAGGGGACTTAAGGAATAAAAAAATCCGTAACATTTTCTAAGGGAACACGGCCCTGGACACCTCTAGAAGGCATCGTTGTTTCGGAAATCAGTCATCATTTATCCTAGATCCGCGTCTGAGTTCGGTACGAACTAAACCATCATCAGACTAGAATATGGCATACAAGATAGCTCTCATACTGTGTTATTAACTGTGAAAAGACGAAGCAATACTCATAAGCTCGAGGAAAGGCCAAGTTTAGGCGAAGTTAGAAAGCAATAATTGCCACATTTAAATGTTTACTTCATTTGAAATGTAGATCGTGCATTATCCTTGAACACGGAGCCAGGTGCTGCTATTCCGCTAAGTATTTCGGGACCCTTTGGCAGCCAATGACAGGCACATAATTATATCATCTTCATCTTAGTCAGCAGAGTGGCCTTATTCTCTAGGCTCTCTCAAGTTACGTTTAGAACACTTCCTGTTCCAGAACATTCTATATCCTCCTTCTTTTTCGATGGAATAACCTTGAGGCAACAAATGGAACAGAAAAATCAGAATATTGAGATATTAAGTAAAAAAAAGAGTTTACCACTAGCGCAGTTACCTCTAAATTTAATAACAAGGATAATTCAAATTGATTAGACGCTACCAGTTGTCTTTTTTGTTGTTGTTGTTGTTTTGTCAAGTGCGTATGTCTATTTATAGTTTCTTCTCTTTTTTTTCTTTCTTTATCAACCCCAGAATGCAATTTAGTGTTAAAAAATAACAACAACAGACAATGCAAAGAAAAACTGTAATATACCATAACGTGGTTAATTGTAATTTAATGTCAATGTAGTGTAAGGTAGTATAATGTAGTTAAATGCAGTTTAATGTAGTATAATATAATGTGGTGAATTATTGTAATGCAGTCCTGTGTTATTGAAATAAAGAGTGCTTCAAAAAAAAATTGTTTTGTTAAGCATTATTTAGGACAAGCGTCCCGTTCATTTCTACTCAGTGAGCCCTGTACCCCTGGGTATGGAAAGCGGTGCAATTCTTGACTCGCAGATAAACGCCTCATCAGTGTACTCAATGACTCATGCCTATTACCAGGCCAGGTTGCATTTCAAGGCAGCTGCATCGATAGCTGGCAGCTGGTCGGCTGGTCTGAATGACGTTAACCAGTGGTTGCAAGTGGATCTCCTACAAACGATTGAGGTAACAGGCATAGCGACGCAGGGGAGAAACGAGGTTCAACAGTGGGTTACAAAGTACAAGTTACAGTACAGTGACGATGGACACGCCTTCAAGTTTTACAAGCAAAATGACGATCAGTCCGACACGGTATGGTTTCAAGCTTGAATAAAGCTTATTATTAAGTTTGTCTCAGTATTTAACAATTAGATTGTGAGCTCAAGATTCCCATCGAGTGTTGACGAGGTATCACTTAGACATGGTATAAATGCAATTTACCCTGTTAAAACCTCATATAGTCTGCGAGAAGGGTAAGGGGGCTAAAAGTTTCCACACTGACTTCAAACCCGACCCCACAAGCCAGACGCTATAAAAATGTTAAGGCTACCGTAACCTCCCCCCACCACCAGTAACTTGACGTTTATATGGCAACCATATTTTTTAAGGGTGTTTCACCGAAAGTTATTGTTGTTTCAAATTTTCAATTAGGAGTATCTACAATTGAGTGGATAGTTTCCGAGATGCAAGGGGGGGGGGGGGGGGGAGAACACAGGGCATCTCAAGGCTCTCGAACGAAGAAAAACAGAGTTAAGAACTGACATGCGCGGAACGTAATCTAACCTCTTTCCCAGAGACTCTTATCTTCTCTCGCTCTGGTAGGATGAGAAGACGAGAGAACCTGGGAATGAGGTTGCACGTAATGCTGTGACACATTTCAGTATTTCTACACGTGAGCAAATCATTTACGTCCTTCAGTCTCCGCCGTTAAGGTGATTACTGCCTTTACACACTGGAGTTTGTTTAAGTATCCCTGAAGAAATCAAAACACTGAACAGTATGTGATTTGCAGACCAAACTATGCATTGATCAAGCTCTATTAGATGCGGAAATAAAGGAGTAAGACAAGACAACAATAGCTGGAGGGGACTTGTGAATAGAGACGCTCCGTCGGGGACTGAACACAACGAAAAACTGTATACAGTCGAACCACCTTTTTATCACAATTGCTACTAATCCCGCAATCTGATTGGCTAATTTGCCGTTGTCGATAAGAGTACAGACAGAGCTTCACACGTCAATGTGTCACGTAATGCCATTTTCAACTCGCGCTCGACCTCGCGCTCTGAAAAAAGTTTCTTTGACGTTGAAATTGTGCTAAAAAACAAATCGAAATGTAGTTTAGCGTGGTCTGTAGTCCCATCGACGACGATTACGCGTCATTACAGTGGTCAAAATTTGTTGTCACAACATTTCGACCACTGTGATGACGCGTATCGTTGTCGATAAGAGTACATACCACGCTAAACCACATTCGATTTGTTAACTAACGGCCACCTCTCTACAGCGGCCACCTCTCCACAACGGCAACGGCCACTGACTAAAACGCGTTCCAACTTCCGAAAAAAAACTCTCGGCAACAACCAGTTCATCAAAGGCTGATGAACGTGTATACAAAACCCCGTTTTCTGTTGTATAAGGTCACCAAACGTGATCCGTGCCGCACGTCGTTGCTCTCTGTTTCTGTTTACTTTCTGGTTTACTGATATATTTTGATTGTGTTACTTACTAACAGTTTTTATGCTAAAATAAGCATTTTTTTAAGGAAGGCAATGTTGCACACCTTAAATAAAAAACAGGTGTGATGTTACACTCCTACCTCCCATAACGGCCATTTTCCTCTGCCCCCAATTTAAGGTGGCCGTTGTGGAGAGGTTCAACTGTACTCAGATAATTATGACAGTTTTTTTTTAATCACCTGTATGTGGATTTTATTTTACGTCAGTTTCTAAGGATTTTCGGCTTTATTCAGATTTTCCAGGGAAACAGCGACATGGACACAGTTTTTTATCATGACCTGAACCCGATCATTGAAGCGCGCTACATTCGCGTCCGTCCGACGGAATGGAATAGACACATATCCATGAGAATGGAACTCTATACTTGTTTAGGTAAGTTTAAACTGAGGTTTTTCCTTTGTAAACTGTTCTAAACCTAGCTCAAGTGACCACAGTTTGATGCAGCGAATGTTTTGTTTTGCAGGTTAAAGTTTCAAGTTTAATTTCACCACTCAAGTCGAACAAAACAACCACAGATAAATAAAGATTACCAACTCTTTAAGGGAAGCACAGTTTATCTTCGTAACATCAATGCGTGGTGGTTATACTTTGGAAAGAAACAGCAAACACCAAGACAATATTTTTCAGTCTGACTTTCAATAGACAGGCGGATCGAGGATATATTTACTTCTGTTAGTCGCAGATGTTGCTGATATTTCCAAGAATTGTCTACTTCACATCAGCTATACCTTTGCACGATAAAGATTCATTATCTCGTGGCTTGTCAATTTCTATAAGTAGCAGCATCTTTTTTTTTTGGGGGGGGGGGGAGGAGGGTCGTGAAACAAAGAAACTCCCGGACTTGTAGTACGTGACCACACTCAGTGAATTCCGTCAGTGTTCTTCGTCTGTTCTGTATTTGAGTTTGAGTGTAACCATTATGACCTCGATATTGTTGGTAATTTTTTGGCCTTTAGCTTACCACGGAGAGCGAGTATTTTTATTTCGTTTTGTAAGTGAGAATGTTAATCAAAGCCTGTAGTTGTTGCAGTTTTGGGTAGAAAATCTTAGTCTAAGGATCTAGCCAATCAAGTCATGTGTCTCCAGACCCCCTGTCCCTCGTGCCGAGGCCTCACCTCCTACTTCAGGCGGTACTGGGGACAAGATTGACGTTGTCGTTTCTGTTCAGTTGTTGTTTTTGTTTTTTGTTGTTTTTTCCGCTTTCAGGTTTCGAGCTCCTGAACAAATAAACTTTAACGGCGCTCTTCTAAATAATTAAAAAGAAAATTGACCAATAGTTTAATTCAGTCGCCTATCTCTTCTTGTCAAAATGTCTTTGTATTCTCGCTGTATTTATTTCGCCGCCTTTTTGAGAAATCGCATAAGTTCTTATGGAAAAGTAAACAGTAGCGAGGTCCTTTAATTAGAAACGCGTGCTGCTTTACCGCGAATTATTAAATCACTTTTGCATATATCCTCTTGCAGTAAGTGTGTTTCAAGATGAACTGGCATATTTCGTACCTGCCTGTAGTATTGCTTTTGAAGAGAATTCTCTGTCTCGTCCCGTAACAACTCGTAATCATCGCCGGCTTAAAGGCTTCACCTTCAGCACATTTCACTCTGCCAGCCTGGTATCTTGTGGCTTGAAATGTCAAAGAAACCCTCGATGCGTTTCAACAAATTTCCGAAAAATTTTCGGATTGGACGAATGTAAAGGAGTTTGTGAGTTGAACGACAGGGGAGTATCGTTACCTATCGAAGGAGCAGAACTAGAACACGAGGAAGAATCCCTTTATACCCAATTTTACGACATGAAGGTGAGGGAAATATTATTTTACTTGTGGAGGAAAACTTTTTATATACACCCTTGTAGTATCTAAATACAAATGAAGATGTGGTTTTCCACCCTTTTTTTTGTTTTTCATCGCTTGTTTTTCACGAGTATTAGATTTGTGTCGAGCCTCGCTTTACGAGCATCTGCTAAATACGGACGCCTCGTAATTACCAAAAAAATTCAGTTGTGTAAAGAGCCCACAAATAATTGACTTCAAAGGAAATGACACTTGGCCTCTGTCGTAATAACTGACCTCAATAAATGTAATAATATTTGGCCTTAAATGCAATAACCGTTGGGCTCAAATTTAATTACTCTATGTCAGTTGTGAGATGACTAAGTACACGAAGAAAACCTTTTTTCAGCAAAGCGTCATTTTCGTTCCAGATTAAGCTAGATTATTAGCGAAACACTGTTTATTTGATCCAAAACAGAAACCAGGTGTTACTATTTTCACGCGCTCTTTGTTGTTTGGCTTCTTCGGTCAGCTGTTACCGAGGATCCATAAGAAGACTGATTCGTGACCTATACTTATCTCCGCAGCATGACTGTCAGCTGACTGGTTGTTTGAGCGAGGGCTCGTGCATATTCGTTGAACCGTCAAAAGCCTTCAGTTGCAAATGCAAGGGAACCTGGACTGGAAACTATTGCGGAGGTAATAAACTTCGAATTCCATCAAGATCGCGGCGAGAAAGCGTGTCGCTGTACGGGAAAACATGATTAATATAACCTATTTTTGCAGCAAAACTGAAAAAAATCTAATTTTTGTCATTTACTTTGAGGGCGAAAAAAAAAACATAAAGTTGTTTTTTGACTCGTTACTTGGATGAACCCTACCAAAACTGCTAAATGTGTAAGTGACTAATTGTCAACTTGGATATTGTAGCCTGCGAACAGGCTCCCGGCTCTTGGAGGAGCACAGAAAATTCGGCCCGAGGCGCCGAGCAGGGGAACACTCCTGCTGAGAAACCCTCCTGTCTACTCATCGACCAGGGCCCACTAGTTTTTGGTCACCACTGGCTCAGTCAACATTTTACTTAAAGGTAGCTGTTCCCCCCTCCCCCCACCCTCCCTGGTCAGTTGCAACCTTCAAGCCCGTATAGAAGAGTTTTCAAATGAGGATTTCATTTCCTGCAGATATCAACCATTGTGTAAGTAATCCTTTGAATGGCGGATCATGCAGAAATCTTGCTGACGGCCACGAGTGCAAGTGTACCGAGGAATATACCGGCAGGCAATGCGAGCAAGGCACGTACTAAGATTTTATAACACACCCATCACATCCCATAAGCTACCCCGTCAACCTAAAACCAACATGCGGAGCGAGAGCTCTGGAAACGTCACACTTTGAAATGCAATCACCTACTTGAGGTGCAATCTAAAGAGGTCGCTATTGTTTGAATATGAATTATAGGGACCTCAGTTTATTATGGTTACTTTTCGCTATTTGTACCTCACTGGGTTGTGGATCCATGTCAGAAGTTAGTTACCTAGTTTTATCATTTTATGAGGGACACGGGCAAGGTTTGTCGCCCGGGGAACTCTCATTTGAAAAGGTCGGGGATTTTCGTCGTCTCGCTTATGTTGTTAGGACCAAACGCCACTATTTTTAGCTGTCAAGGTATCTTTTCGAGTGCACTCGAAGAAGTAATATTAAAAATGCTCCTATTTCTGTTTTTAAGCTTGATTTCCACCGGCTATTAGCGCAGATTCCTGTCCTGGACAGCGGCTGGCAATCAAGCCTATTGCACTTTAAGTGGTATATTTTAGGGGTCAAATAAAGCTCAAGCCACGCCCAGATTGGTCTCCATTGGGGGTTTAATTCAAATTTTCCGACGAGCATCCTCGACCTTTTCATATGAGAATGACCTCCGGTGGTAGCATAGGGGCGTCCACCAGTATCAAGGCTGTACATCTCTTAAACAAACTGACCACGACACCGAATTCTTCTGTTACTACGTTAGAGGATTTGTGAAAATTACTTACCTCTAGCCTTGTGAAACAGAAACGTCTTCACTAGTATCAAGTGCGGCAAAACAACGCTAAGCGAATTTAATTCGAAACTCTTTCTTCATTCAGTGGTGTGTCAAGTTCCTCTCGGTATGGAAAGCGGTGCTATTGCGGACTGGCAGATAAGCGCCTCGACGTCTTAAGCCCCAAGTCACTCCGCCCAGCAGGCCAGGTTACATTTCGCAGCAGGCGGAGGGAAGACTGGGGGCTGGTCAGTTGGAGTGAATGACCTCAATCAATGGCTACAGGTGGATCTTCTAAACAAGACAAGAGTAACACGGATAGCGACACAAGGAAGAAATGCCGAATACAGTCAGTGGGTTACAAAATACAAGCTACAGTATGGTGAAGATGAAAATTCCCTCCAGTTTTACAGGCAAAATGGAGATCATTCAGACACGGTATCACTATTATTATAACCTGTATAAGAAATAGTCAAACGTTTCCGCCATGACTAGACCCACACGCGTCTACTCAACAACAACTTGACAAATACAAGAGCCCGGGATGGGGGGGGGGGGGGAAATCCCTATATATGGGCTATATAGGTATGTGCGAACCCAAAGGGTATGGTTTTCTAGCCGTTTTGATCATAAACATGGAATCGATTTTGGCCATTTTGGTCTCAAATAGGATATGGTTCTTTCACTGTAGTCTTGAATTGGGTATGTTTTTTAGAAGTAGCTATCCTAGCTAATAAAAGCATTTAGAAAATAACCCAAAGCAAATACGCACGCTGATTGGTTTAAAACCGTGTTTCTATTTAACAATTAGACTGCGAGCCCGAGTTTTCTACGAGCAGATAGTCAACGAGGCGCAGCCGAGTTGACTATCGCTCGTAGAAAACGAGGGCGAGTAGTCTAATTGTTTTAGTATAAATTTACCGTAGTCTCATTGCATAAAAAGAAAAAAAAGTCAAGTATCGCGTAGAAAAGAACTGTTTTATTATGTTACATCAGGTTCAAACGTGCCGCGCGATGTGCACTGATGCGTAACTGTTGACTATTTAAACAATAGAGTGTTTCTGTCGTGGAACTATCGGCTGATAGTTGGCCCGCGGAAATTTGATGTTCTTAAAACAAATATTTGCCCGAGAAGCGAAGCTTCGAGGGCAAATATGCTAGTTTTAAGAACATCAAATTTCCAAGGGGCAACTATCAGACCGATAGTTCGAGACAAAAACACTCTATTGTCTTTATTGTTCACCACTAACTTTTCTTCCGCGCGCTAGTTCAAAAATCAATCAGACTTCAACTGAACTATTTTCAACTTTTTGAGATGAAAGCCGTGAAAGCCAAATGAAAAAAATTTGAATAGAAAAACAGACAAAACCCGCTTGTTTACAGAAAAAATTTTCACGGACGACTACTATCCATCCGGGTATTTTCCGAGGACGGGCACTATGCGCTGATAGTGTCTCTCCGCGGATGAACACTATCGCGTCACGTGATCAATTTAAACCAATAAGAATCGTAGAAAATTTAGTGGTGAACTATAACAGCAGATAGTCGACGGTAATATAGCCAATCAAATTCACGGATTCACAATAGACTACGGTAAATTTATACTAAAACTCGATAGAAACACAGAACTAGCACGAGCTGTTGACGTAATGATGGCGCGAACAAAGAGAATTTACATTTTGATGATCGAAGTAAACAAGTTGTTTTTCTTTTTCTTCGTCGCGGTATTTTCTAAAAGAAATAGAAAACATGTTCTCCGTGTTCCTATCGAGTTATAGAAACACTTGTGAAAGTTTGGGAGAACTCGAAAAAGCTGTGGAAACACTCGCATGCGGCTCGTGTTCCCACAGCATTTCTCGTACTCCCAAATAATAATAATAATCATCTTTATTGAGGAAACTTTTTCATAAAAAATATGGTTTTCAAAAAGGACCTCGAAAAAAGATATAAATAGTAAGAGCAATAAAGCTATAAAATTGTAAAGAGATTAAAAGATACAAAAAATGCACAAAAAAATTAAAAATATGTATAAGTAGAAATTAAACCTAAGTAGCTATATTAAAAACTTAAAAACATCACGTTTAAAACTATTTACACTCTTTGAGTCCTTGATCGTCTGACTGAGGGAGTTAAAATCGAAGACGGCATGATATTGTGTTCTTTGCAGCCCCTAATTTCTTTTGACTCGCGGTAATCTAAAATTACCTTTGTTACGTGTATTATGCCTATGAAGTACGTCTTGTCTAATCAAGTCCATATCGTGATTAATTAGGCCATTGATGCATTTGTACACGTGCACACACCTTCTTTGAAATCGCCTTTTCTCCAGAGGCAGCCACTTGAGAGTGGCTAATGCCTCAGTGGAGGATGAATACAATGGTCTGTTTAAAATAACTTTAGCGGCCTTATTTTGCAAAACTTGCAAACTAGACATAAGGGTAATATTATGTTTATCGCCCCAGACTAGATCAGCATATTCAAAAAGGGGCGTAACCAGACTTTTATAGAAAAGTAGACGCGCCCTGAAAGGCAATAAATGCTTTATACGCTTGAGAAGCCCAAGCCTTTGACTGACTTTCCCAGTTAGGTGTTCAATATGATCAGTCCATGTGAAATCCGAAGATATATGTATACCGAGGTATTTAAAGCTACAAACTTTCACTCGTGTTTCAATAACTCGATAGAAACACGGTACATGTTTTCTATTTCTTAAATAAACATCGCCTTTAACATTGGTCTGAACTAGGGAACTAGGCAGGTCTGAAACATGGCATTGATTTAAGGGTCAGGTCTCAATAGGGTATTGAAGTTTTGGTCAGGTCATAAATAGGGTAGGGAAAATCGCAGATTTTGGTCTTATTTAGGGTAAGGGTTTTGGGAAGAAAAACAAACAATAAACTACTTACAAAAGTCATAAGGCTCTCTTTTTTTAAAATATCTGAAAGACTTATCTTCGGAAAAACCCACTATAAAATAATGCAATTGTAAATATCCGATGTTCATTTTATTCCTCTCAGGTTTTCCTGGGAAATACAGACCGGGATACAGTTGTTTATCATGACCTGTACCCGGTCATTGAAGCTCGCTACATTCGAGTACTTCCGACGGAATGGCACACATTCATATCCATGAGAATAGAGCTCTATACTTGCTAAAGTAAGGTGAGGTTTATTTGTGTCGGGAGTTATGTCCCTCGTGCTCACAATCAAAACTATGGACACTTGCTTGTATCCAGGCTTCCGTTGTACTCGGGGATTTGAACCTCTTACTCACTGAATGTAACATATTATACGCTAAACAAAACCGGTTTTTACGGTAAGTGAATACTTGAGGTTCTAGAAAAATGACGTGAAAAAAAAACATACCCAACGGTGGTTACAAACTATTTTCGGGGAGAAGGGGTGGAGAGGGGCAAGGCGAACTAGTTAAAAACACGAGCAGGTAACATTTGCTACTCATGATCAAAATGAAATCAGTATAAATTTAAAACTAGTTATTCATTTTCCTATTTGGCTTTTTTCGCAGGTTGTACATCAGTCTAAGAGAAGAAGTTCCCCGTTACTATCACAATGTTGGTGATTGAAATCGGCGAAAGCCACAGCCCATGTCGAAACTTACCACCAGTTCACGCTAGCCAGGGTCGAAGAGAACTGAGACATTATATCTCGCACGTTTTCTTGTGTTCGTTCCTAGGCTGATTTTCACCCTTATATATGTTATTGCCTGTAAATACATACGCTGTAGTTACTGATAATGTACCATGAATAGCCATTGCAAATAATACACGACATTTATCAACGACTAGTATATGTAATAATAAACATAGATAATTGAATTTTGCAAATATTGCCTGCCTTGACAGTTACACAGACATACATGTATTTTGATCATCAGAAAAGGCTTTATTGGTCTTCCATGCCATAGAAAATACAGCCACAATACAGGAAAGCCGTTGTGTTGGCCACTGAATTTTTGGGAACCCGTCGTTTATCCTCTATCCATTTATCCCCAAACCCGACCCAACCTGAAGTAGAAAACACTGTCTAAAGCTAATCGATTCCTTGTTCGGGGCTAACCGGCTAGGAGCTAATCGACTTGGGGGGCTAAACGACCGGTAACCTTTTCTATGGCATAGTTAAGGCTCGTGTGTATACCGAGAAAATACAAGTTAAGTGAATCGTGAGATATTCCATGGTATACCACGAGAGAGCGTTGCATAGCTATTTCGTCGAGATTTGCATAATTAGCATAGGCATCTCTTGGTATAGGTTATCCTATGGATGATACGAGTGCAATAGACCTTTTTACCGATACGGCGGCCATCTTGAATTCTATTGTTTTGACTGAGAAATTATGGGCTGCCGAGGGGGCAATCGCTGGAAAATTTATCGTATACACAGCTATCAGGATAAATTTTTACTGCTTGTCTCTCATATTCCATAACAAATATTACAAGCGTTACATCTTTCCGTCACGATATTTGGCAGTTGTTCCTATGGTTATCGAAAAATTATTGTTAAAAGTTATCACGCCACAGTATTCTTTTTAATTATTTCTCATCTGCCCCCTGGGCATCCCGTAATTTCCTCGGAATTCAAGATGGCCGCCGTATCGGTAAAAAGGTCTAAGGATTTCCGCTACGAGTGACATTTGGCCCGCCCGTGCAATTTGAAAGAATTTTCAAATATCAGGAGCAGTGTAAATCCCAAGCAAGTCTATTGCCTTTATTTACCCTGAAGCAGGTTTCGGGGCCCAAGCAGTCTCTTTATGCATCTGTCAGGTTATGTCGAAAAATAGTAAGTACTTCGCTGGAAGAAAAGGTCAACCCTTCGGCGAAGAGTTTAAGTTTTTCTACGGGTTTTATACCAGAGGGGTTTATTTACTATGATCAAATTAGGGACAAGTTTGAGAATGTAATTTGTTTTACTTCCCGCCGAAGCAGCGCAAAAGTTTACAAAGACTCCACAAACCGTCCGTGAAAACAATTGCACTCAGTTATAAATTTATCACACAAAACGTCGTTTTTTTTGGAATGCTGGGTACAAAGGAAGATCGCTTTTCACTTCTTTCTCTGTCTCTTTCTTAGTCTTGTCCTTTTCAGGCCAAGACTTGATGAAAACAAAACAGAAAACACCTCACTGGGCGCCGAGCTATTTCGTTAGGCCAAGTTTAAAAAGAATTTCTTGTACAAGACCTTGAACCCTGAAATTATCTTGTAATACTGCCCACCGACGCAGCACCACAGTTTCTTTAGAACTTACCCCCTTTATTCAAAATAATAGTGTTGTCTGTAAACAAAGTTACATGGTTAAGATTGGTATGGTTAGCTGGGGAAGATTACGAGCGACAAACTTGAAAAGAGATCTCAAGATGCCCTCACACCCATATCACCAGTGGCGTGCAACATCTCTCATGTTCAGTTATAAATGGATTTAAAACTTCAATCTTAAAATCAAAAGATTAATACTTTGTACACCGACTCTACAACGACACTGAGAATGAGCAAATGTTTAGTTGGTTGAAATACAAAACTTGATTAACATGGTTTTGAGGAGTAACTTCTACTTGTCTGAAGCCGGGTCAGCGGAGTTCATCAAGTTCGAGAACTACTTCGTGTTTTCTTTGTTTAAGACGTTTTCGTAACAGCAGGCATCATGCAAGACAGAAGGCTGGCTGGGGAAATCTCCCGAGTTTGTCCAGGTATCTCCAAAACAATATCAATAATCTTTACTTTTACCTTGAATTTGTTTGTTGTAGGACGGATGTAAACAACAGGACATGAAAATAAACAACTTTACTTCGCGAAGCGAAGGAAATCATTGTTACCTTTTACAATCATTGTTGAATTGTTCTCTTACAAAAATTCAACGTCTTGTCCAATCTCTTCAGTATAAATTGTCTGCGAAAGTCGATATCAGTTTTCAATTAATTGCACCAAAGGACGCAAAAGGCCTGAAAAGATATCATTGTGGCATTGTTTGCTAAACCTGAAAAGGAACTTTATAGCTAATAAAATATTTAGTTTGTCCAGTGTTTCTGTATTTAAAGAAATGGGATATAAACTTCATAGTTTGCCCTAAGTTTAATTTGATTTCTCTTGTTACCATAACACTAGTGTCAAACATTGCTTATCAGCACACTAACTTAATAATAACTATAATAATATAAAAGGGTTCTCGGGGGCAGAGTATCCAAAACCGAGTGTTTTGCATTCATTGTTAACTCACATGTAGCTTAAGATGTTCGTATACAGCCAATGTACAAATTCACTATGATTTCTATACCTTCCGTCCTTGTGGTACTTTTGTGTAACCTTACATCTCAAGCAATTGCTTGGGATGAAAACTCTCTGTCTCGTCCCGTAATAACTCGTAATCATCGCCGGCTTAAAGGCTTCACCTTCAGCACATTTCACTCTGTCAGTCTGGTATCTTGTGGCTTGAAGTGTCAAAGAAACCCTCGATGCGTTTCAACAAATTTCCGCAAAGTTTCCAGTTTGGACGAGACTGAAGGAGTTTGTGAGTTGAACAAAATGGGCGCATTGCTGTCAATCCAGCTTATAGAAGGAAAAGAACTAGAGTACGATCAAGCTGTTTACACTCAATTTTACGACATGAAGGTAAGAAAATGCTTTGTGTTTTGCTTTAAATATGAAAACACTGCCGAATACTCTCAACTGCTTAAAAATGGTTTAATTTACTTCTGGAAAAGATTTGTACTACTTTTAACATTAGATCGATTCTTTCAAATATTTTCATAGTGTAAATCATTAATTGCCCGCACAAATTCTCACGATTGCCAAATACACTATAAATATATAGTAATATGAAAACAACGATCAGCATTATTTTCCCGCTCCACTACTCATGTACAGAACGAGTGTTTGCTACATGTAGGTCATTTAAGTAGGTTTAATAAGCTTGGCGGGTTCATAAGGTTCATAAGGAGACCTTTTGGTTCACACAATCCTGAAGGAGTCTCGACAGCATATAAGGGCCTGTTTACATGGAGGTGGGGGACCCCAGGTAGGTGAGGTAACCCGCCTAGCCGTGGTCGAAAAATGGCCAGCGTTTACATGCAAACTTACAACCCCGGGATCCCGGGGTGACTTTACTTGACGTTGTTGCGTGGACACTAGGCATGTAAACATTGAAAATGGCGGGACGAACGACGCATTTTGGCGGTCAGTGTTATTTTATCTATTTCAATGCTGTGGCGTTTTACTGTCACTTTTGATGATACAAAGCCTCCGCCAGAGGCAGTTAACGGCCATATTGTTCTGGTTCAAATTTTTACGCGCTTTGGCGCGCTTGCAAATGTAACATGAACTCGACCCCGGCTAGGCGGGTTACCCCACCTCGAGTCGTTTACATGGCAAAATGCGACCCCGGCTGGGCGGGTCACCCTACCTGGCAGACCGGGCAACCCGCCTAGGCGGGTTACCCCACCTATCATGTAAACACGATCAAATAAAAATGAGAGATTATATGGAGAGGCGGGTTACCTCACCTACCTGGGGTCCCCCACCTCCATGTAAACAGGCCCTAAGACTTTAGTGCGTCCAATTTTGGAATATGGTTGTCAGGTCTGGAATCCCTACTTAATTGGTGAAGCACATCAAAAGTATAGAGTAAGTACAGAGGCGAGCCACACGAGTTATTTGCGGCTCAGAGAAAGAATATCAGGAGAGACTTGAGGTCTTGAAATGGCCTTCGCTCGAGGTACGAAGGAAGTTTATCTGCTTATTAGTGCAGATGTACAAGAATATTTTCGGACATTGTGACATAGATCCTCATATGTTTTTTGATTTTAAAGTTTTATCGATAACGCGCAGGAACCATCATTTTAAGATAAGACCTAAGAAAACACGTACGGATTATTTTAAATTTTCATTTTTTAATGGCTACATAACGGACTGGAATAGTATTCCATCAAACATTATGCATGCGTCTTCATTGAGTAGTTTTAAATCCTATCTTTTAAATCATTTATGTCAATTTTAAAATAAGGTGTGATTCGTTTGGTTAGCTTTCTTTTTTTGTCTCTTTTTTTTAATTTTAATTTTTATAGATATTTAATCGAGGAGAATATTCTTAGTATAGGAATTTAGTTTCCCCCAACTATTCTCCTGTCATGTCTTTGTAATTTTATTTCTATTGTACATATATTAGCATGACAAAGCATTATTAAACTTAAACTTGAACTTATAAGGTTCTACAGAAATGAAACAACAATCGCCTCGAGTAAAGAAAAATTCTGTTGAATTTTCCTTTTGTTTGCCTGCAGCACGACTGTCAACTGACCGGATGTTTGAATGCAGGCGCATGCAAGTACATTGAAGAGTCGAGTGTCTTCAATTGTAAATGCAAGGAGGGCTGGTGTGGAAAAAACTGCGGAGGTAATTTCTCAAATATCTTTACGCAACTTGCTCAGAATTAATTTGATACGAAAAGGGTGGTATACAAGCTTTGGGATTATGTCAAGCCAAAGACAAACCTAGATACTATAACTCCGCTGCACGTTGCATTTTCACCTCTCCTCTCGGTGTTTGGAGCGATGGTAAAACACGGTCTCTCGTGTTTCATATATTACGTATTAACATTGACAAGCCTTGAAACACTGTTTATAAAACGTTTTATACATACACGCTTTGGTATCAACTCAGCTAACAAAGTTCTGCGGAGGTGCCAAATCAAACTGGCGGAGGAATTCAAAATCTTCCCCATCCGCCAAAAATAACTTTGAAGGAATGTAGATGAAGATCATAAGGACATGGAGCTTTACCACGAGACATACCGGCAGGCAATGCGAGAAAGCGGGTGATAAAACTTTATTTTAGGGAGCTAACAAGGTTGCCTTCCTTAGTAGGTAACAATGAAACATTCTCAGATGTTAAATACACCTCATTATAATATAGATAGGACCCTGCGCGCGCTTCGATTGGTCAAAAACCCATGTTTTATTTAACAAATAAAGAAGTCTAAGCCGTGTATTACCCCAGAACAAAATTGCTTGATTCCGTTTCTCGGAAACGAGACGGAAACATAAAACTCCATGTTTCCGTTAGGTTTCCGTTGGGCGGAAACGCGAAATCCAGTTTTTAGTTGGATCTGTCGTGTTTCGTTATGTTTCCTGAACGGAAATGTCACGCCACGTTTCTGTCGCGTTTCAGTTCGCGGATTTCTGCTGTTGTGTGTTTCCGTTATGTTTCCTCGCACGGAAACGAAAGCTGCTACGCAATTTGTGAACCACATGCATGTTATTGGCCAGCTGGGAGGGTTAACTTGTTCATCAGCAATTTTCCCGAGTATATTGGTGACGGAAATGCAGTATATAAATCGGAGGTTTTACAGATCTTAAGGTTTATGGTTATCATGGGGAAAACACAACGTATATACACTTGCAATTTTTCCGCACGAAAAAAGTTCAATGGAACTCCTCGTTTTCCTTCGCATTTTCTGTATTTTTCGCTAAATACCGGAATACTTAAATACCGAGTGGAAACGCGATGCCATACTGAAACCAGTACTTGGTGAACGCCATCTTTTTTGCCGTGGAAAACGCGTTTTAGCGCCAATATTTAAGGTTCGATTTCATTGGCGGAACCTATGAACAAACTCGTTTCCGTCGCATTACTTCGTTTATCCGCAAGCGTTTTCACGAAAATACGCTAGCGGAAACATACGTTTCCTTCAAGGAAACCCTACGGAAACATAGAAAAAGTGGTCGGGTTCCGTCGTAACCGCAGCCACGGAAACATGAATAAACGACATGAATCCGCTACCGGAAACACATGTTACCCGTTATGTTTCCGCAACGTTGTCACGTGTTTCCATAAAATTTCAGTCTGCGGAATCTTAGCATTTCGTCCTGTGTACACTGTGATAACACGACGGGCATTTGAGAACAGGAGGGAAATGTAGAAAGTCTGGCGCCTTATGAATTAAGGCATTTTTTTTTAAAAGAGCTAACCACATTTTTTTCCCTCAGAGCGACCAGTACCTCTTGGTATGGAAAATGGCGCTATCCCTGACTCGTGGATAAGCGCCTCATCAACGTACAGTCCCGTTTATAACTTTCACCTGGCCAGGTTGCGAAATAACGTTGGATGGGCGGCACTGAACAATGACCTCAATCAGTGGCTGCAGGTGGATCTTCAGCAAACGACAAGAATAACTGGAATAGCAACACAAGGAAGAAGTGATCACCCACAGTGGGTAAAAAAATACAAGCTAGATTATGGCGAAGACGGACACACCTTCAGGTTTTACAGGCGGAATGGAGATCATTCAGACATGGTAAGCAAAGCAGACTCTGGAGACAACTATTCGTAACGTGGGATCCCGCTTTACTTGGATTTGTTTCAATTTTACCAGTGAAATCTCCGGACTCAGTTGTTCTAGAACCAATTTTAACCTTGACTCCCTTGGAAGCTCGAGAAACAATACACTATCAGTAAGCGGACTATATAACCTGATGACTTCATCATCTTCTTATTTACAAAAATTGAAAACACGTAATGTGTGTGTTCAGGAAAAAAATTGTTGCTATGCCACGATGTTTTAACTGGATGGACAAAAAGGCTCTCAGATATACAAACTCTCGAGTTCGAGTTGATCTAGGGTCAGGATCACGTGATAGGCTTTCGAGTCATGGGATCTCGAGTCATGGGATCTCGAGTCATGGGATCTCGAGTCACTGGATCACAAGTCACAGGATCACGAGTCATGGGATCTCGAGTGTTAGTTTGTTTATCTCCTCTTAAAAATACCGAAATTAAACAGTATCTAAGACTGAGAAGAATTAAACTGGATTGCTTTAAAAACGTGGCCAAAGTTTTCTAGATGCGTTGTCCATGTCGTAACCCCTCTTAGCAGAGGTTAAAAGTTTGCCTTTTCCCGCTACAAGAGTTTAATACCGCACTGAAAACGAGATGCACAGTAATAAATGTTAGACTTTAGCCCTTCTAAGAAAATATCGTTTTGTCTTAATTAATTAAGGTTTGTTCTAATTTACTCAGGTCTTTTTGGGAAACACAGACAGGCACACAGTCGTTTACCATGACTTAAACCCGATCATTGAAGCTCGCTACATTCGAGTCCGTCCAACAGATTGGTTTAACCGAATATCCATGAGAATGGAGCTCTATGCATGTTAAGGTAAGCTAAGTTCTAGGTTCCAGTCCCCTCACCTTTATTATATATAAATAGCTGTTTTAAATTTCAACGGTTACTTTTAAAAATGTGTGTAGAGTACATACGAAGCGTCAAGTCATAATCAAAATGAACAGTTCAATATGTTTATTACTGCTCTTTGTGTCTTATTTTTGATCAAATTACGATGGCCCAAGAGCAAAAGTATTTAAGCTAAGTTCTATTACGGACCCTCCGCCTTAGATGGAGGCTTAGCTCTTGAAGACGTTAATGAGGAAGTTCGGAACTTTTAGAGCGGGGTTGGGGCTTAGTTCATATAACAAATCACAAAACGCCTGCAATGTAGGCTTCTGCATGTATACAACATGGATAGTTTTAGACTGTTCAATGTATATCCTTTTTTGCAACGTTTCTTCACAGATAATCTCAACAAATTAAATGATCTAAATCCTCTTTACAGACACTTCGAAAACGCCAAGAAGCGGCACTGCTACGACAGAATAGATAGTGAGAAGCGTAGCCAATAAGAGAACGGCATTCGTGATAGAACGCCTAGATTTATACTAACAGAAGTTTGGATATCGTTCTGTTTTTTTCCCTTGTAAGTTAGTATTTAACGGCCCTATATTAAGCGGTCACCCTCTATTAAGCGGCCAGTTTTCAAAGTCCCGATTTTTCGCTCATACAAACGCTGTATTTGTTACTTGTAATAGGCGGCCTCCTCTGTTTAGCGGCTGCGGCCATCCTGTAGCAGTCCTATGTTTGTCTTCCTTGCCACATGTAATTTTATACGGTATTTTACTGTGTTTGAAATGTGATACTTAATCACTATAACGAAACAACATGTACAAAGCTACTGTAAGCTGATAATCGGCCGTTTAGTATCGTTAACGCTTTCCAAATGTCTGCAATGTGCTGAAGTACAGAACCATATCATTAGACCACGCCCAGTGAGTATTTTTATATACAGGTTAGACTGTAGTTAATAGAGGGAAATGGTAAAAAGCCCAGTAAAATCAAAGAAGCAAACAAACAGGCTAAGATTTATGCCTTGACCCTGTGCATCTTTTGTTTTATGCTCATAGACTATGTATGGACTTCATAATCGCAATGCTTCTATTGGCTAGTTCTATTATCTGCACACGTAACGAGCTTTTGCGATTTTGCCAGGCTTTGTGCTGGGTCAACCCTCAAAATAGCCAACAAAAACATACAAAGAAGTCAGCCAGATTTCTTAACCATTTCCATCTATTAACCACGTTTACAACAAATTAATATAACTCAAGTTCCTTCTTGCAGATTGCCAATCTCGAATCACCGAAGAGAGAGGTGTTGATTCATCTTTCTGTTAGTGGAATCATCGGGGAAATCAATATTCATGGCTTGGACTAAAAGAAAAAGAAAACACAAAACTTTACTGGTTGTTAATTGTCTCCAAATCGGAATTTAAGGCCAACTATTTGCTGCTTATATATGAGACAGTACAAGCCTTATGTTTAAGTCACACGTTTTCTTATTTCATATATGTATATCTATGTACCGGCATGCAATGCAACTCTTAATTACCCCATATGAAGATGTTTGTGAAAAAACTGGTGACGATTGAATTTAGAAAATTATACTACAGGCTAAGAAATTTCTCAAATGCGATTGGCTAAGACCAGTAGTATTTCTGCCAAATTTGAAATACTTACATGTAAAAATTTCAGTTTCCATGGAAACCTAAATGATGGAAACAACATGGCGGACAGATTTTCACAATTCTGTGGAAAAAACTGCAAGAGCTAAAGGAAATTACCAAGATAAGGAAACAGCAAAGAATATTAATGTACAAAGATCTAGGTCACTGTTTCGTCGATTTAAGCTGAAAGGCAAAGGATACAGTCCTGATATTTTCAGTGAGCTGCAACGCGAACCAACCAGTCAGCTGACGAAGTTCGGTGCATAGCTTTATCGTCGAGCGCTCTTTTAACTGCTATCGAAGAAGGTGAGAGAATGAAAAACGGTTCCTTTCAGTCTTTATTCAACAGTTCAGAAGCACAGGCAACCAGAAGTAAACGTTGTCCGCTGCTGTGGTGACCAAAGAAACGATAAATAGCCAACAATTTTCACGGCCTGCTGCTTAAATGAAAGCCCAAAGTCCAAGTTCCACACAAGCAGAATCGGTTAAAAAATCTATTGATAAACTTCGATTGACGATTAGGCTGTTCAAAATGTACCCTTCAAAAGATATTTGCAGGTATTCAAGTACTGTTTTATCGCAGTTGAAGCGAAAATCATTTGAACATGTGACCTTTGTGCGATCACATGTTTGATCACATGTTGTAGTAAAACCTATCACTCGCGCGTGACTAAACAGCGTTACAAGATGCGAAATTTCTTTGCCTTGTAGTATAAACAAAAAATAGCACGGTTTCTTCGGGGTATTTGGTATAAATACCGGCTCGTGATATTTCAAAACTCTCCAAATATCACTCGCCGCGGCGGCTCGTGATATTTTGGCGAATTTTGAAATATCACTCGCGGTATTTATCCCAAATACCCCTAGAAACCGTGCTATTTCCTATACTAATTTCACGCTAGTTTTGGCAAAATGCTAACGAATTTTCCCAGACTTTAGACGAGGAAATTAATAGAATTTTGACAAAACGCAAGTGAAATTATTTCTTAGTTATTCGAGTATACCATTTGATTACCGTTTTATATCATGGGCGACAAATTACACCTACAATCGTGGGTTTTTATCTAGAAATTAATTTCATGCCAAACGTTGCCATGACAATTTTGTAATTTTTCATGTGAAATTTTAAATAAACGCTTCTTTTCGCTCCCAAATTAAGGAGTAAGTGGTCAACCATGATATTGTAGTTTAACCGCGTCAATGATGATTACACCAACTCAGTTGATGATGTTGTTGCTAAAGCAGTTGGCTTATTAGAAGAAAATCACTTAATTATCCTGAGGAGAAAAATGCTACACAACTAAGGACCAAGAAGATTTAATATGGAATTAAAAAAATGTAAATTGAATTGCTTCAGATACTTTCGCAGATGAGTTAGTGTTGTCTTCTCTGTTTGTGCCTATTGAAACAAAAAGACATCAGGGTCACCGCTTAAAATTTTGTTTGCACTTTACTTTGTGGGTAACCCACATTCAGCTACGATAGTTATATTATATTACAGCAAGAGAAGATCAGATCTTGATCTTGATCGTCTCTTCATTATAGTTATAGTATTCATGGTTTTTATCTAGAGAACTGCAATCTCAGGGGCGTAGCGTGCATTTTTCTTGCAGTGCGCACCGAAGAGAAAGTAAGTCGAGCGTCGACAGCGCGCTGGAAATTTTTTATTTTTCACGAGGCTCGGAAATGTCTAGTAATGTTCTTTGTATTTCAACGTTTGCGCTAATTGATAGTAAGTATAATAGAAGAGACTAGAGACTTCAAGAACCAAAAAAAAAAGTGTGAAAATACATATTTATTACTGGACATCATCATAATCATCCTCATCAAGATGATTTTGCGTTCGTGGAACAAGAAATTGTCAAGAGTATTATGGTACTTTTTTTTTAACAAGGACGTAGAAATGACGCGTGCATATTTTTCATCTCGTTCCCAGAATCGTTCGTGTATTTGTTCCTAGAGTTAGGAAGCTCCCGTGCTGAGGTCATTTATTACATTGTTAACCGTGGATTGCGCAAGCAATGCAGTTCATGTAGTGTCAACAAAGAGGCTTCCCTTTTCTTGTTCCTCATGTAGTATGCACAAAACGTCATTAGAGATTGAGATACAAAAGAAGTGAATACAAGAAACGATTCACTTGATTTTCCCTCATCATTGTGTTTTTTATTATCAATTTTTGATCACATCATTTTTTTTATTATCAACTTTTGATAAGCGTGTAAAGATGCAACTTTTCGAAAAATTAAGGTGGCTCTGAACTCCATGTACAGAGTTTTTTTAAACTTTGCCAAAAGTTGCATCTTATCATGCTTATCAGGGTGCCGTTTTTGAATTATAAGCCCCTAAAGCCGCAATTAAGGATGTTTTTAGGAGGTCATCCTGTTGCTATGGTAACCTGTTGTGTCACGAAAATGATACTAACGTGTTTACCAATGATCGGGCAGTTTTTTTGATGCCATGATTGTAGCACCAAGTGATAAAGAATGGTAATAATGACCCATCCAAATCTAGGTGTTGGAAACTGTTTTGAGCCACCTTAAAACGACTGCTGTTGTCAACAAAGTAACTCGCATAACTAGAATAACCCGTTAGCCACAATGCGGACCTCTTTTTTATGAAAAGAGTAATTCCATATGGCGCAAAAAATTAGCTCATGTCAATCGTCAACAACTAGGATATTCACGGGTTTACTCAAAGAGTACCTCGATTTCTCATTAAGCTTACGGTTTTGCTTATCAGCAGGGACAGAAAGCCAGATCAAACAACAGGGGGTCCATGCAAAACAAAAGACTGAGTGGGGAATTCTCTCCAGTTAGTTTTTATCTAACGCTTAGCAAAAGTAACAATAACTGATGTCAAATCCCGGGGGAAACTCCCATTTAAAGGGGAGGGAGTGCCCTTCGGAAATGTTGAAAAGAACCCCTTAGAGGTAATAAGATCTTGCTTTGTGGGTGTGGCTTGAAATTGTTCTCACCCTTAAGAGGTATCAATTCTTAAACTGGGGAACATCCAATCTCCTGTAGAAGAATAAAGAGGCATTTCCTGCTGACCAGGTCGCAAGCCTTGGTAAGGTCGATGAATGCAACGTATCTCCACACCAGAAGCGATGACAGTCTCTCCATCCTCATTCGCCTTCGTGCCAAAACCAACTGTGCGAAAGATTGTCATACCAGATATGCTCTTTGCAGACAATTCAGCTCTGTCGGCACACTTTAAAGAGGTGCTTCATTAACTGTTTTGTCCACGCATGTAGAGTGTTTAGCTTAACTATCAGCCCAAATACGACCAACATCATGAGCCAAGACGTGAGCAGCACTCCAAGCATCTTCATCGGTGACTTCACACTCTAAGTCGTCGAGGACTTAAAGTACCTCGGCATTACCATCTCCAGCAGCCTCTTCCTGAATGTCTAAGTTAACAAGTGGATCGGCAAAGCAGCAATGACCATTGCCCGCCTGGCAATGAGAGTCTGGAACAACCCCATGCTGACCATCAATACCAAGATGCAGAGGTACCGGGCCTGAGTCCTGGACTCTCTATTCCGACCAAGAACCCAGGCCCAACACCTTTCATCTGCGCAACCTCAGGAGAATTCTGGGTATGTTTGCACTGCCTGGGAATGTTTGCATGCGGTTGCTCGGCCACGCGAGACGAGTGCATTACGGGCGAATCCTCCAAAGACATCCTATATGGCGAGCTTGCCACTGGTTCCAGAGCTGCAGGAAACCCTGTCCTACTATACAAGGACGTCTGCAAACGAGACACGAGGGCAGGCAACATCGATGCAACAGGCTGGGAGGGAGTGGCTGAAGACCACAGTGATTTGAGAGGGACCGTGAAGGCATGCTTCTAGAGGGGCGACGACGTGAGAGTTTAGCAATAGGAAGAGAGGAGAGAGCGCATACGGCAGAAGGCAGACTCCCTGCAGTCAGGGACTTTCAGTTGCAACAAATACAAGAGAGCCTGCCGATCTAGAAGTGGCCTGTGCAGCCACAGCAGGCGCTGCAACTCAACAGCAAACTGAATCATATCGCAGACTTCCTCTGTCTCCCGAGACAGACGGACGTCCGACAACAAGTCACATGGGCGCTCGTTGATATGTTATCTCTCTTCGAGTGTTCAAGTCAAGCGTTAAACAAGAGAGGAGAAATTCCCCATTTACAAGCAACCATATAGGTATATAGATTTATCCAAGCCTAAAAGCGGAACTCCTGATTGCAATAATCAACCATAGAAGAAAAACAGGATTTGTCTTACTTGGATGAGAAACTCAAAAAATGCTAGCATGTAATTGATAAGCGTGTGGTTTCACTATTTTTTCCTATTACTATATCCAATATTATAGTTCACCTCTAACTTTCTCCGGTTCTTATTGGTTTAAATTGATCACGTGACGTGATAGTGTTCATCTGCGGAGAGACACTATCAGAAAAAATGGCGTTTTTTTTCTTTACGGCTAGACTTCGCTATAGAGGTAAATCGTTTTTTTTTTCTCGAAAACGAGTAGGGTACGCTATCAGTGTAGAACGATATAGAATCGTCCAATACCAAAGAATCATTCAATACCAAAGAAGCACCTATCGTGATGGTGAGGCAGGTAAAAAAAGTCGGACCGAGTCGACTCGGATAGCCAGTCCGGCTCGGATCAACTCGGATCAACTCGGATCAAGTCGGACTGCACCAAAATATGGACATAGAGACATAGAGAAGATAGTATTGCTCACCTGGAAGTGTAATTCACACAAATCTACGTCAAATCTGTTCCTGGTCGATCGAGCGCCAATCAGAAGCGGCAAGGCAAGGCAAGACGAGACGAGGCGAGCTATTTTCTTCTCCATAATTTATGGAAGTAAAGTGAAACAAGTTAAATTTTTCTTTTTGCGATATGTATAATTTGGAAAATATTTACCTCAGTTGTGTGTACAGAGCTCACTGCTACCGGTCTACATGCCATACAGACCTCTTTCTCGCAGGCTGTGTAGGTATATGTGGGGGATTATTGAGATGTAGGCTGTGTAGGTATATGTGGGGGATTAATGAGATGTAGGCTGTGTAGGTATATGTGAGGGATTAATGAGATGTAGGATGTGTAGGTATATGTGGGGGATTAATGAGATGTATGGTGTGTAGGTATATGTGGGGGATTATTGAGATGTAGGCTGTGTAGGTATATGTGAGGCATTACTGAGATGTAGGATGTGTAGGTATATGAGTGGGATTAATGAGATGTAGGCTGTGTAGGTATATGTGGGGGATTAATGAGATGAAGGATGTGTAGGTATATGTGAGGCATTAATGAGATGTAGGATGTGTAGGTATATGTGGGGGATAAATGAGATGTAGGATGTGTAGGTATATGTGGGGGATTATTGAGATGTAGGATGTGTACGTATATGTGGGGGATTAATGAGATGTATGGTGTGTAGGTATATGTGGGGGATTGTTGAGATGTAGGCTGTCTAGGTATATGTGAGGCATTAATGAGATGTAGGATGTGTAGGTATATGTGGGGGATTAATGAGATGTAGGATGTGTAGGTATATGTGGGGGATTAATGAGATGTAGGATGTGTACGTATATGTGGGGGATTAATGAGATGTATGGTGTGTAGGTATATGTGGGGGATTGTTGAGATGTAGGCTGTCTAGGTATATGTGAGGCATTAATGAGATGTAGGATGTGTAGGTATATGTGGGGGATTAATGAGATGCAGGCTGTGTAGGTATATGTGGGGGATTAATGAGATGTAGGCTGTGTAGGTATATGTGGGGGATTAATGAGATGTAGGCTGTGTAGGTATATGAGTGGGATTAATGAGATGTAGGCTGTGTAGATATATGGAGGGATTAATGAGATGTAGGATGTGTAGGTATATGTGGGGGATTAATGAGATGCAGGCTGTGTAGGTATATGTGGGGGATTAATGAGATGTAGGCATATGTGGGGGATTGTTGAGATGTAGGCTGTCTAGGTATATGTGAGGCATTAATGAGATGTAGGATGTGTAGGTATATGTGGGGGATTAATGAGATGCAGGCTGTGTAGGTATATGTGGGGGATTAATGAGATGTAGGCTGTGTAGGTATATGTGGGGGATTAATGAGATGTAGGCTGTGTAGGTATATGAGTGGGATTAATGAGATGTAGGCTGTGTAGATATATGGAGGGATTAATGAGATGCAGGCTGTGTAGGTATATGTGGGGGATTATTGAGATGTAGGCTGTGTAGGTATGTGTGGGGGATTAATGAGATGTAGGATGTGTAGGTATATGAGTGGGATTAATGAGATGTAGGATGTGTAGGTATATGAGGGGGATTAATGAGATGCAGGCTGTGTAGTTATATGTGAGGGATTAATGAGATGCAGGCTGTGTAGGTATATGTGGGGGATTAATGAGATGCAGGCTGTGTAGTTATATGTGAGGGATTAATGAGATGTAGGCTGTGTAGGTATATGTGGGGGATTATTGAGATGTAGGCTGTGTAGGTATGTGTGGGGGATTAATGAGATGTAGGATGTGTAGGTATATGAGTGGGATTAATGAGATGTAGGATGTGTAGGTATATGTGGGGGATTGAAAGGTATTTATGCGATCTCTGCAGCTTTTTAGGTCTGTGTGGTCATGTGGGGGATTTAATGAAATGTACTGAGTCAATAGATGTGGGGGATTAATGAAATGAAGCATGTGTAGGTATGTGTGGCTTTGTAGATATATGTAGGGGAGATAATGAAATGAAGGCTGTGAGGTGATATTGATTAAATATTCAAAGAGATCAAGAGAGATGTTTACACTGCTGTAGAGTTAACTAGCCGCCCAACCATCCGGGTGGTGTCGCACTTATAAAGCGAAAGAACAAAAGGCTGGCTGTGAGCCAATGAGAAAGGGTTGACGTCATAGCGAAACTGGAAAGACCGGCTCGATTTGATTATTCAAAATGGCGGACATTAGAGTTACTTTAGAATATGCTAATAAGCCAAACATTTTTTTACGCACGCCTATGTTCTGTAACGGCTACGTAATTTATGCTATACATACAGTCAGATAATGTTCACGTTCACCTTTTGTGTCTTGAGTTACAGTGGCCAGATTAAATTTCGGTTAAGGTCCTCTCTGCCATCTAATATTACATGTTGCAGCGAAAGGGTAGTTCAAATTCGTCGACAACATATACCGTCTACGAATGCTTACTAACGAAAACAACTTCCAGTGCCTCGCTACAGAAAGCATCACAATTTTCAATGTTGTTCGTATAGGTAATTGAATGATTTCGAGTGCAATTTGGAATAAATAAGCACAAGTAAATTTTTCAAAGACTACAAAAAATTGCACGAGCCCTATGGGCTCGTGCAATTTGTAGTTTTTGAAAAATTTACGACTGCTTATTTATTCCAAATTGCACGAGAAAAGCATTTGATTACTTGTAAATAATATACATGCAAAATTTTGAGTCTGGCTCTTCTTTGTTTATGTTTATTTCGTGTCCTTGTTCGGCCGCTTTGCCTTTGCCTTGTTGTTGCAGTAGTCTGGCTTTTCCCTCAAGAACTTGCTTCGGGCTTTTAAACTCTCAGTAGCGAATGATAGAGTGTTTGTACTCTTAATTTTTATCTGCTAGGTATCGGTCGATAGCAGTAACCATCACACGAAGGCGATCAGGTTCGTAATCATCCCCGTCTTTCTTACGAACTGTTGCGTAAAACTCCTCGAGGATTTTGGCCTCTGGTTCGTACTTTTCAATGTTTTCGTCATATCCCTTTTGAGAAGCCCAAGACTTCCAGACTTTTACCCAGTCATTTGTGCTTTGTAAGGTGTTTTTGTTCACAGCATTCTCCTTCAAATTCTGTATTAAAATATTGTCACTTTCCCCAAGCTACCCGCCATTTTGTTTCGTTGGCTTTCGCGACCTTCCTGTCAATCAATTTAATTTCAACTTTTTGCACTCAATTTCAACTTTCTGCACTGTTTGGGATTAATTCAGCCAATCAGCACGACGAAATTTTTGCATGTATATTATTACACCAGATATAATTGTCTCCGCACCGGTTTAGATTTGAGGTCAACTAAGTAGTGAGATCCCCGAGAACTACAAAACTATGGAGAGAGATATACTGTAATAGTTACTTGGTTTGGAGCGGGAAAGCCCACAGTATTAGTTCACCATGTTCAAGCACGCGATATGATGGCGATGGCCTATAAGTTTTCAAAGCCTTAAGCTATACTGACCGATTGCATTTGGCGTGTAGTTACGGGGAAGATGAAAAGGCATTGCTTTGGCGGATTAAGGTAAACGAGCTTGTTTCAACAGGACGGCCAAACTTTCCATTGAAACGCTTAAGGTGATTCCCGGGTAAGGGGGGGAGAACCCGCCATAGATTTCCGATGAAACTTGGTATGGTGTCATTACAGTACAAGGAGATGTTAAAAACGTAATAAAAAGAGGGGGTCACCGTGCTTGTTTTCATGCCACAATGCTGACAAATATGGTTATTTTGGTGACTTTTGGTTATCTCAGTGCGCAACAAATAAGCTCGATTATGTTTCAATGCGGCGTGTTATATCTCACAGAATTCGACTGTCTTTGATTGCTTATTCATCTACGTCCCAGAAGAAATGGCTTTAAATACCCTGCATTATTAACTGATATTTTTATCCTTTAAAGGAAACATAATTTGGACTTGCTCTAATGGGTCCGTTACGTCTCTATCTGTAGCATTTATTTCATTTGCCAAAAAAGTAGCCATAGATTTCTGCCAATTTTTTCTCAGTTATTGCGGATATTGTTCTAATTGAATTTATAAAAAAAAAGGTGGGGGTCACCGTGCTCGTTTAAGAGGAAATTAGCTTTTATCTCGCTATCGAGCTTAGTTTGAAGGAAATCTCTTATGTTTTGTACGCGCGCGCGCTCATGTGCGCGCGCTCATGTGCGCGCGATGATGCGCGCGCTAATGACGCAAAATTCGTGCGCAGTAGGAATGCGCAATGCAAAAATCGGGAATCACCTTAACAACTCTATCGCTGAGTTAATAAGAACCCTGACAAAGAGCTGCAATTTATGTCATTGTTTTACGGTTTTTACACGATACTCTAATCTGCGTCCGATTGTTCTTAGGATAAAACATGAGCGAAGCACAAAGCAGCCGGTTGGGATGGAAGAACTCATGTCAAAACAATTGTATCGACCTTCCGCGCAGCCGAGATGCAAATAGGAAGCTTAATAATAATGACCGCGACGCCAAGGACGACGCCCTTTAAAACTGAATTTTTATTTACCTTTCCTACGATTTTTTTGAAATTTTTTGGATTTTTCCAGGAAGCTAATGGCATTAAAGCCTAGCTCGGGTTAAATATCTAATGACAGCGTTCAATTCCGAATGGAATTACGAAAACATTAGCAGTTCGACTTGTTGATCGCTTTCTTCGCACTACGTAGAACGCGGTCATTTTGCGCAACCTCGTTCCCAGGGTCCTCTCTCTACCTCGAGAAAGTACCCTGGTTACGACTGGTCACGTGTCTATACATGCCAACTCAAGCCGCACCGAGGGTGGGTCCTCAACTTAAGTTTGTCAACACTGTCTAGGGAGGTGAATGTTGCGCTGCTACAGACGTTAATATTTTGAAAAGGAAGCAAGTTGTTTGTCGGAGATCCTGCCTGGCCAGTGCTTTGACTCTACCTGACCTTCTATGAGTATGAGATGTTGATTGAGGGGGAACTTTGCTTATATTTCACTGCTCTTTTAAATAACCGTAAACAACCTGCTTCGGATCAGTTTAGTCAGTTTTCACACCAAAAGAATTAAATAACCGTGAAATTATCGATGGGATACATTCAGCTATTCAACTTGAAGCTACCTTCTTGACCGAAAACTGGATTTACCGCTAAACAGTTTTAAAACAAAGGCCGCTGCCTTTTGCAAACGCGCGATCGATGTCGTTGTTGTCAAGTTGTTTATAAAATTCAAATTTTTCACAGCGAGAGAATCGAATGACCGTCAAACTTTCGAATGGATGAATTCAATCAAATTCAAAGCTAGTCTCTGCCAAACACTGGACGTATCAAACTCCAATCGAATGAACCAATGCTTCCGTCATGATTTTGCCGATCGAAAAATACAAGCTGCTTAATCAAGCTTACTTAGCGCGCAGACGTTATTAATGTCAAATTATTCGTTGATTTTTTTCGCCGCAAAAGAAGGGAATAACCGTCAAACTGTCAATGGGAATAATTAACTCAAATCCAAAACTACCTTTGAAGGCGAACATACAAACGAATGAGTAAATACCTACGTTGTGATTTCGCCGAATGAAAATAAAATTAAGTTCACCGCGCGATCCATTTATTGTTGTGGTTTTCAGTTCCAAGTTTTTTGCCAAATTTTTTCACCGCCACAAATTCCAAAGACCGTCCAACTGTCGATGGGAGAAATTCAGCCAAATGTGAAGCTAACCTGTTTTGCCGATTTACAAATTCCACTCCCTACTGGGCTGAGTAAGTGAGCTCAGTGGAGACAAACTTTAACTTTCCAGCCCCTCCCTTCAATCACATCTCTGGAATCTGCTAAAATCTAGCAGACACGTGACCAGCCGAAACCAGGGTACTTTCTCGACGTAGAGAGAGGACCCTGGGAAAAAGGTTGCATTTTGCGTTGCTGTATTGCACACAACGGCTATGACACAAAGGTTTATTGAACACACTTGTACTGCCATCATTTTGCCTGACCCGCGGCGTGCGCTTTTGGCCAAAAATCGCAAGTGACCGAAACTATACCGAAGCCTGACCCGCGGCCTGCGCTTTTAACCAAAAATCATACGTGACCGAAACTACTCCGAAGATTGACCCGCTGCCTGCGCTTTTGGCCAAAAATCAGAAGTGACCGAAACTACTCCGAAGCCTGACCCGCGGCCTGCGCTTTGGGCCAAAAATCATAAGTGACCGAAATTACTCTGAAGCCTGACCCGCGGTCTTCGCGTTTTGCCAAAAATTGTGAGTGACCAAAACTACTCCGAAGCCTGACCCGCGGCCTGCGCTTTTGGCCAAAAATCATAAGTGACCGAAACTACTCCGAAGCCTGACCCGCGGCATGCGCTTTTGGCCAAAAATCATAAGTGACCGAAACTACTCCAAAGCTTGACCCGCGGCCTGCGCTTTTGGCCAAAAATCAGAAGTGACCGAAACTACTCCGAAGCCTGACCCGCGGCCTGCGCTTTTAACCAAAAATCATATGTGACCGAAACTACTCCGAAGATTGACCCGCTGCCTGCCATTTTGGCCAAAAATCAGGAGTGACCGAAACTACTCCGAAGCCTGACCCGCGGCATGCGCTTTTGGCAAAAAATCATAAGTGACCAAAATTACTCTGAAGCCTGACCCTCGGTCTTCGCGTTTTGCCAAAAATTGTGAGTGACCGAAACTACTCCGAAGCCTGACCCGCGGCCTGCGCTTTTGGCCAAAAATCAGAAGTGACCGAAACTGCTCCGAAGCCTGACCCGCGGCCTGCGCTTTTGGCAAAAAATCATAAGTGACCAAAATTACTCTGAAGCCTGACCCGCGGTCTTCGCGTTTTAGCAAAAATTGTGAGTGACCGAAACTACTCGGAAGCCTGACCCGCGGCCTGCGCTTTTGGCCAAAAATCATAAGTGACCGAAACTACTCCGAAGCTTGACCCGCGGCCTGTGCTTTTGGCCAAAAATCAGAAGTGACCGAAACTACTCCGAAGCTTGACCCGCGGCCTGCGCTTTTGGCCAAAAATCATACGTGACCGAAACTACTCCGAAGATTGACCCACTGCCTGCGCTTTTGGCCAAAAATCAGAAGTGACTGAAACTTCTCCGAAGCCTGACCCGCGGCCTGCGCTTTGGGCCAAAAATCATAAGTGACCAAAACTGCTCCGAAGCCTGACCCGCGGCCTGCGCTTTCGGCAAAAAATCATAAGGGACCGAAATTACTCTGAAGCCTGACCCGCGGTCTTCGCGTTTTGCCAAAAATTGTGAGTGACCGAAACTACTCCGAAGCCTGACCTGCGGCCTGCGCTCTTGGTCAAAAATCATAAGTTATCGAAATAACTCCGAACTGTGATCCGCAGCCTGTGCTTTTGGGGCCCAAAATCATAAGTGTCCGAAAGTACTCCGAAGCGTGACTCTCGGGCTGCGCTTTTGGCCAAAAATCATAAGTGACCGTAACTACTCCAAAGCCTGAGCCGCTTGATGCGCTTTTTGCCGAAATTCACAAGTGACCGAAACTGCTTCAAAGCCTGGCCCGCAGCCTGCTTTTTGGGCCCTAAATCACAAGTGACCATAACTACTCCGAAGCCTGACCCACGGGATACGGTTTGGGTCCAATATGATAAGTGACCGAAACTAGTCCGGAGCCTGACCTGCGGTTTGGGCTCAAATTAAAGTGACCAAAAGTATTCCGAAGGTTGACCCGCGGCCTGCGGTTTTGAGTCAAATTCATAAGTGACCGAAACTACTCCGAAGCCTGACCCGCGGCGTGCATTTTAGCCCAAAATCACAAGTGACAGAAAGTAAACCGAACCGTGACCCGCGGCCTGCCGTTTTGTGCCAAAATCATAAGTGACCAAAAGTACTCTGAAGCTTGCCCCGCGGCCTGCGGTTTTGTCGAAAAATCATAAGTGACCAAAACTACTTCATATAATTTGGAAAACATTTACCTCAGTTGTGTGTACAGAGCTCACTTCTACCGGTCTACGTGCAGTAACATCCTTGGTCAAGATTCTCCTATACAGAGCTCTTTCTCGGTTAACAAACGCTAACTAACAAGATGCAGGCTGTGCAGGCTTTTGTGGGGGATTATTGAGATGTGGGCTGTGTAGGTATATGTCAGGGATTAATGAGATGTAGACTGTGTAGGTATATGTGGGGGATTAATGAGATGCAGGCTGTGTAGGTATATGTGGGGGATTAATGAGATGTGGGCTGTGTAGGTATATGAGGGGGATTAATGAGCTGTAGGCAGTGTAAGTATATCTGGGGTATCAATGAGATGTAGGCTGTGTAGGTATATGTGGGGGATTAATGAGATGTAGGCTGTGTAAGTATATGTGGGGTATCAATGAGATGTAGGCTGTGTAAGTATATGTGGGGGATTAATGAGATGTGGGCTGTGTAGGTATATGAGGGGGATTAATGAGATGTAGGCTGTGTAGGTATATGTGGGGGATAAATGAGATGCAGGCTGTGCAGGCTTTTGTGGGTAATTAATGAGATGTAAGCTGTGTAGGTAGATGTGGGTAATTAATGAGATGTAGGCTGTGTAGGTATATATGGGGTATCAATGAGATGTAGGCTGTGTAAGTATATGCGGGGGATTAATGAGATGTAGGCTGTGTAGGTATATGAGGGGGATTAATGAGATGTAAGCTGTGTAGGTATATGTGGGGGATTAATGAGATGTAAGCTGTGTAGGTATATGTGGGGGATCAATGAGATGTAGGCTGTGTAGGTATATGAGGGGGATTAATGAGATGTAGGCTGTGTAAGTATATGTGGGAGATTAATGAGATGTGGGCTGTGTAAGTATATGTGGGGGATTAATGAGATGTAGGCTGTGTAGGTATATGTGGGGTATCAATGAGATGTAGGCTGTGTAGGTATATGAGGGGGATTAATGAGTTGTAGGCTGTGTAAGTATATGTGGGAGATTAATGAGATGTGGGCTGTGTAGATTAATGAGATGTAGGCTGTGTAAGTATATGTGGGGGATTAATGAGATGTAAGCTGTGTAGGTATATGTGGGGTATCAATGAGATGTAGGCTGTGTAAGTATATGTGGGGGATTAATGAGATGTAGGATGTGTAGGTATATGTGGGGGATTAATGAGATGTGGGCTGTGTAAGTATATGTGGGGGGGGGGTGTGCGCATGTCTCCACGAGGGTAGGACGGCTTTTCCGAGCTCTCCGCATCTTTCTTCTATTTTTACCAATTTATTGCAAATGGTATAAGCTTTTCTCCAGTTAGATTCATTTATGAGTATAAATACGAGGTCTAAAGCGCGAAAACACGAAATGACGAGTGAATCAGCCGACTCTTCGCGAAAGCTGGATGACATTCTTGCCAAGATGGACGTTCTCTTCACGGCAAAGAATCAGATGTTGAGCAAACTAAACAAGTTGGAGATAACACAAAGTACAATTATCAAGGATGTAGAAGATTTGAAGAATAGTTTAAAAGAGACGGATATAGAAATTCAGGAGTGTAATTCTAAGCTGTCGTTGAAAGCAGACAGGACGGAGGTTAAAGTTTTGAAGGAGAAAATTGATGACCTAGAAAACCGCTCCAAAAGAAAAAACGTGGTCATCTGGGGCGTCCCAGAGGGGAGTGAGAAAGATTTTGCCTCGATGGAGGAATTTATTGAGGTTGAACACTTGCATCGCCACATGAAGTTAGAGAGAAAAATCGAAGTGATGCGGGCACACAGAAGCAGTTTTAGACGGAATCCATCTGAGAACGAGACGCCAAAGCCAAGACCGATCCACGTGTACTTGTTACGATACACTGATAAAGTCAATCTTCTCAAAGTAGCGGCAAGTAAGTTAAAGGATAACAAATATAAAGAATCAATTATCTTTATCTCAGATGATGTTTCGAAATCCGTACGCGACGATCGCTCGAAGTTGAGGAAAGATTATCTCCAAGAACTTAAAGCTAGGCCTGAAGTTCAGTTTGCCTTTATACCATGGAGCGTTCCGGCTAGAATTCTGTATAAGGAGGAAGGAACGAACAGCTTAAAGTCATTTTACTTACCTAACGCTTAACCTTCTAAATTACAATTGAATAGTGCTTTATTCCTAGATCAGGATGACTTTTATGTCTCGGAGACTTTTTTTTTATTACTGATTGATTTAGTTTGCAATGTTTAGTGTATATTTAATATATGAAGAAAATTCGGAGCTACTCGGCGAAAGTGTACCTTACAACCTGGGCTGCCAAAGCCATGGTAAGTACGCTTTCGAATTTTTGTTTGTGTGTGTCTTGCCTTTGTTGTTCTGTCTTGGTTTTGTGTATGTTTTTTCCATGTTTTGATAATTTCCACATTCCAAATTCCCGATTGCAAATTCACAACTGGTGCGAATATGTTAAATGTAACGCATTGTTGTCAATAACTTTAAAACAATCAAAACAATTAACCAATCCAAAATATTTCATATGTCCAATTCTAAAATGAAACCTGATAGCTTGAAATTGCTCTCTCTTAATGTTAGAGGTCTTGGCAATTTCAGAAAGCGTAGAGCAATTTTTACTTGGTGTCGTAAACAAAAAGCAGATCTGATTTTTCTTCAGGAAACACATGCAACAAAGAACTGTGAGAGTCAATGGAAAAAAGAATGGGGTTCTTCTATTATGTTTTCTCATGGGAGAACAAACGCGAGAGGTGTTGCTGTATTAATTAGGAGTGGTCTGGACATTGTTATTCTGCACGAACATTGTGATTCAAAAGGCCGGTTAATAATGCTAAATGCAAAAGTTAAAGATAAAAATTACCTTCTGGTAAACTTTTATGGTCCGAATAAAGATGCAGAAGCGGTTTGCTTTTATCAGGATTTGTCGACTACTTTACGGGGTATTGACTTGGACAGTGACAGCAACGTCATTGTAGGTGGAGACTTGAACTGTCCGTTAGATCCGACTGTAGACAAAAAAGGCGGCGTTGTAATTCCTCGACAACATGTGATAAATTCGATTGAAAACATTCAAAATGAATTTAGTCTACATGATATCTGGCGCATTAAGAATCCGAATACTCGCAGCTATACTTGGAGTAAAAGTTCTCCTTTCATCTTCTGCAGACTTGATTATTGGCTTATTTCGGACAATTTAAATGATTTAGTCACACAGGTTGATATTGTAGCCTCAATTAAAACTGACCATTCTTCTATAATACTAGAATTAGAAAATATTAAAGAGAGCCGCAAAGGACCTGGTTTTTGGAAACTAAATGCTTCTTTGTTAAATAGGCCAGATTACCTGGATATGATAAATAGTGAACTGCCAAACTGGTTAGATGATGCAAAAGATTTATCAGATAATAGGGCCAAATGGGATTGGCTGAAATTTAAAATTAAAACAAGCTCGATAACTTATTCTAAAAAATTAGCACAAGAACGTAAAAAGCGAGAAGAGGAGCTCAATTTTAAGTATCAAGATGCATTAAATAAATTTCAAGAAAACCCCAGCGAAATCACTAGACGAGAAATGGACAAATTTAAAAATGAACTTGAAACATTATACGATGAAAGAGGAGAAGGAATTGTTGTTCGTGCAAGAGCAAGATGGCACGAGCACGGTGAAAAAAGCAGTAAATATTTTTTAAATTTAGAAAAACGCAATAACATTAAAAAACATGTAAGGAAATTATACCTGAGTGGTTCGGTTTCGACCGATCCGTTTGAGATATTGAACGCTGAAAAACTTTTCTACAGCAAGCTGTATAGCAGACAAAGAGTAGATTTGAACAGTGAACAAGCTAAAAGTTTTTTGGAAAACCCAAACATATTGAAACTTTCTGACGAGCTTAGTTCACGTTGTGAAGGAAAAATAACTTTTCAGGAGTGCGAGTCTATCTTGGGTTCCTTTCAAGTGGGTAAAGCGCCCGGTAATGATGGCATTCCAATAGAGTTTTACAAAACTTTCTGGTCCTTAATAGGTGAATTTTTAGTTGCATCTTTTAATGAGGCCTTTGAAAATAAGGAAATGTCCTCCTCTCAAAAACAAGCTTTAATTACGCTCATTGAGAAGAAAGAAAAAGATAGAAACTTTTTAGAAAATTGGAGACCAATATCCTTAATCAATGTAGATGCCAAAATTGCTTCTAAAGTAATTGCAGCAAGAATTATCAAAGTTCTTCCAGAGATAATACATACTAACCAAACAGGTTATGTCAAGGGCAGGTTTATTGGTGAAGCGGCAAGGTCAATTATTGACGTTATGGAGTATACAAAAAAACAAAACATACCAGGCATATTATTGTTTATTATTCGTTCGATAGTATTGACCGGAATTTTATGTTAAAATACTTAGACGCTTTTGGTTTTGGGTCCACTCTCATAAGATGGGTAGAAACATTTTATAACGATATAACTAGTTGTGTATTAAATAATGGTAGTTGTACTCCATATTTTGAATTACAGAGAGGAGTAAGACAAGGAGACCCGTTATCACCATATTTATTTATCATTGCTGCCGAAATTTTAGCAGTCACTATTCGAAGTAGAGAAGACATTCAAGGCATAGTGATAGGGCAGGAAGAATTTAAGCTGATGCAATACGCTGATGATCTTACTCTGTTTGTACCAAATATCGATTGTGCAAAACTCGTCCTTCAATTGCTTGATCGATTTACAATATGTTCAGGCTTAAAAGTTAATCATACTAAAACTGAAGCAATGTGGATTGGCTCATGCAGACAAAATACAGCAACACCTCTGGGGCTAAGGTGGAGCAAAAGTGTCAAGGCCCTTGGGATAGTATTTACTTATAATGATACTGAACAATTACAGAAAAATTTTTATGATAAATTAAAAGACATTCGAACACAAATACGGTTATGGAATTGCCGAGGTCTCTCACTTTTTGGCAAAGTTACTATCATCAAATCACTTCTGCTTCCCAAAATGTTATACGTGTTCTCAGTTCTAACAACTCCCGAAGAATTTATAAAACAATTAAACAGGATTATTTACAATTTTTTTATAGAAAGGGACTGATAAAATAGCTAGACTGGCAGCTGTAAATGACTTGAAACACGGAGGTTTGAACTTAATAGATCTTGAAACATATGTTAAGTCGTCAAGATTAGCTTGGCTTGGTAGAATTTTTTCAGAAGGTTCGTCCCCATGGAAAGCGTATATTAATTATTTGCTTGAGGATTTTGGTGGGGTTTTTCTTTTTAGTTGTAATTACGATGTCAAAGACTGCAAAATTATTTCCACCTTTTATAGAGAACTTCTTCAGTGGTGGGCTGACTTAAGAATCACCTTTTCAACAAAGCCATCTATAACTAATCAATATAATCTGGAACAACAAAAATATTAAGATAGATAATAAAACAGTATATTATTCAAATTACATTAACGCAGGGATCCTGCTTATTAATCACTTGCAATTTAACAACAATAATTTAGAATCTTACAATAGCGCTAAAAGTAAAGGTCTGAAACATACAAATTTTTTAGTCTGGTCAGGAGTTTGTGCTGCTGTTCCTGCCCACCTGAAGAGTTTGGATGTGACTAAAAGCGAACTAGAATGCCCTTTGGAATTTCAATGTGGGGAGAAAAAATTTAATCCTACTGTATGTAAAAATAAACACTTTTATGAATTACTTGTCTCGGGTAAGGCAAGAGTTTCAAGGGGCTTTGCTAAATTAAAAGAGGACTTTGGCTTAGCAGATTCAGCTGTTACTAAAGCGTTCTTGAAAGTGAAGACTGTCTCATCTGAAATGTTTATCAGAAGTTTTCAATTTAAAATTCTAAATGATATTACTTTCACTAATTCTCGTCTAGCCAAAATAGGCTATGTTCAAGACGATTTTTGCACGTTTTGTTAAGTTAACTCAGAAACTGTTAATCATATATTTTATGAGTGTATTTATACTAATCAGTTTTGGAAGGATTTCAAAAATTTTTGGTTTTCACTTTCTGGTAAACATGTTGAATTTTCCTTGCAGGATATTTTGATAGTAAATTAGACGAAGTAAGTGACTTACTAAATTACTTTCTAATTGTTGCAAAATGGCATATCTGGACAAGTCGTAAACGTAGTCTAAGCCCAGATATAGCTGTCTTCAAAGAAGTGATTAATATGAAATACAAGACTGAAATGTACATAGCCGTAAAAAACAACATGCAAAGGAAATTTCAAGAAAGATGGAAATTATTTATTGATAGTTAATTATGTTACCCTGAAGATAAAATGAATATGTATTATTAATGTAATCACGTTACTGACACTTACAATAGTGCTGTATTCTATTAACAATGGAAATAAAAATGTGGGAAAAAAAAGTATATGTGGGGGATTAATGAGATGTTGGCTGTGTAGATATATGTGGGGTATTAATGAGATGTAGGATGTGTAGATATATGTGGGGGATTAATGAGATGTAGGATGTGTAGATATATGTGGGGGATTAATGAGATGTTTGCTGTGTAGATATATGTGGGGGATTAATGAAAATTTATGTTGTGTACGTATATGTAGGGAAATAATAAAATGCAGGCTTAGGGTTAGGTGATATGGGGCTATTGAGGGTTGTGGTTTAGAGAGATGAGAGAGTTTATAGCGGAGCTCCGGCGGCCCGAAGGGCCGCCAAGCGGAGCCCCATAACCATATAGGAAAAAGAAACCCATGTATGGATTTTCTCATGGTTAATCATGGACAGCGGTATTGCTCGTGGGCGCGTACGCACGACGGCGACGACAACGACGACGACGACGACGACGGTGGAGTCGCGCAAGATGGCGGCCATAAGGGGACCTCTAAACCAAAAGGAGGCTTAATTTTTCGCGTGCTTTCTGGAGCTCAACGCGGCTACACAATATGCTAGGTCAGCTAAAGGAGTAACGTTTGTCGTGTTTACGTGGAAACTGGAAGATTTCCAAACTGGAAGATTTCTGGCTAATTTATTTAACTACAACTAGTACTACGCAATAGGGTCAATGCAATGATAAAACCTTGGAACAATGCTCACATGTTAACATCATTCAGATAATATTTTAGCCCAATAGTTTTTGGCAATTCTTTATTAAACAATCAAAGTAATTTTCACAATTTCCTCTGATAATGTTTTGATTTTTTAATCCACTCGTTTGACTTCTGGATTGAAAAAAGCAGTTCATTTCAGTTGAAAGAAAAACTAAACACCAAACAATATGCAGAAAACCTTGCAGCAAAGTTACAAAACTGAACTCAAAATTCAACCTTATCCTGGATAAGCCTAATCGGGCTACAGGAGCTCCGCTTTTAGGTTGACCTAAATCTATATATTATTGCTGTGGAGTGAACTAACCGCACAACCATCCGGGTGGTGTCACACTTATAAAGCGAAAGAACAAAATGCTTGGCTGTGAGCCAATTAAAAAGCACTGACGTCACAGCCAAACTAGACAAACGAGTTTCTGACGCTGACTAAATTTGATTATTCAAAATGGCGGACATACCTTAATTTAAGGTTATAATATGCTAATTTTCCAAACATTCTTTATATGCACGCTTATCTGTAACGGCTATGTAATTTATGCCGCTGTACATACAGTTACATAATATACGCGTTCACATTTTGTATCTTGAGTTACTGTAGCCGGATTTAGCCTTGATTAATAAGGTTCATTTAAGATTATCTCTGCCATCTAGTATTACATGTCGCAGCAAAAGTCTAGTTCAAATTCGTCGACGACGTATCACAATTTTCAAAGTTATTGCACAAGATATAAATGTCTCCGCAACATTTAGATTTCAGGTCAATTAACTAGCAAGATCCCCGAGAACTGGAAGCTCTGGAAAGAGAAATGCTGTAATAATTACTTGGTTTGGGGCGGGAAAGCCCCGAATATCAACCGCCATCAGTTCAAGGATGCGATTGATGGCGATGGCCTTAAAGCTATGCTAAACAGGAAGATGCAAACGATTGTCGTGTAGTTATGGGGAAGATGAAAAGGTATAGCGATGTTTCTCGTTACGTCACCAATTGTTATTAATGTGCCAACAAGAGGTTTATTGGCTGTTGAAACAATGCCTGCAATTGTTCAGTGGCTGGCAAATTTGAATATCAAAAGAAATATGACGTCAATGTTTGTAAACAAGAAACATCGCTATTGCATCGGCGAAGTAACGAAAACGAGATCGTTTCAGCAGGAGCGACAAACTTCCTATCGAAACGCTTGAGAACTTTCAGGCGCTGAGTTAATAAGAACCTTGCAAAGAGTTGCAATTTATGAGATTGTTTACGGTTTTTACACGATACTCTCATCTGGGTTCGATTGGTCTTGGGATAAAACACCATAATGATTTAGGAGTGGACCTCAAGTGGAAAATTTCCTCGATTGTGATTGGTTTAAAAACAGTATGTTATAGGAAAAAGGGGGCAATTTTCTAAAGAAACTGTGGTGCTGCGTCGGTGGGAGTATTACAAGATAATTTGGTTATATCAACTGGGTTGATAATGTGAATTGTCCACCGTAAAGAGATTCTGAAGCTGACGTTTCGAGCGTTAGCCCTTCGTCGGATCGCTCCGAATCTCTTTACGGTGGACAATTCACATTATCAACCCAGTTGATAAAACCAAATTACTTGTTATTGGACAGTTTGTTATCGGAGAGATCAAAAAGCCAATCACATTCAAAGTTGTAGGTAATCAACCATTCTCGATTTCAGAGTGACATGAAACGATTTACTTCTCCTTTGTCAGTATTTTAATGCAAATTTTCCCTTTCTTTCATAACTTGGTTATTATTCTTTTCTCGGAAAGTGTAATTATTATGATTAATTGGTAATAAGACTTCGTGTCGTCCCGAATTCGGTCTGTAATCATACTCGTGATAAACAAATCGGACTCCCGCTGCGCGGTCGTCCGATTTTGTTATCACTTGTATAATTACAGACCGAATTACATAGATACATACACACATACATGAACTTTATTTAAACTCGAATTTCAGAGTAGCCTAAAGGCTAATATCTTCGAGAACAAAAAAAGAGAGAATCTATATGCTTACATAAAATAAATCTATATACATGCATAAAAATATATTTACATAAATGAGAAAAAAATGTTAAATATACTGTTAAGTCTAAAAGGTGATTGCTTTCAGGAATTGGACTCCACTCAGTCCTATTACCATTACAAATCAGTTGTTATCAGTTCATGTGGAACCAAGCGAGCTATTTGACTATTCATCTGATATATACTGCTTTCGCGACGGTCGCTTCATGTAACAATATTCGTGAGATTTAGAACAATTGAGATTACAATATCTCTAATGACGGTAATTACTTATTTCTGCTGAAATCTTTGAAGATTAGTCGCGGACAGGCTCTCCGTGAGCCCGCCGCTCGAAGCTTGCCAGTTGCCCCAATTCCTACACAGAATAATAGTAGAGGTTAAGTGCTCCCTTTCAGTTAAATTCCAAGCCAAAGAACTCTACAAAGTTCTGAATCGAAGCCAGCTAGTCATCCTCACTCTGTGTTGATGCTGCTTTGACTCGTCACGGACACTTTCAAAACCCGAACAGAATGACGGGCTAACAAATTGACCCTGACCAGAGGAAGGGAGCGCATGTCCTTCGCTCCACTGTTTAAACACGACCTGTCGGCACCCTCACACTGAAAACTTATTTCAAATAATGTTATAACTTCTTTGCTGCCGAATCGTGGACAGTTATAAAACCAAATTTGATAAAAAAAATTGCATTGAGAAATGTGCGCTCCCTGGTTTTGCGAACGGAAAACATTTGACGCATTTTCAGAGTGAAAATTCAGTTTGCAAACTTCTTCGGCGTTATTTGGACGATGCCTTGTATTCGCTCTATATGACAAGAGAGAAACTGAACGAAAGTCGCTGGTTCATGAGTAGTTTCATGTTATATCGGTTTGACATTCTCCGTCGTAGTGTGGACGGAAATCATTTCATTCGTTTTCAGTGATTTCAAACTTCCTCCGGCGAAGTGTTGACAGGGCCATAGTGAAGTTTAAAAAGCGGCGGTTCAAGAATGACAGGTTAATCTCTTCCATTTCTCATTTTCTCCAGATCAGTTTGAGGGCATTTGACCGCCTAGTATGATCATAAGGTAGGTCATTTGAAAAACATTTTTTTCTGGGAATGGGAATTTGACAAACCGAAAATTCGAAATGTCTGATGCCTGGGAATTTGCCAGGGAGGGAAGGGAGGGGTATTGAAGTTTCTTATTATATCTCTCAGTTATTACGCGCGCTGTGATTGGTAAGTTTAGCGAGCCATATTCTCCTATACGGTTCATTAAAATTTAAAGGTTTGTTGCCAAATTATTTCGTGACTTATCGCCGAGTGTTCTTAACTTTCATAGCAAGTAAAAGTTCAAAACTTTCTTTTAAGCTAATTTTTTTATTAAAGCGTGCTAATGACTTAAAAATGATTTCAAATTGACTCGTTTTGCTTTCGAGGTGCGTCAGAAATTTGAAGCCGTTTCGCGTGAACAGAAATCGCTCCCGAACCCGTCAGGCACACAGTCTAGATATAATAAATATCTTACCAACCTCGTCTTCTCGGTCCGTACTGTAAGTTACGTATCCTCGTTGTTTCCCCTTCGATTTATGGCCCGCGCGCTTCGCGGGCCTTAAATTGAAGGGAAAAAACTCGATCCGTACCTTACAGTACGGACCTCGAACTCAGTTAGGGAAGGTGCGTTTTTTATTGGGGGGTGGGCCGTGGCTTCAGAGGGGAGGGTTATTAGTAAATATTTTACAAATCGGGGAGGGTCAAACCTGTTTGATACGCAGCTGGGGGAGGGTCAAGCAAGGAAAATATTAAGTACTCCATGTCGGTTAGTTGACCTTTATTTGTTAACAAACACGCGAAGTGTATAAAAACCTAAAACTTGTATGTATACAAGCAAAGCTACCAGTCAAAATTAATCTAATTTCAAGACACAGATGTCGAAATATTATGTTAAAAAACTATCTTGTTCCAACTAGCATAATTGTCTCTCTCGACCCGTGCCCGCTTTCGTCCATATTTTGACGTCGGTAATGTTTCTGCGCCGGTTCTGGTAGAAAATCAGTCTCCAGTGACGATTCGTCACTTGAGCTACTCGGGCTTGAACCGACAACTCGATCTACTATATCACTTTGTGAGTCAGTTTCCACCTCGGAAAGTGTTGGTGTACATTTCAAGGTGATCTTGTGGTGGGAAAAGTACAAGGACAGCTCATCCACCCTCAAGGACGACAGCTTATCGGAATTGTACAGCCCAACCCAGTCGATGCCATTATAATCCCGGTTCAGTCGTTCCATTCGCTCCCATTCAGTCTCCTCTTTCTTCTTCTCCTTATGCTTTTTTATCTGCGCAAGGTGCTCAATAGTCACAAGTTGCTCCATCTGACCTCATGAAATCCTCGCATTCTCCACAAGCGCATTTACCTCTTTCTATTCCTCGCACATCCTTTCCCATTTTCAAGTTTTCACAATGCAACGTCACGCAATTGACTGCTTTGTGCGCAGACACGGTTATGTGAGCAACACTTCCGGTCAGTTATTTCCACTTCCGGTTATTTTGTCTTGTTGGAGGTGGGGGAGGGTCAGATGTTGAGGTATTTATAAAGGTCATGCATAAATCCAATCTGGGAAGTGGGAGGGCCACGAGTTTTTTTGGGAAAAATTTCTAAAATACTCCGGCCCACCCCCTCCGTACGTACCTTCCCTTAGTAAGAGGTATGTATTGACTAATGCACAACAATAGCTTTCAATAGTTTTCAAGTCTTCTATACATTATTAATACGCAAAAAATTAAACACGCTTAGGTACAATAAATGTGCACATAAATTAAACGTAATTCAAAATGGATTCCATTTCTTTACTCGTTGTGGTATTTTTATGTGAAATCCTATCATCTCAAGCAATTGCTTGGGATGAAAACTCTTTATCTCGTCCCGTAATAACTCGTAATCATCGTCGGCTTAAAGGCTTCACCTTCAGCACATTTCACTCTGCCAGCCTGATATCTTGTGGCTTGAAGTGTCAAAGAAACCCCCGATGCGTTTCAACAAATTTCCGCAAAGTTTCAAGATTGAACGAAACTGAAGGAGTTTGTGAGTTAAACCGCGACAAGAGAGAAGTGATGCCTATCGAAGGAAAAGAGCTAGAGTACGATGAAGAAGCAGTTTATATTCATTTCGAGGACAAGGAGGTATGAAAATTCTGTTACGTTTATTAAAAAATGAAAACAACAATGTAACAGTTTTAACTGATATATTTGTAAATGCGTCCACTTGAAGCATAAAAGAAAACGAATTCACCTGTCTCTCACTGCGTAACATTTCTGCTGGATTTTCTTTGTATTTCTCTGTAGCACGACTGTCAGCTGAGCGGCTGCTTGAATTGTCGCTCTTGTAGGTTCATCGAAGAGTTGAAAGTTTTCAACTGTAAATGCAAGGGAGGCTGTACCGCAGGTAAATTGTCAAATATCTTTACTGGATTGTATAATTATTGTCAAATATATTTTACTGTGGTATATTGGGGAACGTCAGTTACTGATACACCCAGGCATACTAAGTTGTAGAGAATGGATGATTATCCGAGAATGCTCATTGTGTCGAAATTCAGACAACACTTTTGGCAAAACTAGAAGTTCCAGGCGCGGACCATACCGGTTTCCAACGTTTTACGGAAATCGGTCAGACATTTCAGAATTACTCAGAAACTCCAAAGAGGGGACTTAAGGAATAAAAAAATCCGTAACATTTTCTAAGGGAACACGGCCCTGGACACCTCTAGAAGGCATCGTTGTTTCGGAAATCAGTCACCATTTATCCTAGATCCGCGTCTGAGTTCGGTACGAACTAAACCATCATCAGACTAGAATATGGCATACAAGATAGCTCTCATACTGTGTTATTAACTGTGAAAAGACGAAGCAATACTCATAAGCTCGAGGAAAGGCCAAGTTTAGGCGAAGTTAGAAAGCAATAATTGTCACATTTAAATGTTTACTTCATTTGAAATGTAGATCGTGCATTATCCTTGAACACGGAGCCAGGTGCTGCTATTCCGCTAAGTATTTCGGGACCCTTCGGCAGCCAATGACAGGCACATAATTATATCATCTTCATCTTAGTCAGCAGAGTGGCCTTATTCTCTAGGCTCTCTCAAGTTACGTTTAGAACACTTCCTGTTCCAGAACATTCTATATCCTCCTTCTTTTTCGATGGAATAACCTTGAGGCAACAAATGCAACAGAAAAATCAGAATATTGAGATATTAACTAAAAAAAAAGAGTTCGCCACTAGCGCAGTTACCTCTAAATTTAATAACAAGGATAATTCAAATTGATTAGACGCCACCAGTTGTGTTTTTGTTGTTGTTGTTGTTTTGTCGAGTGCGTATGTCTAATTGTAGTTTCTTCTCTTTTTTTTCTTTCTTTATCGACCCCAGAATGCAATTTAGTGTTAAAACTAGCAACAACAGACAATGCAAAGAAAAACTGTAATATAGTATAACGTGGTTAAATGTCATTTAATCTCAATGTAGTGTAAGGTAGTGTAATGTAGTTAAATGCAGCTTAATGCAGTATAATATAATGTGGCGAATTATTGTAATGCAGTCCTGTGTTATTGAAATAAAGAGTGTTTCAAAAAAAAAATTGTTTTGTTAAGCATTATTTAGGACAAGCGTCCCGTTTATTTCTACTCAGTGAGCCCTGTACCCCTGGGTATGGAAAGCGGTGCAATTCTTGACTCGCAGATAAACGCCTCATCAGTGTACTCAATGACTCATGCCTACTACCAGGCCAGGTTGTATTTCAAGGCAGCTGCATCGATAGCTGGCAGCTGGTCGGCTGGTCCGAATGACGTTAACCAGTGGTTGCAAGTGGATCTCCTACAGACGACTGAGGTAACAGGCATAGCGACGCAGGGGAGAAACGAGGTTCAACAGTGGGTTACAAAGTACAAGCTACAGTACAGTGACGATGGACACACCTTCAAGTTTTACAAGCAAAATGACGATCAGTCCGACACGGTATGATTACAAGCTTGAATAAAGCTTATCATTAAGTTTGTCTCAGTATTTAACAATTAGATTGTGAGCTCAAGATTTCCATCGCGTGTTGACGAGAGATCACTTAGACATCGTATAAATGCAATTTACCCTGTTAAAACCTCATTTAGTCTGCGAGAAGGGTAAGGGGGCTTAAAGTTTCCACACCGACTTCAAACCCGACCCCACAAGCCAGACGCTATAAAAATGTTAAGGCCACCGTAACCTCACCCCACCACCTGTAACTTGACGTTTCTATGGCAACCATATTTTTGAAAGGGTGTTTCACCGAAAGCTATTGTTGTTTCAAATTTTCAATTAGGAGTATCTACAATTGAGTGGATAGTTTTCGAGATACAAGGGGAGGGGGGGAGAACACAGAGTATCTCAAGGCTCTCGAACGAAGAAAAACAGTAGAGTTAAGAACTGACATGCACGGAACGTAATGTAACCTCTTTCCCAGAGACTCTTATCTTCTCTCGCTCCGGTAGGGTGAGAAGTTAGATTACGTTAGATTTATGCAGGGCCTCACTGAAAACCACACTTTGTGACGTGGACTCCCTGTTGAAAGATCTTATTATTATTATTATTATTATTATTATTATTATTATTATTATTATTATTATTATTGGCCTTTATAAACCAAATGATGTTTTTAAAGTTCATGTTGTTTAATCAGACATGTTTCGGATGAAACATCATCCATCGTCAGTTGTACAGAATAAAATGAAGTTGTGCAATAAATAGTGTCATATAGTGAGACATTAATATGAATAATTAAGGATGAAGGCGAGAACAGAATAAAGACAAACATTGAACTTATTTAAGCTAAGAAAAGAGACTAATTAGTATAAAAGGCCGGATAAATTAAGATGTTTGACTTGGGAATTTAATGACGGCTGCTCCCAAAGGATGTGCATGGCTTCTTTGATTTTCAATTGGAAACTTGTTGGAGCAGAGTCGAGGATTTTAAAACAATCTTCTGAACAAAGGGAGCGACAATTTTCAGAACCTCTCAGGTGCTTAAAGATGTGAGAATTTTTGTCGGAGGCAAGATGTTCACGAATGCGAGTGGCAAAGTGTCTATTGGTTTCACCAATATAACAGGCACTACAGCCTGCACATGAAAACTTGTAAATGACTCGCGATCGTAAACCCGCAGGGATGGGGTCCTTGGCCCCAAACCAACTCTTGATTTTAAACGGGGTGAACACCAATTTAATTTCCAGGTCACTGCACAGTGTGTTGACTAATTTCCTAATTCTGCGTTGTGTTATAATGGAAAAAGGACCGATGTACGGTAATTTAAAATACAAACAATTGCCCTTACGAGCACCACTCTGAGAGGAATCGGGGGTGAAGTGATTGTTAAGAAATTTTCTAACAACATTCTCGATAACACTAGAAGGGAACGAATTCTTCCTTAACGTTTTGGTAAGGTTGTTTACGTCCAGATGAAAACCAGCCCAAGTGTTATTGATTTTAAATATTCGGTCAACCAGAGTACGTACTAATCCTAATTTGTAACTAAAGGGTACAAAACTACAATAATTAGTGAGAAGACCAGTGTAAGTCTTCTTGTGGAAAACCGAGGTGATAATGCCCTGATTACTATGGTTATCTAAAAGCACATCTAAGAAGGGGAGCTTCTGGTTTTCTTCCCTCTCCATAGTAAATTTGATGTTGGGATGCTGGCTGTTGATATAACTAAAGAAAGATAACGCATCCTGTTCGGTATTGAACAAAGCAAAGGTGTCGTCGACATATCTACGGTAGAACTCAATACCCGAATTGTAATTCTCTAGCCAGCGTTTCTCATGGTGGCCCATAAAGAGATTAGCTAATACAGGAGCAAGCGGGGAGCCCATGGCTACCCCATCAATTTGATCGTAAAAATTATCCAAAAAGGAAAAATGGGTTTGGGCAGTGGCAAACAAAAATAACTTAGTAAGATTTTCCCTTCCTAATTTAATATCTGGGTTACCCTGCATAATGTAGTCTACCGCTAAGTTGATAGATTCGACGAGGGGAATGTTGGTGAAAAGACTTTCGACATCAAAAGAAACCATGAACTTAGTATGAGTATGGAGCCTAGTGACCTCACTGACAAAAGTAAAAGTGTCTTGAGCACAGTAATCATTAGGGATGTGAGGGTTTAACAATGTACATAAATACTTAGCTAGATTGTAATTATAGGTTCCAATCGACGAAACAATGGACCGGAAAGGAGGTGTCGATGAATGATCTTGAACCTTGTGCATCTTAGGGAGCCCATAAATTCTGGCTGGTTGAGATCCTGATGGATAAATCTTGTCATAGATGATGTTATCAATTTCATTGTTCTTCTTTAAGTTGCGAAGGAAGCGTTGTAATTGGCCCTCCCTTAGGAGAGTTGGATCATTCTTGAGTTTCTTGAATTTGGACCTGGGAACCTGGGAATGAGGTTGGACGTAATGCTGTGACACATTTCAGTATTTCTACGCGTGAGCAAATCATTTACGTCCTTCAGTCTCCACCGTTAAGGTGATTACTACCTTTACACACTGCAGTTTCTTTAACTACCCTGAAGAAATCAAAACACTGAACAGTATGTGATTTTTAGACCAAGCTATGCATTGATCAAGTTCTATTAGACGAGGAAATAAAGGAGTAAAACAAGGCAACAATAGCTGGAGGGGACTGGTGAATAGAGACGCTCTGTGGGGGACTGAACACAACGAAAAACTGTTTACAGTCGAACCACCTTTCTACTAATCCCGCAATCTGATTGGCTAATTTGTCGCTGTCGATAAGAGTACAGACAGGGCTTCACACGTCAATGTGTCACGTAATGCCATTTTCAGCTTGCGCTCGACCTCGCGTTCTGAAAAAATAGTTTCTTTGACGTTGAAGTTGTGCTAAAAAAACAAATCGAAATGTGGTTTAGCGTGGTCTGTACTCTTATCGACAACGAGAACGCGTCACTACTCTTTTTCCAAACATTTTTTCTTACTGTTTCTGCATGTTGAGGGTGCAGAAGTTTTTGAAAGGAACGTCTGACGCGTACAAGAAGCTCATTTACATAGTGCAGCGCATGCACTTTTAAGTACAAGTTGTCAACAACTTTGATATTGTGGTAAAAAACAAATCGAATGTGGTTTAGCGTGGTATGTACTCTTATCGACAAAGAGTACCCGTCATTACAGTGGTCAAAATTTGTTGTCACAACAAATTTTGACCACTGTGATGACGCGTACTCGTTGTCGATAAGAGTACATACCACGCTAAACCACATTCGATTTGTTAACTAACGGCCACCTCTCTACAGCGGCCACCTCTCCATAACGGCAACGGCCACTAAAACGTGTCCCAACTTCCAAAAAAAAACACTCGGCAACAACCAGTTCATCAAAGGCTGATGAACGTGTATGCAAAACCCCGTTTTTTGTTTATAAAAGGTCACCAAACGTGATCCGTGCCGCACGTCGTTGCTATCTGTTTGTGTTTGCTTTCTGGTTTACTGATATTTTTTGATTGTGTTAGTTACTAACAGTTTATATGCTAAAATAAGCATTTTTTTTAAGGAAGGCAATGTTGCACACCTTAAATAAAAAACAGGTGTGATGTTACACCCCTACCTCCCACAACAGCCACCTCTCTACAACGGCTACTTTCCTCTGTCCCCAATTTAAGGTGGCTGTTGTGGAGATGTTCGACTGTACTCAGATAATTACAACAGTCTTTTTTAAAAAGCCTATGAGGATTTTATTTTACGTCAGTTTCTAAGGATTTTCGGCTTTATTCAGATTTTCCAGGGAAACACCGACATGGACACAGTTTTTTATCATGACCTGAACCCGGTTATTGAAACGCGCTACATTCGCGTCCGTCCGACGGAATGGCACGGACACATATCCATGAGAATGGAACTCTATACTTGTTTAGGTAAGTTTAAACTGAGGTTTTTCCTTTGTAAACTGTTCTAAACCTAGCTCAAGTGACCACAGTTTTATGCAGCGAATGTTTTGTTTTGCAGGTTAAAGTTTCAAGTTTAATTTCACCACTCAAGTGGAATAAAACAACCACAGATAAATAAAGATTACCAACTATTTAAAGGGAACCTCCACTCTGACAAAAAGTTCACTTCAAATCACACGAAATGATTTTAAGAATCAAATTTGTTTGAAGTTTTAACTAATAAAGCGCGTTTACCTGAAATAAATGAATTATAGAATCGTTTATTTTTGTTTTCAAAGTTCCCGGGCGCCGCCATCTTGAATAATTGTGACGTGAAATGGTTGCCCTTTTATTATTAGACAAAAGCTCTTTGTGTTAGAACAAAAGAGCAACCAAGACACGTCACAATTATTCAAGATGGCGGCGCCCAGGAAATTTGAAAACAAAAATACACGATTCTAAACTTCGTTTTTCTCCACTATAGACACTTTTCTGGACGAAAATTAAAGCTAACGTTATTACAAATACTGTATCCTGCGGTTTAAAGTGATGTTTTGGTAGGAGTGGAGGGTCCCTTTAAGGGAAGCACAGTTTATCTTCGTAACATCAATGCGTGGTGGTTATACTTTGGAAAGAAACAGCAAACACCAAGATCAGTTGCAATATTTTTCAGTCTGATTTTCAATAGACAGGTGGATCGAGGATATATTTACTTCTGTTAGTCGCAGATGTTGCTGATATTTCCAAGAATTGTCTACTGCACATCAGCTATACCTTTGCACGATAAAGATTCATGCCAATGCACTAAATAGAATTAAAAATAAGGCCAAGAATGACTATTATTGTCAGCGATTTAAATTCTACCAAAATGATCTTAAGAACACTTGGAAGCTCATAGGTACCTTAGTTAAGAGAAAAAATAAAGGCCAAAATTGTCCTATTAGAATTGTAAGAAATGAAAGTGTTCACTAATCAATCTGATATTGTGGAGCAGTTCAATCAGCATTTTATCAATGTTGGCCCTAGTTTGGCAAAAACTATTCACAGTACTGACAGCGATCCATGTGGGTTTATTAACCACTCTCCTTTACATAGTCTTTTTCTGTCTCCTGTTACAGAGGAGTGGATCGCTGACTTTTTTTCTTGTTTAAATGATAAGAAATCATCATTGGATGTTCCAAATAAATTGGTTAGATTAGCCTCTAAGACCCTCTCCAAGCCATTTACATATATTTTTAATAAGTCAATCTCTACTGGTATAGTGCCTGATGTATTAAAAGTATCAAAAGTAACTCCTATTTTTACAAGTGGAACTCTGTCTGATCCTAGTAATTACCGGCCAATAGCTACATTGTCTCCTTTTAGTAAGGCCTTGGAACGAGTTATCTATGATCAGTTAATTCAATATCTTGATAAGCATGAGGTATCGATTTAAGTATCAGTTTGGCTTTAGAAAAAACCATTCCACATAGCAGGCGATTATGGAGATCACTGATAATCTGAAGGCCTCTATTGACAGCAATTTTATATCCTGTGGTCTGTTCTTAGATTTCTCAAAAGCATTTGATACAGTAAATTATCAAATATTGTTAGATAAACTCTGTAAATATGGTGTCCGTGGTAGGCCACATGATTGGTTTGCAAGTTATCTCTAAGATCGCAAGCAATTTGTTCAAATTGGAAATGAAAAGTCAAGATTATTAGAGATGACTTGTGGTGTACCACAAGGGTCTACCTTAGGTCCCTTGTTATTTTTAATTTATATCAATGACATTGCTAATTCATCTAACAAATTGTCTTTTCGCCTCTTTGCCGATGATGCCAATATCTTCTATACTTCAGATGACATAAATGATATTGAATCAGTTATGAACTGTGAAATGACTAAAGTTCTTAATTATTGTTCCATTAATAAATTATCTGTTAACATGAAAAAAACTAACTTCATGTTAATAAACTCATCACGTAAAAAAGTTACTCCTATAAATATCTTAAATTTTGAGCAGAAGGCTTGTATTAAGTACCTCGGGGTCTATATAGACCAACACTTGAATTGGAATCCTGTATAAATTAAGACACTATGTGAGCATACATGTTCTCAAACAACTTTATTATACACTGATATACCCTTATTTAAGCTATGCAGTTGCAGTGTGGGGAAATACTTATCAATCAAATTTAAACAAGTTATGTTCTCTTCAAAATAAATGCATTCGTTGTATGTTCTTTGCTGATAGTAGAGAGTCATCTCAAGTTTTTTATAAACTTCTTGATATTCTTAAATTTGATAACATTGTTAAACTGAGTACATGCACACTCGCACATAAGATATTTAATAAGTCCTCTTATAGTCCTTCACTGTTTCATGATTCTCTCACAATAGTCTCTAGCTTGCACAAGTATAACACCAGATATGCCTCCAAAGGTAATTTTCATCGACCAAAAGTAAGGACCAACACTGGCAAATTTACCTTTGTATATGCTGCATCTAAATTATGGGAAACGGTACCGACAAACTTGAAACGGCTCTCTATTAATGGCTTTAAAAAGCGCTATAAAAATCATCTTCTCAAATGTCAGTCATAGTTCACAATTTCCAACTTAGTTTCACTTTGTAATCACATCTGTTCTTGTTTTCTGACTTTTCTGTAAATAATATTTCCATGCTATTTTCATAAAATCTGTGAAGTAGTTTAGTTAATAATTTTTATTTGTTTCCTTCTTTCCTTTCGTTATCTGTAAGTAAGCAGCAGCCAACTCGAAAGCTTTGCTACTTTGGCTGCTGGACACTAATTCACAAATTTGTATCTATATACTATACATCTCCATTATTTTGTTTTCTGTACTTTGTTTTTTTTCTTTCCTCCTTTCTTTGCTTGTACAGAATAGTGTAAATAAAGGTTGATTGATTGATTGATTGATCATTATCTCGTGGCTTGTCAATTTCTATAAGTAGCAGCATCTTTTTTTTTGGGGGGGGGGGGGGGGGAGGAGGAGGGTCGTGAAACAAAGAAACTCCCGGACTTGTAGTACGAGACCACACTCAGTGAATTCTGTCAGTGTTCTTCGTCTGTTCTGTATTTGAGTTTGAGTGTAACCATTATGACCTATATTGTTGGTAATTTTTTGGCCTTTAGCTTACCACGGAGAGCGAGTATTTTTATTTCGTTTTGTAAGTGAGCCTGTAGTTGTTGCAGTTTTGGGTAGAAAATCTTAGTCTAAGGATCTAGCCAATCAAGTCATGTGTCTCCAGAGCTCCTGTTCCTCGTGCCGAGGCCTCACCTCCTACTTCAGGCGGTACTGGGGACAAGATTGACGTTGTCGTTGCTGTTCAGTTGTTGTTTTTGTATTTTTTTTGTTGTTTTTGTTTTTTGTTGTTTTTTCCGCTTTCAGGTTTCGAGCTCCTGAACAAATAAACTTCAACGGTGCTAAGCTTCTTTCTAGATAAAAAGAAAATTGACCAATAGTTTAATTCACTCACCTATCTCTCCTTGTCAAAATGTCTTTGTATTCTAGCTGTATTTATTTCGCCGCCTTTTTGAGAAACCGCATAAGTTCTTATGGAAAAGTAAACAGTAGTGAGGTCCTTTAATTAGAAACTCGTGCTGCTTTACCGCGAATTATTAAAACACTTTTGCAGATATCCTCTTGCAGTAAGTGTGTTTCAAGATGAATTGGCATATTTCGTACCTGCGGGTAGTTTTTGTGTGTATTTTTGTGTCTCAAACAATTGCTGTTGAAGAGAATTCTCTGTCTCGTCCCGTAATAACTCGTAATCATCGTCGGCTTAAAGGCTTCACCTTCAGCACATTTCACTCTGCCAGCCTGGTATCTTGTGGCTTGAAGTGTGAAACAAATCCTCGATGCGTTTCAACAAATTTCCGAAAAATTTCCGGATTGGACGAATGTAAAGGAGTTTGTGAGTTGAACGACAGGGGAGTATCGTTGCCTATCGAAGGAGCAGAACTAGAATACGAGGAAGAATCCCTTTATACCCAACTTTACGACATGAAGGTGAGGGAAATATTATTTTACTTGTAGAGGAAAACTTTTTATATACATCCTTGTAGTATCTAAATACAAATGAAGATGTGGTCTTCCACCCTTCTTTTCAAGTTTTGTTTTTCTTCGCTTGTTTTTCACGAGTATTAGATTTTTGTCGAGCCTCGCTTTACGAGCATCTGCTAAATACGGACGCCTCGTAATTACCCAAAAAATTTAGTCGTGTAAAGAGCCCACAAATAATTGACTTCAAAGGAAATAACACTTGGCCTCAATCGTAATAACTGACCTCAATAAATGTAATAATACTTGGCCGTAAACGCAATAACCGTTGGGCTCAAATTTAATTACTCTATGTCAGTTGTGAGATGACTAAGTACACGAAGAAAAGCTTTTTTTAGCAAAGCGTCATTTTCGTTCCAGATTAAGCTAGATTATTAGCGAAACACTGTTTATTTGATCCAAAACAGAAACCAGCTGTTACTACTTTCACACGCTCTTTGTTGTTTGGCTTCTTCGGTCAGCTATTACCGAGGATCCTTAAGAGATTGATTCGCGACCTGAACTTATCTCCGCAGCATGACTGTCAGCTGACTGGTTGTTTGAGTGAGGGCTCGTGCATATTCGTTGAACCGTCAAAAGCTTTCAGTTGCAAATGCAAGGGAACCTGGAGTGGAAACCATTGCGGAGGTAATAAACTTCGAATTCCATCAAGATCGCGGCGAGAAAGCGTGTTGCTGTACGGAAAAACATGATTAATATAACCTATTTTTGCAGCAAAACTGAAAAAAAATCTAATTTTTGTCATTTAGTTTGACAGCGAAAAAAAACAACATAAAGTTGTTTTTTGACTCGTTACTTGGATGAACCCTACCAAAACTGCTAAATGTGTAACTGACTAATTGTCAACTTGGATAGTGTAGCCTGCGAACAGGCTCCCGGCTCTTGGAGGAGCACAGAAAATTCGGCCCGAGGCGCCGAGCAGGGGAACACTCCTGCTGAGAAACACTCCTGTCTACTCACCGACCAGGGCCCACAAGTTTTTGGTCACCACTGGCTCAGTCAAGATTTTACTTAAAGGTAGCTGTTCCCCCCTCCCCCCCCCCCCCCACCCTCCCTGGTAAGTTGCAACCTTCAAGCCCGTATAGAAGAGTTTTCAAATGAGGATTTCATTTCCTGCAGATATCAACCATTGTGTAAGTAATCCTTGTTTGAATGGCGGATCATGCAGAAATCTTGCTGACGGCCACGAGTGCAAGTGTACCGAGGAATATACCGGCAGGCAATGCGAGCAAGGCACGTACTAAGATTTTATAAGACACCCATCACATCCCATAAGCTACCCCGTCAACCTAAAAGCAACATGCGGAGCGAGAGCTCCGGAAACGCCACACTTTGAAATGCAATCACCTACTTGAGGCGCAATCTAAAGAGGTCGCTATTGTTTGAATAGGAATGATAGGGACCTCAGTTTATTATGGTTACTTTTCGCTATTTGTACCTCACTGGGTTGTGGATCCATGCCAGAAGTTAGTTACCTAGTTTTATCATTTTATGAAGGACACGGGCAAGGTTTGTCGCCCGGGGAACTCCCATTTGAAAAGGTCGGGGATTTTCGTCGTCTTGCTTATGTTGTTAGGACCAAACGCCACTATTTTTAGCTGTCAAGGTATCTTTTTGGGTGCACTCGAAGAAGTAATATTAAAAACGCTCCTATTTCTGTTTTTAAGCTCGATTTCCACCGGCTATTAGCACAGATTCCTCTCCTGGACAGCGGCTGGCAATCAAGCCTACTGCGTTTTAAGTGGTATATTTTAGGGGTATATTTTAGGGGTATATTTTAGGGGTATATTTTATGTTTTAGGGGTCAAATAAAGCTCAAGCCACGCCCAGAGTGGTTTCCATTGGGGGTTTAATTCAAATTTTCCGACGAGCATCCTCGACCTTTTCATATGAGAATCACCTCGGGGGAGCATAGGGGCGTCCACCAGTATCAAGGCCGTACATCCCTTCAATGAAATGGTTACGTCACCGATTTTTTTTCTGTTACTTGATGATTTGATGATGATTTGTGAAATTTACTTACCTCTAGCCTTGTGAAGTTTTCACTAGTATCAAATGCGGCAAAACAACGCAAAGCGAATTTAATTCGAAACTCTTTCTTCATTCAGTGGTGTGTCAAGTTCCTCTCGGTATGGAAAGCGGTGCTATTGCGGACTGGCAGATAAGCGCCTCGACGTCTTATGCCCCAAGTCACTCCGCCCAGCAGGCCAGGTTACATTTCACAGCAGGCGGAGGGAAGACTGGGGGCTGGTCAGTTGGAGTGAATGACCTCAATCAATGGCTGCAGGTGGATCTTCTAAACAAGACAAGAGTAACACGGATAGCGACACAAGGAAGAAATGCCGAATACAGCCAGTGGGTTACAAAATACAAGCTACAGTATGGTGAAGATGAAAATACCCTCCAGTTTTACAGGCAAAATGGAGATCATTCAGACACGGTATCACTATAATTATAACCTGTATAAGAAATCGTCAAACGTTTCCGCCATGACTAGACCCACACGCGTCTACTCAACAACAACTTGACAAATACAAGAGCCCGGGATGTGGGGGGGGGGGGGGGGGTTGAGGGGAATCCCTATATATGGGCTATATAGGTATGTGCGAACCCAAAAGGTATAGTTTTCTAGCCGTTTTGGTCATAAATAGGGTATCGATTTTGGCCATTTTGGTCTTAAATAGGATATGGGTCTTTCACTCTAGTCTTGAATTGGGTTATGTTTTTTAGAAGTAGCTATCCTACAGCTAATAGCTAACAAAAGCATATAAACATCGCCTTTAACATTGGTCTCAACTAGGGATCGAACTAGGCAGGTCTGAAACATGGTATTGATTTAAAAGGGTTTTCATCAGGTCATAAATAGGGTAGTGATTTAGGAAAACACAAACAAACAATAAACTACTTACAAAAGTCATAAGGCTCTCTTTTTTTAAAATGTCTGAAAGACTTACCTTCGGAAATACCCATTATACTGAATAATGCAATTTTGTCATTCATTTAATTCCTCTCAGGTTTTCCTGGGAAATACAGACCGGGATACAGTTGTTTATCATGACCTGTACCCGATCATTGAAGCTCGCTACATTCGAGTACTTCCGACGGAATGGCACACATTCATATCCATGAGAATAGAGCTCTATACTTGCTAAAGTAAGGTGAGGTCTATTTGTGTCGGGAGTTATGTCCCTCGTGCTCACAATCAAAACTATGGAGACTTGCTTGTATCCTGGCTTCCGCTGTACTCGGGGATTTCAACTTCTTACTCACTGAATGTAAGTTATTATACGCTAAACAAAACCGGTTTTTACGGGTAAGTGAATACGCGAGGCTCTAGAGAAATGACGTGAAAAAACACCTTACCCAACAAATAGACCATTTTCGATATATTAAAATTCTAACTTGGCTCCGAGGCTTGGGGGAATAAAACAAAAGAAATCATATCGAGGTTGAGGGATGAATAATTAATTTCTTTTGTTTTATTTCCCCAAGCCTCGAAGCCATGTTAGAATTTTAGTATATCGGAAATGGCCTATTGGATCGGTGGTTACAAACTATTTTCGGAGGAGGAGGGGGGGGGGGAGAGGGGCAAGGCGAACTAGTTAAAAACACGAGCTGGTTATATTTGCTACTGATGATCAACCTGATGTCAGTATAAATTTAAAACTAGTTATTCATTTTCCTATTTGGCTTTTTTGCAGGTTGTACAACAGTCTAAGAGAAGAAGTTCCCCGTACTATCACAATGTTGGTGATTGAAATCGGCGAAAGCCACAGCCCATCTCGAAACTTACCACCAGTTAACGCTAGCCAGGGTCGAAGAGAACTGAGACATTATATCTCGCACGTTTTCTTGTGTTCGTTCCTAGGCTGATTTTTCACCCTTATATATGTTACTGCCTGTAAATACATAGGCTGTAGTTACTGATAATGTACCATGAATAGCCATTGCAAATAATACACGACATTTATCAACGACTAGTATATGTAATATTATTAAAAACTGGATCATTGGATAACGCAATTCGAGAGTTTTCATTGGCTTAGCCATCATGGTATATGAGCCATTATACCATGATCTACAAAAATGGCGAGCGTATGCATGATTTTTTGGGCCTTTTATTTTAATTGTAGTCTAGTTTTCTATACTATGAGGGCGTTTTTAATAAAACAATTATTCCACTCGCGCTTGTTGGATATGAGATGATTATAGCCAACTCGGCGCTACGCGCCTCGTTGGCTATCTATCATCTCATATCCAACGCGCACTCATGGAATAATTGTTAAATAAACACAGATAATTGAATTTTGCAAATATTGCCTGCCTTGACAGTTACCCAGACATACATGTATTTTGATCATCAGAAAAGTTTTTATTGGTCTTTATACCATGCCATAGAAAATACAGCCACAATACAGGAAAGCCGTTGTGTTGGCCACTGAATTTTTGGGAACCCGTCGTTTATCCTCTATCCATTTATCCCCAAACCCGACCCAACCTGAAGTAGAAAACACTGTCTAAAGCTAATCGATTCCTTGTTCGGGGCTAACCGGCTAGGGGCTAATCGACTTGGGGGCTAAACGACCGGTAACCTTTTCTATGGCATAGTTAAGGCTCGTGTGTATACCGAGAAAATACAAGTTAAGTGAATCGTGAGATATTCCATGGTATACCACGAGTGAGCGTTGCATAGCTATTTCGTCGAGATTTGCATAATTAGCATAGGCATCTCTTGGTATAGGTTATCGTATGGATACGAGTGCAATTAAGGATTTCCGCCGCTACGAGTGATATTTTGCCCGTGCAATTTGAAAGAATTTCAAATATCAGGAGCAGTGTAAATCACAAGCAAGTCTGTTGTCCCTGAAGCAAAAGAAGTCTTCGCTGGAAGAAAAGTTCAACCCTTCGGCGAAGAGTTTAAGTTTTTCTACGGGTTTTATACCAGAGGGGTTTATTTACTATGATCAAATTAGGGACAGGTTTGAGAATGTAATCTGTTTTACTTCCCGCCGAAGCAGCGCAAAAGTTTACAAAGACTCCACAAACAGTCCGTGAAAACAATTGCACTCAGTTATAAATTTATCAATGACACATAAAACGTCGTGTTTTTTTGGAATGCTGGGTACAAAGGAAGATCGCTTTTCATTTCTTTCTCTGTCTTTTTTCTTAGTCTTGTCCTTTTCAGGCCAAGACTTAATGAAAACAAAATAGAAAACGCCTCACCGAGCGCCTAGCTATTTCGTTAAGCCAAGTTTAAAAAGAATTTCTTGTACAAGACCTTGAACAGCAGCTTCTTCCGCGCTGGCGGAGTTTTTTGTGTTCACAAGTCCTTGAAGAACATCAATAAAACCTTGCCAACCATTTCCATCTGCATCACTATGTTCTGAATTTGAAGAAATCAGCCTTTTGATGATTCGTAAAAGTTGTTTCTGTTTCTTAATGTCAGCGGTGTTCAATGCTTCTGCAAAGCACTCCATGTTTTCCGTGCTCAAGGAGTCCTCGTATATCCCTCCAAACAGTTCGACCATAAGATACAAGCACCTACACGCGCTATCTCTCACATCCGAGTCCTCGTGACAGAGGTAGTTGATAAGCACGCCAGTCATGCCGACCAGCGGTTTACTCTCAACAAGAAGCTTCTCAGCCAGCAGTGTTTGAGCCTCGTTTTCAGGTCCTGGCTCGGTTTTCGCTTGCAGAGCTTTGCGGACTTCCCTAGAGACGTACTTCAATGTGTTGTTCAAAGAATCAAGAAGGGGAAGCAACATGGCCACCGATGCGTCGTTTTCCTCGTTTTGAGTTGAAGAGATGCCCGCGAACACCGACACGAGGCTGTCAATCAAACCCTGATCGTACAGAGAGGATACATCAACATCTCTAGCAGACACCAAACAGTCAAGTAATCCGACCACGCTCAGTACCATTCCTCTGTCCACTCGGTCAGCGTGGGCCTGGAGGATCTGGGACATGGTGAGCAGAAGCTTTTGATTGACGACTGTGTGGATGATGTCAGGGCTACGCTCCAGGAATGACAACAACAGCTTCAGGCCATAGGCTGGCAAAGGATCCTGGTCTAGTAGGATGAGATGATACTGGGGCAGCAAGTGGTCATTAATTACCTGTCATAAAAGAACAAAGATAAATAACTCTGATTATTGACTTAACAGGCAGGCAGCGAGTAGCACCGAGACCCTTCTTCTACAAGGTCTTGTTTCGCATGCTAATTACCCTCTTTTGAGCTCTAGTGGAGTTGGATAAAAAACCGTTTAAAGTCCTAGCAGGGATAAGTTCCTAAATTCGGTGGTGGGAATGAAGGGCCTTTTTATCTTGGAAACAAATTTTTCAGTGTTGTCACAATCTATTGAAGTGGGATGACTTGATGTTGGAAAAGGCGGCAGAAATCTTTGCTATAAAGAATCCGTTGAATGGCCGGCAGAGCGACCGATCAATAGACGGTGATTTTCACTGGCAGCTAGCTACTTTTGATAACGCTGAATTCTCCTCAGGTGAAAGAGCAGAGCAGGAAAAAGTAAGGGGTATTTAAGGGTTCAACAGCCTGTCATACCTCGTTCAGTTTTCTTGTGCTGGCCAACACATCTTCAACATGACTAGAAGAATTATACACATTCTGGTTATCAAAATACAGCGAAGCTACATCAGCAAACATCCTGAAGCTCAGCACTCTTGTATCTCCACTAGAACTGCTCATCAGCGCGGCCAGATGAGGCAGGATGTGTTGCGTGACAACAGCGTGATACTGCAGGAGTATGGGAGGGTGTTGCGTGATTGCTTCAGCGATGGACAATACCACGTTGATGAGGTCTTCTGCCGCGTTCGGCCCGGCTGCTGAGCCAATGCTGGTACTACCAGAGTCAATGGAGATAACATGCGACAAAAGCAGGCCGACATTGACAAGAAATTCTTCACTGGTGACATGAGAACGGAAAGCGTGACTTGTCACGAGATGTAGAATGATTGACAGAAGTGGGAGGTGTATTCGTAACTGTTTGGCTTGTCCCGCTGAGGGATGCTTCCGTCCTTGTACGGCATCCAGGGATGCCAACACATCGGACAGAATACCAGGCATGGCGTTTACGATGGCGGACACACAGAGATTCTGACACTGTACGAGGTAGTCTCGATTCTCTGGGCTTTCTCCTTTGATAGGGGTGCCTCGCTTCAGCTGGCGCTCAATATACATGACAAGCCTTGACTGACAACACAACAACAGAGCTTCTGGACTGGACTGTACCATGGTCAGGACCAACAGAAATGCTTTACCGCGGATGACCATCGAGGGACTCTCAAACAGATGCAGACCTTTGGTAATCAGGTCTCGTTCTTGAACAAGCCTTCGCATCTGAGGTCTCGTGGACAACAGCATGACAAACATCGTTACCAAGCCTTGCTGGATCTTGGGCACACTGCTGGATAAGGCTGCGCTTACTGCCTTGAAGCCCGCCTTCTCTATCACATGTTGGAAGACAGTCGGAGCGCGGCTGGTCAGGCGACTGAGGGCTGAAATCGCCGTGACCTTCTGAGCATCAACGGTGCAGTGAGTGAAGAAATTCCACAGAAGCTACAGGAAAAACAAATGATAAAAATTTTCAATAAGATTCTAGTCTCCTTTGTGGGAGATTATATGAGAGGTCACGCAACGCAGTGTTGCAACGCAGTATTGTCAAAATAATTTTATTCTTTTTGCTATTTAAGTTTTTTCTATATATGCTATTCTTAACTTTGTGAATTAAGTTATTTCTCTTTCTTACTCTTTATTTGTCAGGGCTCCCATTGGTAGCAGGTCTTTTGAATATATGCCCTGAAGGGACTACCCTGTTTAAATAAAGGTGTAAGTACTTCATTATTCAGTTCTGACCTGAGCTGTCTCATTTGTAGCAAACTTGGTGCAGTGCCTCCCATGGGTTGATGCCACATTCTCAATTGTTTTGGCGGCAAAGTGTTGGACTACAATGTCTTCACCTTCATGAAGACATCTGGTGATGATGGTGTATGTAACTCCTGAAACAGACAAACCAAAGTTATGTAGAGGGATTTGACATATACCGGTATATCATAATCATAAAATGCCCAGTAACAGAAAATGTCTGTCAGCGAATATGAAGTGTCAGTCTATGGATTGTATGCAGAGGCGGATCCAGGGGAGGGGTTGAGGGGGTTGCAACCCCCCTTTGAGAATTTTTTTTTCTTTGTTATTTTGCCTGATTCTTCGCAAAATAATAATAGAATAAAATTGTTTTTGCAAAGTTATTTCACTTTCACCATTTGACTGTTTGTCAAGTTATGCAAAGATAATGTACATTTCGCAAAGGTCGTATCAGGTTCAGGTATAACAAGTGACATGAACACGTGACATTAATTCATTGATAGTGTACAACCCCCCCTTTCAGAAATTCCTGGATCCACCCCTGGTATGTTTGTTCACAGAGACCACAAAGCTGAGGTAAACTGTTCATGAATGTTCGTGATGCTAGCTTGTTTGCATACCATGCTGAAAGGAACCAAAAAGCTAGTTCACAGACATGCCACTCAAACTGAAGGAAACAAATATTTCAAATGAACATAACAGGCTTAAAAATCCCAATTGGCGGGAGGCAGACCAGTTGACTATTTACAAGCATGACCGAGGAGTTGAACTAGGGTTTACCGAGAAACAACTCCAGCTTAGTGGTCAGAGCAGGACTTGAAACCCGCGACCTCCGCATTTCAAGTCCGGCGCCCTAACCACTCGGCCACGCTGCCTCCCCGATAGCCAATAGGGAAGAACTCATTAAAATGTTCTTCATTGGTTATGGCGCATGCGAGAACTGCTTTTTTGCTCTTTTAAAGGAAAACAAACTCGCTTTTGACTGCATTTTTCAATGCTATAGCTTTTACAAGAATATGGCTACGGATCTTTATCATGACTAATATTAAATTACTATTCATGACAAACTTGGGGATAGAGAAAAAGTGTGGATAATCAAGAAATCTGGATAATCGAGGTATGGATTATCGAGGTTCGACTGTACATACAAATATTCACAGAATGCTACTTACGCTAAATAGATAAATTGACTTTTAATTGCTAAATGAGGAAATGCATGCAAAAATTACCAGACACATCCCACTGTGGAATTGCACAGCCCAGATTTTCCTCTTGAGTTGCAGCATAAAACAGAAATTCTCCCAGTGCTGGCAACAGATACTGTTTGAGCTTGGCATTCCGAAAATTGTCTCTGATCACCTCTGCCAGTATTGTGAACACTTCCGCCATGTTGAAGTCCTCAGAAATCATGGTAGCATTACCAGCTAAAAGGCTGAGTGCATGACCTAGAAAATGGGGTATTAACAGAGAATTAGTTTCAGTTTGTTTTAAAAGGGACAGCCACCTACCAATACAATTCTTGTGCATACTGCGGTAGGGTAATGTCATACTTGGGTCAAAATGCACACACAGCTCCAGTCAGAGTTTATTCCAGCTTCCATGAAATGGAGCAACTAAGAGCATTGCAGTGACTCCCCCCGGGTGGGTGTTAGTCCATTGTAGCTTACCCCTAACATATTTTCAGGTTGCCCAAAAGGTAAATGCCTGAAGTGTCTTGCACACGAACACTACATAATGCCATGACACCCAGACAGTGCTCAAAATGGGACTGCACCACCTGTCCATGCTGATCACAAGGTCACCATATCTCCCACACATACAAAGATAGTTATTTAAAGCCAGTGACAAGCCTGTAGGATTGTAGTGTCATTTAAAATGGAGAGGACAGCTCTCTCTATAAGACTATTACACTTAATCAACAACAGAGGGAACTCTCTCTAAGCTGGACACCTTCAGGACAGGCTCTGACTGTCCACCTTACAAAGCAGTCTGGCTGTCCCCCATAGAGGTGTCTTTAGACAAACAAGTGAAATTTGGCCAGGTCCAGCCAGCAGACCACAGTCCACCTTGACTTGAGAGAGTTGACTGTTTTGATGTACTCACTGGTCAGTGATGCACTTACCAAGCCTTGCTTTGAAATCTGCAGAAAAGCCAGACTTAATCTGCCGCAGCACAACAGATATAAAATCAGAATCAAAGATTACATTGGCAATCTCTCCATCACGGCAGAGTGATGCCAAATAAGATGATGTGTGCAGTTTACTTCTGTGTAGAGCAGCAATAGGGCCAGTAGCTGATTTGTCACTTTGACACAACAAGCTTCTGATAGCACTCAAATGCTCTTCAAATTTATCTTCTGGAAGGTCCACAAGTTCTCCTGGTTTCAAAGGCTGACAAGGTAATGCCTTAGAATCCCACTTAGGTAGAACAAATTTCTTGATTTTGGGATTGTCAGCAATTGGCGTTACTATAAAATCTGACGGGTGATTGGCCAGATCTGAAATGCTCAATTGATTTCCACTGTTTACATCTTCTTGCACTCCAAGCACCAAAGAAGAGTTTGACTCCTGAACTTCACTTTGAGCAGATCCATTCTGTTTAAATCCATTTAAGTCCCTTTTATTAAATGTTTGATTCCGTTTCAATGGCGTTGACTTATTACTACTTGCATTAGAAGCTGCAGCATTAGGGTTCTTTCCAGTCTGTTTTGATGTTTTATAACTGTCATACTGATCATCTGACTTTGTTCGCTTTACTACTGTTTGTGATTTTCCTAAGGATTTATTTTCTCCATTGCTTGATGCTGAATCAGCAGTATGTGGCCTGCTACTGAAGGTATATGTTCCTTGCCTGACCATTTGGTCTGGCAGACTCAACAGATCATTATCTGAGATGACCTTTTCTTTATCTTCATTGACAAATCCACTGGGTAAGTGTTCATCTGACTCTTCTGGCTGTGATTCTTGTTGATCCTCAATCGCAGCCGCTTTGTCACCAGACTTCAACTGATGTTCCAGTTCACCATTCCAAAATTTGTGTACTATTAAATCTCTCCAGCCTAAACGTTGTGCTGGATCCTTCTCCAAGAGGCTTTGTATCAGATTGTCAATCTCTTGCAACCCATCATTTGTAAGTTGAGCATCTGTTTTTAATCTGAGATGTGGGGCGTCATCATTAAGGATCTTTGATACAAGTTCTGGAAAAGAATCTGCAACAAAAGGTAGTTCACCAGTAAACATTTCATATAAGACACAGCCAAATGACCACAAGTCTGCTTCTTTGGAATGAGGTCCACCATTGAGTACCTCGGGGGCCATGTAATGAGGTGATGGTTTAGGCCTTTTGCCTTGCTCCCTCTCTGTGCCCCTATCATTTCGGTCCTCGTCGTCACCATCAGAGTTCTGTTCTTGTAGTAAATTGTCATAAAAGTCATCCTCTCCCTCTACTCTGGCAAGTGCAAAATCACTTAACTTTAAGATTCCTGCTCCATCAAGCATGATCCTCGATGGCTTTAAGTCACAATAAAGGATATCAAGGGAGTGAATGTAGAAAAGTGCTTTTGCAATTTCAACTCCAAAACATCTGACAGTCTCTTCGGGAAGGCATTTATCTTGTGTCAAGACAGCGTCCAAACTGTCCCCTGTACACAATTCCACCACCATCCAAATATGATTAGTTGTTTCATACCACTCGTGAAACCTTACTACGTTTGGATGGTCCATTTCGTGGGTTAGTCTAACAATATTCCGAAGTTCAAGACGCTTGCATTTTTCGACACAGTGAATCGCGACAAATTCAATGGTTCCCTTCTTGCGGCCTTTATAGACGACAGAGTGTTCTCCTCGCCCAACCTCGTCGTACAAAATGTAGTTCTCCATGAGAAAGTCGAACCAGCTGTGGCCACTCCTGTGAATTCGCAAATTAATTGTATAAATTTGTAAACAACGGTTTCCTTGGATCGACCGCCATTTTTGACAAGTCCATGGTAGCATTGAACTATGGGTAAGTTAAGGTCAAATTTAACTCCATCCGGGTAGAGTGGGGAGACTGTTAGGAAGTGAACATGGCGGACCGAAGGACTGAGACCGTGTCACAATGAGCCTTTTGCGACGAGAATGTCTGAATTCTCGCAAATATCTCGCTTACAGGAAGAAAACAGAAAGGTTAGGGAGAGTTTTAGGCCCCAGAGGGCTGGATGTTTCGTTTATTTCTAACCGGTTTTTAAATTTTCAATTTAGGCTTTGTTGGAACGCCAACAACGGCTTCTCACGTGGTAAGCCATGCCGATGAACTTTTTTGTCTCCATTTTGTGCCCTGGCCGCTTTCAGTGTGTTGATATTGTGTACTTATTGTAGTATGATGTTCTGTTATTATATAGTGAGAGATTCAAACAGGACTATGAAAAACTCGAAGCCTTATTGCGGACGCTCCCGAACAAAATTGCCCATGAGGTCATGGTAAGACTCGGAGTTTGCTTTTACGGTAGCAAAAATCATAAATTATCTAAACAGGCAATGGGCCTTTCTGTTAAAAGAAACACTAAAACATTTTTTCCGTCAGTTATAACCATTTTAATACTGTATTTATGCTTTTATTGCACGAGTCAATCACAATAATCACAATTTGCAACCAGAAGAAAATTAATTTTGATGTTGATGAAAAGATCAGAACATTTCAAGGCCCAGAACGGTTTCAACAACAGCTGATCATTCTCAGTTGACACTGTTCATGTCTGAGGATTGCTCATCTCTCTCTGCTTTTATTAGAAATTCATACTAAAATTTTAAATGTTACACAGGTACCATTTGGATCAGTGGCTTTCATGCCAGGGAAACTCATCCACACCAATGAGATCACGGTGCTTCTCGGAGACAACTGGTTTGCTGAACGCTCTGCCAGTCAGGCTCTTGAAATAGTAGCAAGGCGGAAAAAATGTACTGTCATTAACTTCATGTACATGGTAATGTTTATTGATGGTGGAGGCCCAGTTAAAGATGTAGAAGTGTTTTTTAAGGGTCTGTTTACATGGTGGTGGGGGACCCTGGGCAGGTGAGGTCCCCCACCTACTCGAGGTCAGAAAAACCTGGCCTTCACATGCAACCCCGGGGCGCTGGGGTGATGTTTAAAATGCTATCGCGTGGTTGCCAAGCATCGGTGAATCTTGGTGTATATGGCCAAAAAGTCTTGTGCAAAATCTTTCCCATTGAAGTCACAACTTCAACTTCATCCAACTGATCCAAGACCAATGGATCAGCTTGATTATCAGAATCCACAAGTGCACTGTCAACTCCTTCAGAACTTTTTTTGATGACATTGTTGTCAATGTTTTGAAGGTGATATCTGCGAAAAAGCTCGCCACGTTTGTACCGATTAGCCATGTTGTTTCGGTGGGCTTTTGCGGAATTCAGAATTCAGAGGAGGAACATCACCCTACCCCAGCTCCAACATTCACATGGAGAAAACTCACCTCAGCTAAGCGGGTTACCGGCCTCGGCTTACCGGGCAACCCGCCTCGGTGAGGTACCCCACTTCACATGTGAACGCGATCAAGAAATCAAGAGAGATTGTATGGAGAGATTGGTAACCCCGCCAAGGTGGGGTTACCTCGCCTGCCTGGGATCCCCCACCACCATGTGAACAGGCCCTAAATCAGTAGGGTGGCAGAATGCCAGGTGTAGAAAGTACTGTCAATATATTTTGTACTTTACTACCCACCCAGTATTAGTTTCATCTCGGTGCTTTGAAGCTGCCACTTTCAGAATGAAGTGTCCAGGGATCTTGCTCTCTTCATGATGGTCTGCTCGTACATCGCAGGTTGCCTCCCAGAAGTTTTGTTTCTGAGGTTCTCCTCAACAGGGTACCATTGGGTAAATAAATATGTCCTGTAGTGTGCAGTTGGTGGTTTATAGATGTATGGTGTAGGTTTTATGGTTTAATGATGATCATTATATTAGAATTAGTCCAGAGAGCATCATGTTCAGTGCTGGTTTGGTCTGATGAACTGAAAACCACGAAACCTCTTTTTCCAAGCGTCTGGTGTATGACAAAGATTTCATGTTTTTGTTACCGTAATAAGTGCTTAGTAAACCTACAATTTATTAGTTGTCATTTGCAATGACCTTTACCATCTGTTTGTTTTTTTTTTTCTCTCAGACCTGGAGAGTAATATAGCTGGAATCAATGAAGACTTGAAGAATTTTGAATCAAGACTGAAATTTGCATCAGAAATTCAATCATTTACTGAGGTAGGATGCAATGCCACAGTAAAAATAAATTTCACTGTACACTACCTGCAAACTTACAGCCATCGTTCTTTTTTATTAACAGATGTTCAAATTTACTGTGTATAATTTTAAGGTCATATTCTATTCAATGGTAGGCCTTGCCAAAAATGGGTCAAAATGGTGACAGTCCATGTATAATCTTTCTAAGTATTGATTTAATGCTAGTGTTTCTATTCATTAAAATTAAGATCAGTTTTGTGTTTTAATAGGTGTTGTCACATATTTTCAATTTCTCACATATTTTCACACTTCTATTACTATATATACAATCAATTCTATCATGTAATTCGAACTCGATAATGATGACATGGAGTCATCGAAACGTCGTTCTATTTATTTTATATCGCTCGTGTTTATCCTAAAGTGTTGTATGAGTTGCATAATTTAATGATGATCACAAACTCCATGCTTATCCTGAAGTAAAACGTGATGAGATGTGTATTCCTGAAAATTATGCAGCAACTTGTTAATACATGTAGTTATTACAGACACTGTAAGGTTGTCTGTAGCAAATTATGGCTCACTTTTACCTTTTGGCTTCAGAATGTCAAAGCAAAATTTTATTACATGTAGTTGTGAAGCATAAGTAAAATGATATATTTTGATTTTACATTACATGTCTCATCTCCTTGGGTAGTGAGAAAATGATGCTTGTCCCATTACATGTGGCTTAGGCATTTATAGGAGAAGCTTGTAGGAATCTGTACATGTGGTGCAGAGTTGTGCTGGAGATAAGGCTTTGTAATATAATTAAGTAAGACATTGCTAGCTTTATGCTCTAAATTTATATAATTATGTATTTTCAAATGGAGATTGGGTCTCAAATTTGCAACTGTATTTGCCTGAATGACATTAACTTGTATTGATTATAATTTCCCAGTTTTCTTCAATGCATGTAGATCCTTAAAAATAAATTTTTGGTTCTAGGAAAATTCAGATTTGAAAGAAATCAAAGAAGAGCTTTCACCTCAAGAGGAGCAAAGGCTGTCAAGTGAGAATAATTTCAAAATACTTATATATAGGAATACCAAGTTAACAAACATTTTGGTTTTGTTGTTATACTTCTAACACTTTTATACATGTATCACTCTTCCACTTGTCAGTTTTGCATGAAATGTATTATGCTGAAATGGTCATATTGAAATAAGAGTCTAAAGGTCTGCTGAAGTAAGGGAATCTTCTTGGATATACACTGTAAATGAGGCTAATGAGCCATTTTCACATGGGTAACCAGGACTCGAAAACACTTGATTTCCAGCTTTCCCTTGAGACAAGTAGCTCTAAAATTTTGCTTGTCCTGGACTAGTCCTAGTTTGCTCTTTTAATGATTTAGTTTGCAGACAGCTTGCCTGATCCCTTGCCCATCGGGCAAGTGAGAGTGAAAAGTTACTTGCCCAGAAGGAGAGTCTACTTGTCCCTGGCAACTGGACAGCACTTCGAGCCCTGGGTTATGTTTAAGTTGCACTTAATTATTTTTTTGTGTGTGTTTATTATATCTGTGTTAGAAATGTGGTTTCATGGTTTAATGATGATCATTAAATAATAAGCCCAGAGTGCATTGTGCTCAGTGTTGGTTTGGTCTGATGAACTGAAAACCATGGAGTCCTTTTGATAGTGTTTTAAGTAAGAACTCACTAATAAGTGTCAGCTATTTATGGCAAAGATTTCACAAGGCTACTATGATGTTTAAAATTGTTAATGGTCTGGCACCTCCATACCTTACCCAAATGTTCACTTTTAATAACACCCTAAATAATATTACGGTCTGAGATCTCTAACAATGAGACAAATGGAATTAGATAATGATTTGGTTAGATTTTCACTTCACAGGATTTTTAGTACAGCTCAGATAAAATTGATACCTGTGTCTGTTTTCATCCTTCCTTGGCCACCTATTTACGTAGTCCAAACATGTGTTTGACGGGATGTGGGTACCAAGTTTTTATGAGCTGAAGCAAAAATTCTGTGTAATGTTAATGGGCCTTAAGTTGTTTCGTTTATTTAGAGTTAGGGTGCCTTCTTATAAACGTGTCTGTCTCCTTCTTTTGTAGATCGGAGATCTCGGAAGGCACACCCCAAAGCTGCACGACTTGGTGGATCCAAGAGGGTTGATGGGCTAAAGAGTAATTTGAAGGACAGAATGGAAAAACAGGAAACAAAAGCCCAACAAGTCTCATCCGAGGAGTTATCACTGTTTGCAAGATTAGATGAGCTGGAAGAACTGGAAGCTGAAAACGCTGAACTGGATCGACTATGGGAAGGTGATTCAGGTTACAAAGAGAGTAAAACTGAGACTGAATGTGCAAAGAAAGAAGATGATGATAAAAGATCAGTGCTTGCTCAATCAGAGAACACTAATCAAGCAAAAAAGAAGGTGACATGGGAAACCCTTGATAATGATACTGAAACTGTTGTGAACTCAAGTGATTCCTCGGAGAGCGATAGTGACAAATGTGAAGACATTCAGAGAACAATTTCTGTCAGGTTTAGCACTTCATCACCTTTACTAAAAGGACAGGTAAACAATAGTCTTTTGTGTTTGTTGATCATGGTGGTTGTATGGTATTTATATGATTTGTATATTTTAAAACACAAATGTACATTTTGATGATATGAATCCATAGACCAAGATTGTGCTGAAATGTTTTTAGTTTAAGATTCAAATGTTATTCAGTTGCTTTAATATATATATTTACCCTCGGCAATGTTTATGGCACAAAAGCTAGTGGGGCTAAACTACTAAAACAAATGATTCAAATTTAACATAAAAAGATAACAGCTTTAAAAGATGACAATCTTTGTGAACTGTTGTCCCATTACTTCTCAACCCTTTTGTCTAGGTAATTAAACTCTTTAGGAGACTAAATTTCGGCACTCTCAACCCTCACGGTATCAACAAACTCTTTTCGTATAACTAATTTATTCTGTTGTTTTTCACGTTACCATGCACCAACCAATAGCGTAGCTCCATCTTTCTGTATATAAGCCACACACAACCCACAATTCCTTGATTCGCCCCGATGAAGGGCTAACGCTCGAAACATCAACTTTGGAATCTCTTTACGGTGGCCAATTCACATAATAACTCAGTTGATAAAACCAAATTATCTTGTAATACTCCCCACCAACGCAGCACCACAGTTTCTTTAGATACTTACCCCCTATTATTCTCTGAGACTGCTGTGCAGTTTTCTCCATGACACTGGTGACAGGAGAAAATCGCCGTCTACTAGTCCTCACACTGGTTACTCTTGAAATAAATATGATTTCCAAAGTAAACAATGTAAATTTGAAACAACCCTTGAAGTTTTGTAATAGTTATGTCTATCACGTAAAAATGTCTTTCTCATTGTGGCAACTCAAACTTCATGTATAGTTATGGTGTTCCGTAAATTCCCAAGGATATGACAATTGATTTTGGCATTATAAAAATGCTCCCTATGTTTCCCATAGCAACCAAACTGATAGGTATGTTTTTTATTTGTTTGGTTTCTGAAAATCATCAGCGTTCCCTACTACAAAACATTCTCTGTCTACGTCAAATTTTTGGGGGAACCCTCAGGAGACTTGTGTCTGGTTTCTGTTTCAAGAGTTGGCAATGCTGTCTGGATTTAATAAAAAAACAGCAACAACAAACAAACAAATAAACTAAACAAACAACCCAAAACAAAACGAAACCTTACCACCTATCAAGTTTATAAACGTTTGACTTATATCTGGAATGATAGCCACTACTAATTCAGTATTTGATTGTCGGTATTCTGATCATTCTTGCAGATTGAAAAGCAGCTTCCTGGAAAACCCTCTGTTTTGAGCCCAGCAGATATTTACTCCCAGTTCACTCCTAAACAGGAGTTGAAATCCATTCTCAGAAGGCCTTCTGTTGAAGAAAAGGAGAACAAGAGCTCTTTAGAAGATAAACCGGCCACTATACAGCAACCTCCAACCAGGGAAAACGACGAGAAACAAGATTTTAACTCGCAAAAGGTTAGCTGCTAAGAGTCATTACTGCTTGTCACTTGTGATATGCTCTTAGGGTTAGGGTTAGGGTTAGGGTTAGGGTTAGGGTTAGGGTGAGGACAGCGAGGTTCCTGTTAGAACAGACGGAGGGACAAAAACTTTACCCCATCTATTTCAGTAGTACTAGTACGTAAAAAAATTTCCATCAGCAATACTGAATGGCCTATTTGTTAGTAATAATTTGTTGCTACATGACTGTGTAACTTGCTTCACTGTTGTTTCTCTGGTTTTATGATGATTCGTTTCCATGCTTATACTGAGAACTGTTATTCCAGTTCAAAGCAGACGATGTTGTTTTCTGAAAACCGAGTTACAACGTTGATTTTGCTATGTTCATGTTACTGACAAGTTAAGACCATGATGGTTTTGGCGAGACTCCTCGCCAGTGATGGGGATAAGTCTGTGTTCCGTATTTTACAATCGCGAAAGTAGAGTTTTAGCATGTACTTATTGCGTCTGTAATTTTATCCACTCAGGCATTTACAGGGAACATTGTTGAAAAGCCAGCTACTGAACAAGCTTCTTCTCAGGTATGCATCTCACTCTACGAAGAGCTGGCCTCATGATCTGAGGTTCGCTTTTACAGTTACCCGAAGAATTCCAATTCTAACTGACCAGACGGAAAATTTTACGAACACTTTGCGAGCTAAGCGCACATTACCGCGTCAGATAATCGTACCGAGGATATGTCTTCTGTGAAAACTGTCAATAACGTGGTCGACACAGCTTTGCTTCTTGAATTTTACAACGGCTAAATTCTTTTGTTTTCCGCAGATGAGTCAGAGTGCATCCCAACCCGGAAAGAAACTTTCAAGATTCAAGGCCGCAAGACAGAAGCAACAATAAAACATTGTAGATTATCATTGCGTTTATCAAGTAGTAATTTCTTACTCGTGAATTTTAACTGAACCCCCTGCACCAACCAAGTGAGAATGAAAAAGGGCCGACGCTTGATAACGCTTTTGTTATCCCTCTCATCTGCGCGTGCTAGTGGAAGGGGGAGGAAAGATTTTTTCCCTCAGGTAGCTAAAATCGCGGGAAATCTGACGTGGAAAGTGGGAAGTAATATGTCAAACACGAGAGACAGTGCTTCATCTGGATATCCAAACACCGAGAAGAGAGTTGAAAATACGACGCGCAGCGGAGTATTATTTAGGAAATTTGAGGTGTTTGAATAGCCGATGAAACATTGTCTCGAGTGTTTGATGTAGCTCGAGAAAGCCGAAAGCGACAACCCTCGGGAAAAAGCGACCTCCCGAAAGTAACGTCAAAAACTTGTGCCGCTAATAAATCACCAAAGTATCGACCCCTTCCCCGCGAGCCCACTCCCAGAACGCGTCCTCCCGAAAATACCGAGCCCAAGCCTCGATAGCTATACTTTCCAAATCACAGTAGTCCACTGAAAGTCACGTACGATGACTTGATTATCAATGCGCTCTACAACAAGAGAAAGTACCGATTATGATACAGCAGTTACGGTATCTAACTTGTTTTCCTGCCGACCACTTGCAACACGATCTAGACACGAAGAGCCCACCCATGTGGTAGCAACAGATTAAGCTGGAACAGAATTTCAGAACCGTTTTCGCCGACTTCCGCCTTATTTCGTAGAAAGAGCTCAGTAGCACCAACTTTATATAACGAGTTTTGCTCCCCGAAACTAACGCCCCCTTGAAAGTAAGGAGCCCCAAGGATGCTAATTCGGAAAGCAACAAGATTCGCCCAACCTTCGTACAAATGGTGGAACAGAGAATTAACTGGTGGAACAGAGAATTAACTCTGAAGTGTAAATTTAAGTGCTAATTGAACCCATGAATAACCCACTGGGCGTTAGCCCCAGTAAAGGGAATCAGGGAACCACACGAGGTAAAGAAAAAATCTTTTGACCTCGGTGGGAATCGAACCCACGACCTCCGGATTAGATCTACCGTTACTCTGCCGACTGAGCTACGAAGTCGGACAGAGAAAGTCAGGGACGATTTAGGTGGTGAATCGCGGCGAAGAGAAAGTAGGGGTACATATGAATGTTGTGCTGCGTAGCGCTATGAACACAAATGGTGGAACAGAGAATTAACTCTGAAGTGTAAATTTAAGTGCTAATTGAACCATGAATAACCCACTGGGCGTTAGCCCTAGTAAAGGGAATCAGGGAACCACACGAGGTAAAGAAAAAATCTTTTGACCTCGTAGCAGAATTACTCTGCCGACTGCAGAGTAACGGTAGATCAAATCCGGAGGTCGTGGGTTCGATTCCCACCGAGGTCAAAAGATTTTTTCTTTACCTCGTGTGGTTCCCTGATTCCTTTACTAGGGCTAACGCCCAGTGGGTTATTCATGGGTTCAATTAGCACTTAAATTTACACTTCAGAGTTAATTTTCTGTTCCACCATTTGTGTTCATAGTGCTACGCGGCACATATGCAACCTTCGTTCATACAGCGCGCGACACGGGGCGAGGTGAGTGCGCAGGTTGAGACGAATAGAGCGGAAATTGCTATCTATATCCCTCCCTACCCCGCTTGGTCACCTTGCACCGTGCCACGAGTTGTGGGGAGACGACTGGCGACGAGTCCGGGTGCACTCCTTAGCATTGTCGTCACGGATACATAGTCTTCGCAACTCAAAGAATCGCGTGACGTTACTAAAATGTAAATTTACTCTTGGGTATGAGCCCGGCCGTATGAACCCAGAAACGTCCAACATGTAAACGACTGAAAAGGGTCATATTCAGCTCCATAGGAAGTTCCTGGAGAGATAACTGGAAAGGTGAAGAATTGAGCTGTTAAATATGAGTCTAGAAAATAGAGTAATTACGCATAGGACAAATTACTAGTAGTGTCAGCCGTGGTCCGAAGTCTAGCTACGGTACAAATGTTTATAGCGTTTCGAAACAACCATCTCTCTGACTTGCTTCCCATAATCAACCTCCTAGTATCAACTTTTGACATTTACGCGAGCTCTTACTTTCCGTGAAAACTGATATATACTCTGATTTTTTAACAAGCTAAGAAAATGAAATCATAAAGCATTTAATTCTGGTTTCTCACCCCGAAATTATGCAAATGTATTTTTCTCTTATGACTAAGGGCCTGTTTACATGGAGGTGGGGGACCCCAGGTAGGTGAGGTAACCCGCCTAGCCGTGGTCGAAAAATGGCCAGCGTTTACATGCAAACTTACAACCCCGGGGTCCCGGGGTGACTTTACTTGACGTTGTTGCGTGGTCGCTAGGCATGTAAACATTGAAAATGGCGGACGAACGATGCATTTTGGCGGTCAGTGTTATTTTATCTTTATTTTCTGCTCTCGCTGCAGCATTTCAATGCCGTGGCGTTTTACTGTCACTTTTGATGATACAAAGCCTCCGACAGAGGCAGTTAACGGCCATATTGTTCTGGTTCAATGTAACATGAACTCGACCCCGGCTAGGCGGGTTACCCCACCTCGAGTCGTTTACATGGCAAAATGCGACCCCGGCTAGGCGGGTTACCCCACCTCGAGTCGTTTACATGGCAAAATGCGACCCCGGCTAGGCGGGTTACCCTACCTGGCAGACCGGGCAACCCGCCTAGGCGGGTTACCTCACCTATCATGTAAACATGATCAAATAAAAATGAGAGATTATATGGAGAGGCGGGTTACCCCACCTAGGCGGGTTACCTCACCTACCTGGGGTCCCCCACCTCCATGTAAACAGGCCCTAAGGCTACTCACTCGAGTTATCCTCGGTAACTTCTGTGTCGTATAGAATTTTTCTCTTATAATGTTTGAAGGAAGCAGCTGCAGAATTCGCCAAGAATCGCTTAACACTGTTAGACACTGTTACAGTTTGCACGACCTTTGCTAAATCCTGGCAAAACATTTCATGATTTTAATTAATTCTGGCCAGCTTATTCTCTCGGAGCCACCGCACGTATTCTTATGTCGTTTTGCATTGGGTATATATTTTTTTCTTCGCAAATGTTTAGTGCTTGTAGGTGTTCTAGAGAAATACTTCGCTGATAATGTTCGATTGAACGGCTTGCGTTTGATTTCAGCCATGGTTTATTCAGCGGATAGCGAGTGAATATTTCAAACATCTGCTTGCTTACTCATTATTTATGTTTATGAATTCTTTTCATATTTTGTTGAAAAGCTATGACTGTAGAAATGTGTGCGGGTGCTTCTTTAGTTTCAATCTATAGTAAACTTATAGAAGGGATGTTGCACTTTCAAACGCCCATGATTTGCCACTGTGGTTATTTTCTCATGAAGGTCACCGTGCATACCAGCCTTGTTGCTCCAGCAAACTCATCTCCAGAGTCCATGCGTTTTCGTTCGGCTGATGACCGATACAAGAACCAGAAAATCCAGGCTCCGACTTTTATCGTGCGCATGCGTCTAAGATCGCTGATAGTTCATAAAGATGTGAAATGTATGGAAATCCGGACAAATGTCCGGATTTGTCCGGATTTCCATACATTTCTTTGTAGATTTTTTACGTTTTTAAATGCCTCTATCTCAGTGAAAACTAGCCCGATTAACACCAAACTTGGGGATTTTGTGAATCTCGGTGCGCTCTTTCTGACTATGTGGATCAATAGTTGCTAATCCCATAATTTACAGACTCGTACCTAGTCCTTCACGGTATGAAATCAGGCAATGTCCTGCGATCAATGCTAGCTCAGATGTCCCGATTATTTGTGCCGACCAAAGTGGAAGCAAAATGGCCGCTCTAAGGATCTTCAGCCTGTTGCGCAACTTGTAGGCAGTGGTCGACTCAAAGATTTTTTCCCGACGGAAGAAATCGGGAGAAGGGGTTGCGTGTTCGCCTTGACCCCTTGTAATTAAATTTCACTTTTTTCCCCGTTTCTCTTATTAATAAATTCCGTTGTTACCTTTTTTTGCCAAAGTTCCTTTTATGAATAGCGATATCCCTCGTTCCCTTAATTTAATCCTAAAAATATCCCCTGTCACCTTGAAATAAATGATCATGTTCCCTTGTTCCCAAAACTCCTGAGAGGCCCTCAGAAATTAGATTTGTTGTGCATAGTATATATTATATCAACGTTTACAGTCAAACCAAGTGAAGCGTACCCCTCAAGATTGCATTAATGAATTGATTATTTGAATATCGAACCCGCTAGTCGTTTCAAGAATGCAATAATGAATTGATTATTGGAATATCGAATTCACTAGTCGTTCCAAGAGTACGGCTAATGGGTTTAATGTTCAAAAAATCAATTTAACATTGATTTTCGAAATGACTAGTGAATTCGATATTCCAATAATCAATTCATTATTGCATTCTTGAAACGACTAGCGGGTTCAATATTCAAATAATCAATTCATTAATGTAATCTTTAGGGGTACGCTTCACTTGGTTTGGCTGTAACATATCCTAGATGGCTCGCTCTAGGTCTCTATCGATTTTAATTTGATAGTCGGCTGTAGCATTTTTGTCTAGGCCAGCAATGTATCAGCCGACAGAGACATTGCGTTAATTCGCCGTCCAATTGATAATTACCACATAACCTAGCCTCGGTTCAGTTCGTCTGTTATGGCTGAAGAGTATTCAAACAAAGCTGTCAATAAATCCGTTTCAACGATACTGATAAACTAGTTCATGCTAAAACAACTATATTGCTTGATCTCGGTTACCAATCGGTCCCTTGGCAACTATATCAACCCATGGAAGATCGCAGTGTAATCATAATTAACATTTTATCTAATTAATTATTATAATTAATTCAATTTGTAATTTTTCCCTAGCATTGACAAGGAAACCAAGACCAAGATGGAAAATAATAGTGCATTGGCGATTGACATCTCACTTAAGTATGGAGAAGATCTGCTAAAGCGAAAAGAGCGCGATAAAGCGATTGCCCTGTTCAAAGAGTGTCTTCGCATGTCTCAAAATCTTGGACGGCCACAGCTGATGACCTCGTGCTTCGGTTTTCTAGGTGGAGTACACCTGACGTCACGTGATTACATAAATGCAATTGCCTGCTACGAGCGCGCATTGAAGGTGATAGTAGAAAATCACTTGGACGAGTCCGGCGCGCTTGTGTTGCTAAAGGCTTTGGCAGATCTTTATCGCGTGATTGGAGATTACGCTAAGGCGGATACCTACATGGCGAATCACTCGGTTCTTGCTAAAAAGCTGGGGAGAGAGTTGACTGAAGCCGAGAGCAAGCCGCGGTTACACTACATTGGCAATTCGGCAGCAGAATGCAGGAATTCCATCGCCAAAGCTGAGCAAATGCTGGAAACTGCCTCAAGAACACAGGATAAGAAGCTAGAAGCCGATGCGTACAACTTGATGGGCTTTTATTATCGCTTGCTACGAGACTTTCCAAAGTCGATAACCTATTCCCAAAAGTATTTGGAAATGTGCGACAAGGTAGGAGACTTGGACGGGAAAACATGTGCTTATGGAAACTTGGGCTCTTCCTACAGAAACCTCGGCGAGATCAAGAACGCAATGGAGTACTTTGAGAAGGAACGGGGGATCACGGAAATAACTGGAGACAAACTTAAAGAAGGCCATGCCTTCAACAATCTAGGAGCGTGTTACATGGATGTGGGAGATCATAACAAAGCTGTGCTTTACTTCAAGCACGCACTGAATATCGCTTTGGCGGCTGGCAAGAGGAAAGAGGCTGGAGGCGCATATTCAAACTTAAGCTGTGCATATTTTAAGCTTGGAGATCTGACGAAAGCTGTTAGTTATTCACAGAAGCATTTAGAGCTCGCCAAAGAAATGGGAGACCGTCGTGCCCAGGCCACGGCATACTCTGCACTCGGAAATGCGCACCATGCACTGGGTGATCTTGATGCCGCAAGAACCGCCTTCCAGCAGTGCTTTGACTTGGCTAATGAAATTGGAGACAGAACACTGTTGGCAGTTGTGGAAATCAATCTTGGACTTGTATGCAATTCTCAGAAAGACTACAAGGCTTCATTGATCTACCATCAATCATCTCTTCGTCGTGCCAAGGAAACTGGGAATAAACTCACCATTTGCAAGGCACTCTCAAACAAGGGGGCTTGCCTAGTTAAGCTGCGCGAATTCAATGGCGCCATTGCCAGTTTCGAGAATTGCATCAAAGAGTGGGAAGACATCAGGGCAAATCTGGGCAACGAAGACAGTCTAAAAATTTCCATCGCAGATCTCCACACGGCTGATTATAAGCTTTTGGCCAGCACCCAGCTTCTAGCTGGAGGCCAAGTGGAAGCCGCTATGTTGACGGCGGATCGTGGTCGCGCCATGGCTCTTAAAGATCTTCTGTATCACAAGTTTGACGTTAAAGGGGAGTATGCAAAAATAAAGCAGCAGGGCGCCGAGGTCAGACGAGTCTCCAACTTTGTCGATAAGCTGCGCGAGGATGCCACGTTAACCACGCTGTTCTACTGCGTGATTGGCAGGAAAGTCTTCACGTGGGTTCTCAATGGTCCACAATTAAACGTCACCGAATGGCCCGATAACGAAGAGGATTACTGGGCGCTAATGACGCTCGTAGAAACCGCACTGGCTGAAATCAGACAAGAAAACTTTGCACAAGGAGCAGCAGAAGATAGATCGTTGTCAGCCTCGGAGATAGACAGCTTTGAAGACATCTTTGACATCCATGGAACAAAATCATCCATTCAGTCAGCACACGTGACCAGTGGGGAGAATCCTAGTTTCCAGTCTATTCGGGAAGCTCTCACGCGACGCGCCTCTTTGAAACCAATCAACAAAGAGAACTCAGGGTGCTCTTTGCGCAAGCTATACGATATATTGATCAAGCCAGTGGAGCATCATATCAAGGGGAACAAGCTGCTGATAATTCCTGAAACGTTCCTCTATTCGCTGCCTTTCTCCGCTTTGGTGGACAACAACGGCGTGTTTCTCTCTCAAAAGTACAGTATTCAGATCTGTACCTCGCTCGAAACCTTGGCAATCATCTCTCAACGTCCTAAGAAGGAGCCTGTGGGTGGTGCTCTTGTGATTGGCAACCCCCTTGTTGGGCGTGTCTTCAGAGCTGGTGTAGAAATTAGCCCCTTCGATCTTCCAGGAGCACAGAAGGAGGCAGAGAAGGTGGCTTCTTATCTCCATACCACTGCCTTAACACAACGCCAGGCCACGAAGTCGCGTGTTGTTAACCATCTCGTCAAGGCAAGCGTCATCCATATTGCTGCACATGGAGACCCGGGTCGAGGAGAGATCTTCCTCGCACCCAACCCAGACCTCACTAGGGTAAATCGCCTTCCAACCGAGGAAGACTACTTGTTGACATGCGCAGACATCGCTGGACTGCGCCTGCGAGCTAATCTAGTTGTGCTCAGCTGTTGTCAGAGCGCGCAAGGGGATATCCGCGCCGAAGGCGTCGTTGGCATTGCTCGCTCGTTTCTCGGGGCTGGGGCGAGATCAGTGGTTGTGGCGTTATGGGCTATTGATGACGACAGTACTCTGTCTTTCATGGAGTTCTTTTACAATTATTTGTACCAGAACTTGTCCGTGTGTGAGGCGTTACAACAAAGTATGATCCTTATGCAGGCTAACAAAGAGTTGAAGAGTATCTCTAAATGGGCGCCATTTTACGTCATTGGGGAAGATGTGAAGTTCACTGATGAAGAAATAAAGCGAATTAGAGAGAAGGCGTTTAAATTTTGAAACGGCAGTTATAATAACAGACTGTCGTTGCATTATCGTATTTTGAATGTTTGTGAACATTTTAGAAGTCGAATCACAATGAATTTTACATCAGAAATCTTTTAGCTCGAATAAAAACAAGCACGATTGGCGCTCCACTTCTGGGCGCGGCTGTCTTCGAGGCTACTGGAAGTAAAGCGAAAAACGACGACTGTTCAATCAGGTTCACAAATCAGTCTCTCTATTTGTTCTATTTACAGAATGGTGATTTACTTCACAGTTACAGGGGAAGAGAAAAGGTGGAAAGTTTTAAATTCGGCCCTCTCCCTACCTACCCCATTATCTGTGGGTTGTTGCTTTTAATTGAACAAAAGGTAACGGGATGCTTCAAACAACAAGACAAAGAACTAGTAAACAGTTTAATTTGTTAGCTTTTGTTTCATTTACACAAACCTGTCTTGATCAGATAAATGCAATATATAAGCACGGTCAGACATTTGGTTCACGTAACGTTCCGTAACGTAACGTTCCGTAGAAGACATTCTTTGTACTTGTTAGCTCATTATGTACACAATAAAATGAGGACCAGCTAGAAAGTAACTGATTTCACCATTTTCCAATTGCTTTGTATCTTTCCTTGGTTTATTGCCTCCTGATCGAGCAGCATTGCTCTCTTTTTATCAGACTGAACAACAATCAACCCGGGGATCAATGACTAAGAATAGTTGCACATTTAAAAAGTTGCTGTAACAATTTCAAGAAACGTCTTTTAACTCGTCTGCTCCTTTTTGCTGAAGTAGATCGTCTCATCAAACTGCTGCACGTCATCAGCGAACATGTCTTCAGGGAGGGGGTTGTTTGGATCGGGGAAATAGGTGGGGAAGGGAGGGGGGTGTTCGTGTGGTTTGTCTGAGTCACGGATCGATAAAATACTGCCTTTCTCTCCTGGGCAATTCCCTAGGACATACAGAATATTGTATTTAGTGTTGATGCGGAGAATCTGAAATGGGAAACATAGACATTGTTAGCTAACCAACCAACCAGCCATTTAACCAAAAACCAAAAACAAACAAACAAACAACAACCACACAAAATGAAAAAAAATTTGCTTTGCCACTAGGAATGATCAGCAATTCAAATACCTTTCTTTTGCTAAAAAAAAAAAAAAACCCACAAACTTCAACAACAACGATAAAAACGTTTTTACCTTGACAGCAACTTTTGTGCAGTTTTTGTTCCCCATGTGACCAGCCATTTTCTTTCCGGGCCAAATCCTTCCTGGATCCTAATTTTTAATGAAATAAATCTTAGCATTTACCAGTTAATAAGTAACTAATGTTCAACAAATAGAAAACATGTGCCATGTTTCTATCGAGTTTAAATAGAAACACGAGTGAAAGTTTGGGAGAACGAGAAATGCTGTGGGAACACGAGCCGCAGGCGAGCGTTTCCACAGCTTTTTCGAGTTCTCCCAAACTTTCACGAGTGTTTCTATAACTCGATAGGAACACGGAGAACATGTTTTCTATTTCTTTTACAAAATACCGCGGCGAAGAAAAACAAAAACAACTTGTTTACTTCGATCATCAAAATGTAGATTCTCTTTGTTCGCGCCATCATTACGTCAACAGCTCGTGCTACTTCTGTGTTTCTATGGATTTTTAGTACAAATCTACTAGCGTTCTATCACGAAGGCCGTTCTCTGATTGGCTACGCTACTCACTATCTATTTTGTGATAGATAGTGAGTAGTGTAACAGTGTGCACTTGTTAACAAAATGACGGCCGTTTTTGGTGTTTTCGAAGTGTTGAGAAGAGGATTTAGATTAAATTTTGAACGACTAGTAGATTTATACTAAAACAATTAGATTATTCGCTCTCGATTTCTATCGCACGATAGTTGACTCGGGCTGCGCCCTCGTCAACTATCACGGGACAGAAATCTCGAGCTCATAATCTAATTGTTAAATAGAAATCTCAAGCTCATAATCTAATTGTTAAATAGAAATCTCAAGCTCATAATCTAATTGTTAAATAAAAACACGGTTTTAAACCAATCAGCGTGCGTATTTGCTTTGGGTTATTTTCTAATGTTAATTAACATCCTTTTTTGGTACCAGCAAATTATTAATTGCTTACCAGAGACAAACCACATATTTTTCCCAAACGTAGAGATATCACCAGAAATGTGTTTTTAGTCAGAATTATTCCAAAACAACTGGATCATTTGCTCTCAATTCCTATGAGCCTCATCAATAAATTATCACCACATATAAATCTTAATAAATTGATTGTAAAATTACCTGCCCGCCTCCTGTAGCTCCCATTTTCCGGTGTGTTTTTGACTGACCATGTGACGCGGGTTGACCTTTCATCTTCCATCTTTTCATTACACCTTGAAATCCTCTGTCAATTCTACATTGATACCAGAAACAGTAATATTGTGTTTCGAAAGATAAGCCTTGGATTTTAACTAGGCTCTGAAATTTCTGACAACTTTTGTTAAAACACTCACACAAAAAAAATTCCTTTTAAAATGTGTGTACCAGTTACCCAAAGAACAAACTTGTACAGTCTAATCACTATAAGTGGTGTGAAATGTTCTGTTAGTAACAACTGGCTTAAATAATTAACTTAATGATGAAAATTTTCAGCCACATGCACATATTGCCACATTTTATGCTGTTGGCAATTGATAATTTGCTTATTCTATTTCCTAACCAGAAATTGAGATCCTTTTTGAGAATTACTTTTGTGGAACACACTCATGGGATTAAAACACTGTCAAATACACTAACCTTAAAAACAACACAGAGGGACCAAATGTGTTTATGTTCGGAATTTGCATTTATCGCCGCAGTTTTCCTCACATCACGGTATTTAAACCTTGTCACCTCTCGCGCTAGTCACTCAACACCGTCAGTTTCCCGCTCGCACCTGACCAAGCTTAATTTTCTCTAGTATTTTGTTTGCATTTAGTTTTGTAGCTTACAGTATCCATGTCATTTTTCTTCGTTCCATTCGTTTTTCTTTGCCACTATGTTATTGCTTGTATGTTAGCCT
>OZ026606.1:16322779-16365279 GCA_964020085.1 Micromussa lordhowensis
ATCATGGGTGTGCAAGAAGAACCGAATCCTGTGCTGTGATTTGCTATCCAAGCAGGCACATTATGGCACTATCTTACCCACTCTGGGTTATCTGCTGTGCTCTTTTTTCCATGTAATAAATACTTTTTTGACCAAGCTTGTTTGGTCAAGGCCCGGGTCAAGATGGCTGCCGGATAATGGCCTCTTTCTCTTTTTTTATAATATTCTTGCGTGTTACATACATAAATACATACAGTACATGAACTTTATTTTAGTGTCAGGGTATTTAGCTAAAAGCTAATTGTGGACACTATAAATAAATAAAATGAATATAATACTAACTGTAGCTTATAAAGAGGGTCCCGAAGGGGTAAAATGGGAACTGGGATTGGCCTATTTTAGCCCTGGGAAAATGGGATTTAGGTCACTGGGACTGGGATTTGGTTACTGGGAATGGGAAGAAAGTGTCAAAAATGGGAATGGGATAAATATTTTGTAACCATGACTAGTAGAGACATCACTTCTTTTCTGGGGTTGAGAAACGTCGCAAATTGTTCAAGTACCTTGTTCATGCCAATTTTTAGCCTTTTTTAACATTTTCAGCCCGCATGTTTACTATTTTCCCCCGAATGGCCTCAATTTGCAGTCAGTTAATCTGAATTCACTGAAAGGCGAAGAAAGAGTTCCAAGCGAAAGTGATGAACCGCCTAATTCAAATGAGGGTGTCAGTTTACCACCAAAGTCTCCCAACAACGAACATGTGGACAGCTTTAGCGCAAGTGACAGTGACAGTGACTCTGAAGAAGAGGTAGACACCGCTCTTGAAACAACACTGGGCATGATCCGTCCGACCAGGCTTGGAAGAATAAGAACACTTACAAGGCGGATGACAGACTTCCTGCAAGCAGGAATGACAGGAATGTGAAGTGGCAGAGACTTGTAACCTAAATAACCGCTATTACTTCCCTACTTGCACGTTTTAGTAAAACTAAAAGGATCTTATCGCCTTCGGAACATCTTGGCAAATCCTCGTGAATATTTGGGTCATTGTTGGGTCGTATTTAGAAGTCGTAATTATGCGGATGCAAAGAGAAAAGTGCTGGTATGTACAATACTGGGATTTTTTTGAATTCCGCTAGTGGGAATGGGATTTGAACACTGGGAAGTGGGATTTGGAAAAAAAGTGGGCTGGGAAAGTGGATTGGTACCCCCCCTTCAGGACCCTCTATAAAATATTAACAAATATATTCTTAAAATATCATTCTAATATATTCTTAAAATATCATAAATACATAAAAAATAACATCAATATATAAAATTGTTACAGACAAAGCAGTAGAACAAGCAGGGAAAGTGTAAAGACAAAACAAATAGATAGACACAACAGAGAATCACATAGCCACACAAACAACGAGACTATATAGGGCAAACATATACATGTAAGCAGCAGTAAAATATAGATACAATTTCAGAAAGTTAAAAGTCAAGAAAATTTAAAATTTAGAATCAGACGAATTAAATAGAGGATAGGGGAGCACACTCCCCATATGCCAGGCAGCCACACAGCAAAGGCCACTATGCATACCCATCACTCTAAGAAGAGCATGCACAGCAGCCACACGTGCCGTCCAGCAAGCCAAGCACATTGAGAGCACGCACCCCTCTCCTGACCTGGCGGCGCTCAACTGAAGCCGAAGCGAAAGCCGCTGGCCTGACGTGGGGACAGCTCGAGCGGAAGGCCCAGGACAGGAGGGGATGGCACACTCTAGTGGCAACCTATGTTCCGTACGGAACGACAGGAATTAAGTCAGTAAGTCCGACCCCTCTCCTGAAAGCCTGAAGACTGGTCTTACTGCGTAGTTCCTGGCTTATCTTGCCTCATATATGTGTACCCCATATATATATGACAAAAAATAAAAACTTCAGCCATCTTGACCTCACTGTTGGTCAAAAACCCATATTTATAACCATTATTACCTCAACCAAAGTGACAGGTTTTCTATTCCCATTCTTCAGCCACAATGCCGACATTCCTATTTTGACTCCAATCAACCCAGAACGCTTGGACTCTGGTGTCCATTGTGCTTCATGCGGATTTATGGGCAAAGGAGTCCTGGAACGGATTTCTCTTGATTTTTCTAGTTCTTGCTCGACATAGTCATCTGAAAGAGGCTTTGCAGGTTTCCGAGGGCCGTGTAGTAACGCAGGTTCGGTTTGATACACTTCCAAAAGGGTCCTGGGTGGTGAATCCGTACTAGTTTTTTCTTCATCTGACTGCGCATCAGCGCAATAAAATCGTCTCTGTGTCGAAAATATTCTTCCACAAGTGTTTATTTTTAAAGCTGGGGTCCCTATTTTGTTGTATGGTCCACTACTACTGGAACAAATCCGTAAAGTCCATCTGAGGCACAGCAAACCACGAGAAGAAGCCGCCATGATGGATACTTATCGCCCCAGGCTTTTCCGTTTGAAGAAAATGGGAGGGAGGGGTAGGTAATCCCCGGTGTAATCTAGACCAATACTTGTCGATTATTGCCTGGGATTCTAAAGTTCCCATTTAAGTTTCAGAAAATTACATTGCTGTCTGTGGATTTTTCTGGGCTGGATGTCCAAATTTTAAAAGCAAAACAAACACAACGGATTTTGATTAGTTCGAGAGTTGGCGCCAGGCCAGGGCAAAAGAACGGTTACTAAGCGACCACAGGGACACAACAGACAGAGAAAGTAACCAGCGTGGGCTCCCTTTCCGAACAGCGGCTAGTAATATATTGAGCGTAGCATTCCGTGACTTCGGTGCTATAGTTACCAAATAGAAAAGAGAAAATCAGCGACCTTTTGTGGGCAAAACGTTGCAACAAAGATGCCCGCTGATACCAATAAGCTTTTCCTTCGATATGACAAGCTCGCCCGGACAATCACTAGCACAGGAGTCGAATATCTCACGCAGTACTGAAGCTGGTGGAATCTCGGTAAATTTGTTGCTGTTCGGTGGAAATTTGGTGGAAAAGGCTTTTGAAGCAGCTATGGAAGAAATTCACACAAACAGTGATAACGAGGTAGCTTTCTGGAAGTAGTTTAGATTGTTTTATTTTGTGGCTATTTGTAGTTCAAACCACAGACCAATAGAAGTCAAGTTCCTTGAATTGTCACAGCAACAGACGAATCCGAGTGCTTGACAAACAAGTTTTATTTGCAAAACGGCTAATAAGTTAAATTAATGCTGTTTAGATTTCAGAAGTAAGTAGAAAGAATAACTCCGGAAAATTGTTAATGAGTGAATCATCACAGAGTTACATTGAACATCGTTTCAAAATACAAATCGAAGGAAAACCTTGAGCTTAATATCGCTGCGAAACTTTCGAAAAACCTCGAAACTCCGGAAAACAATCCAAGGCCGAACGGGCAGCTTCTATGATACACTAGTGTTGTAGTCCTGTCTCTTTGCCTCTCCGACCTTTCAAAGTTCTGTAGAACTAAAACCCACCGGATAAGAAATCAGGTGTTCCAACGACTTACATGTATCACACTGATTGTAAGTTTCCACATTTGATTTCTCTGTCTTATATTCCTCACAGAGTGACATAGTTTTAGTATCGTTAATGTCATTTTGTGTGTTCATGTAACTATCCACAAGTGAGGATATATTTCATAAATCGCATTGAGCTTTAATTAAAGTCAGGCGCCATCCTTTGGGGTGGTAAGGTAGAGAGAGGATGGAGAAACGGGATGGGTGGGCCGGTTACTTGTCTATCCAAAGATGTAGTTCTATTGCATGATGGAGAAACCGTAAATGAAGCAAGGTTGATGTATGTGCATTGTATATAACAAGGTTCTCGGTTGTACCCCAAATGCGTAACACCTGACATGGGTGTCACTTACAGTGTACATGTAAGTATGTGTTACCGCTGTAAAAGCGCTTCAATCAGAAGATCAATTCATCTGTCAAATTCAAATAAAAGAACAAGTTTTGGAGCAAATGATTGTGTGAAGTATTTATTGTAATAATACACATGGTTCCGATTGGTTGAGAGCAGTGCAGTTCAAGTGTAACACCAGTGCAAAAACACCAGTGCAAATTAGACATCATAATTCTGGATGGTGATTAGCAGAAAGACAATGAGAAATTTTGTAGGCCAATGATATCATGTAAAGCAATGACAAAAATTTTGTACGGAAACTCTGAAATTTGAAAAAAATGGCTTCAAGAAACATCTTCCAGCAATTTTTCTGCGCAAATTTTTTCATGTTTGTATTATTAATAGGTAATCATACGGTTTTTCTCATTCAGTTTGAAATTAATTTGCACTTGTGAGTTTTTCAAAAAGCTGAAATTGCACTTGCCGAAGCGGCTCGTGCAACGCCAGCTTTTTGAAAACTCACTTGTGCAAATTAATTCCAAATTGAACTTGAAACCATATGATTACCTGTACTTTAAGTTGCTTTTGCAATGGACTTTTTTCTGTTTAGTTTTGAACTCATCAGGTAGTCTGTTCACAGGACAACCAAACAATCACTTGATTTGAAGGAGTTTGCTCACAAGGTTGAAATATACAGCTGTTCATTATAGTGTTACCTGCATAGTTTAAAATTAGATGCAGTGCTGATTGGATAATTCTATGCCTATAAATACTGTATTCCGTGTATGATTTGATCATCAAACTACATGTATAAAGGGATGATTCACTTATTATCTTGTTTCTTATCAGGTTGCAATAAAAGACAAACAACATGGAGATGAGGAAGAAACTAAATCAGCAAATGAGCCTGCTGGATCATCCACAGCCAACTCTAATGCAACTCAAAAAGAACAAGACAAGGTAGAGGACAATGAAGGGTTTGATCAAGTTGATGCCACTCCATCTATGACAAACCAGCCAGGCCCAATGCGCATCGCACAACTACAGCATAATCACGAAAGTCAACCTGCTGTTAAAGAACATAAAGGAACAAATTCTGAAGTTCCTAAAATAGAAGTTGTACTTACAAGTACACAAAGTAACTCAAGCTCTGAAGACGACTCTGCAGCTAGGGCAGAAAGAAAGAAAAAAAAGTTGAAAAAGAAGAAACAAGCAGGGAGTGGAGAGCAATTAGATGATGAAGAGAAAGATGAACTAAAAGATGAAGTAAATAAGCTAAGAAGAGAGAATGAAACCATGAAAAACATTATTGACAATATGAAAAGAGAGAAGTCCTCTTTAGAAGAAAACTTTGAAGAGGAAAGGGGTAAAATAGAGGTAAGAGAAGGTACATTACAGTATATATTTCCTGCCCAGTAATGTTGGACAACTACATGTAAGTTAAGCTGTCTTGAACTGTTAAGGCAAATTGTTCGAGATGGTGGGCCTTTTTAAGATTTCTGCAGAATTGGAATGTTTTTTTTGGTAAAAGTGTACTGCAGGTTTATCTAAAAGGTGCATCATTTTCTATAAAAGGTATCTGGAAAGGTTTAGGGGAAGTAATTTATTGTCCAAGTAGCTTGCTGACTTTGAGTGTATTAAATATCATTCTGAATATGTTAATATTTTTAACTGACTTAATTTGGTCAAATTGACTAGCTGGAAAATAGCCCTGTGGTAAATTTTCAAACAAAAACAAAGTGACTGTAGCGTAAATTATGTACAGCTGTTAATTAGTGGGCTTTTACCAGTGACTGTGCGAGTCAAAAAAAATTATTAACACTCTGATCTGATTCTGGCAGACCATGTAATTTGTGTACTGACCATTATCACAGTAAAGTTCAGGACAATTGCCAGCAAACGAAAAAACCTACTACTGTTGCTGTTTGTTGCGGGTTTTCCCATGCCTAATTGGCTTTTCAAATATTAGATGCTACACATTCAAGAAAATTCCATACAGTTTCTGTTGTTCTATATTATAATAAATGTTATTTGGGAAATTACCAAGATTTAAATTTTTAAAACAAACCCTAAGAAGATATCAGGAAATGCAACAAAGGTGGCCCAGTAAGAACATTCTCACTGGAATGTTGATCATCTTGGTCTAGACAGAAATCCTTTTTGAGGATGAATTTAAAAATAATTTTTTTACATGTTTGATAGTCATCAATAATGAAGTACTTTCAAGTAAAATAGTGCAGGTACAGATATTTTATTAATCGTATTTAGCTTGAAGGTCAAAATAATAATTCTCTTTACAGATTTCCATAAAATGTTTTCTGTCAATAATGTGAATTTGGTGATAATATACTTCAGGTGTATCTCCTAGTTGACAAACAATTTTTTAGTTCCATCACCTGTCTGCCTGTCAGGGAGTTTATGCAAACTATGACAACCATGGCAACGAGGGCAATCAACACCAAACAAAAGGTTTAATGAGCAGAACATTGGCTGTGCACATGTGTTTGAATTGAGCTTGCAATTGTTACATTTTTGTGTTCTTCTGCAATTAACGACAACATGAAATGACCAAATTCTGCATTTTCTAAATCAGGAGCTAGAACATAAATTACCCATGAAACATAACAGGAGATTATCAATATATTTTTTAAGCTGAATGCTTTCTTTTCATGTTAAGCTGAGGATAGTTCTAACACTAATAGACACGGAATACTACCGGAGATACATAAAATTTGTAAGTAGAATATGAAAAAGAATTCAATCAATGTTGTCCTCCTCATCCTTGTCATGTTTGCATAAACTCTCTTTTGTTAAGGAGATAGTGCGGTTTGATTGCATAGGTAAAGTCGGTTAACTGATGACTGTCTGACAGGTACATACATGTATGTTAGAAAGTGACAATGTCAGCTTGTTTTCCAAATCAAGTTTGAATTCTTTATTGTATGACTTCCAACCTTTTTTATTTTTAATTCCTCTGATTGCATGGTGAATTATAGTGTCCTTATATTCACCTCTGGAAATAATACTAACTTTACTTATAAAAATTGTCTCTTTAATACTTTCATTTGCTCTGCCTATCCTAGGCTTGTCACTTACATGAAGCTCAGTTTATTGCAGGTCAAAATGAAATTCAGGTCAAAATGATTTTAACCTAGTTTGATTCTCAATTTCCTTTGTCTTCTGACCCTAATTATTCATGATCCATGAATAATTAGGGTTAATAGACAAAGGAATTTCATTTTGACCTGAATTTCATTTTGACCTGCAACAAAGCTATTATTGCTCATGTTTACTTTCTGTGACTTCTAGTGCATAAGCTTGGTTGTGTGCAGTAAAATGCTGCTTGTTGAGTCATTCCGTACATAGGTGAATTAAGTCAATAAAAAACTTCAAGCTTTCAAATTAGTTTAGGCCTTGTAATTTAACTGAAGTACATGTACTTTTGTTACTGCAGAAACTTACAGATCAGCTAAGAAGAGAAAAGGAAGAACTCCTCAACCAACTTACAAAGCAATCAAGTGACTTTGGTAGCAGTGCTGCAGTAGTCAAAGAAAAAGATGACCTTATTTCACAGTTGAAACAAGAAATAGCTCAACTTAAAGTTCGTATTGAAACATTAACAAAACGCATGGAGGATACATTGGAGGAAGCTGCTAAAGGTTACGAGAACAAGATAAAGGAACTGGAGACTGAGAACAAGGAGAAGGGCCGACAGTTGGAAGAAACATCGGAAAATATGAACAGGTCATTGACATCGTTGCATGATCAAGAAAAGTTGACCAATAGCCTGCAAGAAGAGAATGAATTACTGAAAACTCAGGTTTCTTTGCTAGAAGCAGAAGTGACAAGCAGTAAGGAAGAAGTTACAAAAGCACAGGAAACTGCGCAGAATGCACAGCTGGAAAATTCTAGACTCCAGGTCAAGCTGAGCACGGCTGAAACCTTCGGTAATCATCAAGACAACACTGTTCAGAGGCTCAAGAATGATATCACCAACCTGCAGGAGGAAAACAAATTGTTAGAAAAGAAAGGTTCAGAAATCGAGCAAAAAGTCACTCAGGAAGTCCAGAGAAAACTGCAGAATAGAATCCGTGAACTGGAAGAAAAAGTGATTAAGGTCAACGAAGAAAAGAAAAAAATCAAGGCAGATTATGACGAAGCTGTCAAAGCTTTAGAAGCTGTTGACAAAGTGGTAAATATTTTCATTGATATAATATACATGTATATGTCGTAACAAAATCTGAACAAGCTCTGAACTTTTGAAATTCAATGTAAGCCCCCTAATTAATTGCATGCACCCTCCCAAAAATAAACACTCCTTAATCTTAACTAAAAAATACTTCACAATAATAAGCACAGGCTCCCCCTGGAATATGAACCGCTGGGCTAATATTTAGAATTAGCTCCCAAAGAAAATGCTAACTTCATCCAATAATATAAATGAAGGCATTTTAGCAATTAAATTTAGTATAACCCCAACATTTACAATATCAGGATTTTGCAGTATTGAGATTCCTGCAGATAAAAACATTTGACAATTCATTGTTCCTCAGAGTAAGTTTAAAAGTATGCTTCTATCTAGACCGTGATGTTAAAAATTACTATAGGTGAACATCAGCTGGACGGTTTGACAGCTGTGCTATCCTTTTATATAAAATGAGTCGTGGGCAAATTGATATTGATGTAAATACTTATCTACAACCCCATTCTGAATTGTTAGTCATTAATGTTATCTAGATATAGGCAAGTTAAGGTGACAAAGAGCATTTACTTTAATTCATTCTTTTTAAAGCGATCATAAGGCTATGGAATAAGCTACACTTGGAAAAAGCTGTGTCAAACTTCTTGGCTGTTTTTAATTCCAGTTACTCCACCTGTTTAGTTAAGAATCATTCAGCTTTAAAACTTTATATAAATTTTCATATACACGTACTACTCTTTTATGATTGATACATTTTTTTATATGTATTATGAGGGTATAAAATTTATTTATATATTTTCTGATCATCTTTTTTAATTTTTTGATGTGCGATGTCTCGATTTTTTACCGACTTAGCACATGTAAAATAATGTAGATCTATATAGTTGTGTTTAAAGCAGGCATGATGAAACTGACTAGTCCTACAAAATTGTTCACAGAAACTGGCAGGTGTAATTTTTTATTTTATTTTTTTACCCACAGTACAATGTCAGAGAGAACACTCTTGAAAAATACAAGGCTAACTATGAAGAAGCTACTGATAAGATCAAAGAAAGTAAGTCACTGTAGTAGTAGCAAACTACTATTAAAATTACAGTTTCATCAACTGATATGTTAATTTTATATTAGAAATCAGGTGTTTATCCTTTGTAATGAATTCTTATCATACACTATTTGCTACTTGCCCATGACCCATAATCCCTTGTGTTGTTGGGGGGTAACCAGTAGAAGAAATGCATGGTATCATGACAAAAATTAGTTCCGTGAGCTCGGAAAACCAGCTACTAGTGCTTAAAAATGCACCAGAATTTACCAAAATCATGATAGGAGAAATTTGTACTAGTTTATAACTACATACATTTGAATGTAGATAATTTTTTTTTTGTCCATACATCGTCTGTAAAATTACAAGATGATATATGGGCAAAAAAAAAAATTCTCTACATTTAGTTATGAACTAGTACAAATTTCTCCTATCATGATTTTGGCAAATTCTGGTGCATTTTTAAGCATTAGTAGCTGGTTTTGCGAGCTCACCGAACTAATTTTTGTCATGATACCATACATTTATTCTAATGGTTACCCCCCAACAACGAAAAGGATTATGGGTATATGCAAGTAGCGAATATTAATAATTATTAATAGTCATCCATCTTTTTCCTAATTAAAACCACATTCATCTGAAAATTAATTTTCTGCAGTTAAAATTATCATTACACTCACTCACTGACCCACTCATCCTCTTTACTCCTGCGAGTGGAGCGTAATGATTGTAACATCTTCCATCCTTTGCTGTCTTTTGCATGCCATCATTAAACCTGCAGGAGGTTTTGCAGTTTGTGTTTTTGATTAAAAAAAATGGAAGAAATCCTCTCTTTACTAGGGTTCACACTTTCTCTTGTTATATCATAACGAGAATCTGGATCATTAGCATTGCTCGATCAGTACAAGCTATTCAGCTGATCTGTAATGAAAAGTTAAAATACTTTTATTGTTGTCTTTTTGATCCAGGTGAAAAGGAGATTGCTACACTCAAAAGTGACCTTTCAAAGAACAAAGAGAAATTAACAAGAGCGCTGGAGTACAGAGCCGACCGTGAAGAACTCAAAGATCACCTTAGGAAAAGTAAAGAGGCAATTGCTTTGCAACGGGAGGAAACAGAAGAAGTCAGGAAAGATTTGGATGAGGAACGGCATGGCTTGAAAATGGCACAGTGAGTATGGAATATTGTTGCTGTTCATCTAACTTACAGTTGTTCTAGAAATGATTTTTTCGTGACATCAAAATTGTTATCAGTTTTCTTTTCACTTCATTTCTGTTTGGGCATTTACTACCAGCAGATTGGCATTTAAAGTGGCAGTTTTATGTTTTTGGTTTTATGTACCAGGTGCAATCAGGCGTTTTTTATTAACAGGGGCAAAAACAAAAAAAGAGACCGCTTGATCGCAGGTTAGGTTTTATGTCATTACTGCATGGTTTTTCTTGTGCAAACTAATTTACACTTGCATACGTGCATATTATTTTATACCATTGTTTTTCAAAGTGACTGTTAAGGTGTTATACAATTTTCATGAATATTTGCAACTGACCTTGCAATTAGCAACTGAAGGTACTTTGTTTGAAGCTCTTGTGTATCTAATGATCAGTTAATATATAACAGTGTTGTTATTAAGTTTATATTCACCTGTAGCCTTGATCTTCACACCCGTAGCAAACTTATTACTTTGTGGATGAATTGTATCAACTACAGGCCAGTTCACCCATAACATCAAGGGCCCATCAAACATGCTCAGCCGTAACAGTCAGGTGTTACGGGTTATGGCCCTTGTTGACAGCCCTGTGTAATTTTTGTTACTTTTAATGAATTGTTTTTTGTTCATGTTTTTATCAGAGCTAGAGCTCAGGAGAGAGGAAGGAAGATCCAGGTGTTAAACCTGGAACTCACAGAAGTGAAGGACACCTTACAGGTTTGTGTACTTCTTACATGCGATATTAATCTTATATTTAAGCTTTGCACATCATGGGTACGGTCGAAAGAGTACATTGTAATGCAAGGTCCCTTCTAGAAAGTTAAGTGAATGTACTTCCGTGTCTTTTAACTGTCAATTTTAAAAATGCATGGTTATTGATAACTGAGTCATATATTTTTTTAAAATTGTGACTGGGTATTATTGCTTGACTAGTGCATGTGCTCCCATCAGCATTTTATCAATATCTCAATCCTCATTTAAAAAGGAATTTATAATATATTATCTGCCTATCAATGGCAATACTTTGGAATTACTGTGAACTGTATGGCGGGCAAGAACAATCAAGTTGCTTTCAATTGAGAACTTGTTGATCTACCTGATCAGTATGTATTAAAGTGCCCATATCGTCAATTTTTTTATTTTCTTATCGGATTCTATATATCACCCAATGAACTTCTGCGAAAGAAAAATTCGATTTGGATAAAATGCAATCTTTTTTAGCAGTTTTAAAATCGTTCAAATTTGCCACCATTGTGGTCCACCATTCGCACCAGTCTTCCCTTCGTTTTGAATAAGTTGTGATGTAGAGTAAGGAACACGTGACTTCAGGCTTGACTCATCTTGCTTGTTTTATCTCTGTAAATGTAAGTTAGTAGCATTTTGCATGGACTATGAAGCTAAATTTATAGAGGTAAAACAAGTGAGATAAGTCAAGCCTGAACTCACACATTCCTGAATCTACGTCTCACAATTCTGAGCATGTCAATGCTGTGATCAGCGGCACGGGTCGACCGCAAGAAAATAGGATTTTCAAGTTTTTAAAACTTCATAAAAAAATCGCTTTTTATCCAAATCGAAAACTTTTTTCGCAGAAGTTCATTGCAAGAAACATAGAATCAGATGAGAAAATAAAAATTTCGATGATATGGGCACTTTAAATTATATGAGGAAGGTTGTTAAAAGGCAGGTTATGATAGCAGTGATGCATCAGACTTCAAAATGTAAAGTATAAAGTGAATGCATGAGCTGTTTTTGATACAATTGTAAATAAATAGCATTTATGTGGTAAATCAATTTGATTGCAGGGGCTAGGGAAGTGTTTAACTTCAAGTCTTATAGTGTACCTTGAATTAAACGCCTGATGTGATTGGCTCCAAAGATGAACATGGATTAAATTTTGTTTAATATAGGAGTATTGGTACCTGATAGAAAGTTGTATGATTTTCTAAAGAAATAGTGAGAAATGCTTATCTAGAAAGAGGTTGGAACATGATTTGATTATCATCATGATTTTTCGTAGATTGCCAGAAATGTTATCGATGAAAAAGAAAACAACATGAAGAGTTTACGAGAAAGTTTAGAGGCTGAGAAAGAACAGAAAGCAAAATTGGAAAAGGTAAGACACTTGGATTTGTTATGGCCACGCGTGTTTTTGTATTTGATATTTGATATTTCAAAATTGTCACTCCAGAAACAAACTGGAGATTTCCTCTTTGAGTGTGAAAAGAAATCAGACAATTTCTTTCAATAAAGATATTTTTTCATTTGCTTTTACTACGGTTTGAGATTGGCTGAGTAGTGTACTGTAATTGCTAATTATAAGCAATTGGTTTGTTTTCGGTTTTTTGACAATCAATTGAAACCAAGCATCTAATATCACAGATCAGGAAAATTCAGTTTGCATCATTCTTTTGATATTAAATCACAGAAAATTTGCAGATTTTCAGCCGTTCAGATTATTGTTTGTTAAAATAAGTTTAAAATCAGACCCTAGTAGCTTGAACCCATGTTGATTTGATCGACTTCAACAATTATTAATGAGGTATTGTTAATTCTCTCTCCACAGGAATTGGAAATCGTGCCACATCTGGAGAAAAAACTTCAATACACAGAAGAAGAAAAACATCGATTAGAATGTAGACTGAATAATACACAACTTGAGCTCAAGGAAACTCAGACAAGTCTTGAACAGTCAATTAGCAAAAGAAAAGTGAGCTGATCTTACATTTTTTCAGTTATGTTAATTGTTTCCTAATCTTGAAACTAAAATAATCAATGAAACCTTTTTATTAAATAAATAGAGGTCTACATGTAGTTTTAGTAATCTAAAATCAGTTAATAACAATGATGATGATATGACAATAATGATAATGATGACGATGTTGATGATGATAGTGATTTCAATGGCAACATATTTCATGATAGTAAGCTCAGGTGGTGGTGGTGTTAGTCATAAAGATGATGATTATGATGATATATTGTTGACGATGGTGATAATGATGATGACATCTTCATCCTCAAATTCTCATAAAAATTTTAAATCAAGAATTTGCATTTTATGCCTTGCAGGAGATGGATCAGAATGTCGACAATTTAGAAAAAGATAAAAAGCATCTGAACAGTGAGCTGGAGGAAAAACGAGTTGATATAGTAAATTTGAATGAGCGTATAAAAGAACAAGATCAAGAGATTGGCAGTAAATTGATGGAAATTGTACAGATGGAAGATTCAATAGATGATCTGAGAGACCAGCTTGAGGACGTGTTGACATCCTACCACAATGATCGTGAATGGTGGAAACAAAGAGCTGACAAGGTGTTGGGGTGAGTGTGTATAAAGCCATTAGTATAAATAGCGATGGACCAATTTTTGGGTGGGAGAATGACCTGCGTTTCAGGTGTTTCTAAAAAAGCACGCGAACGGAACGAAACTGCGAGCAAGTGCACTCCAGGCGCGCTCACTCGCCCGCTTGCTCGCTCTCTCTGCCTGGATGAAAAGAAAAGGAAACGACTGCTACGCAGGCTAGTAGGAGAAGAGTGGTTGACACACAAACCACCTTCGCGAAGTCGTCCCCTTTTTCGTTACCCAGGTCAAAAGCTGATTTGTTGGCACTTGGTTAGAATTCAAAGCTTACTTTTCTATTTGAAAAGAATGACTCATCAATAAGAATCAAGCTAACAACATTTGTATCAGGATAAATGAAGAACTGTTGCGAAGAAACTTGTAGCAACTTGAATACACGTGACGTCTGTAGAAAGACTACAAATAGCTAGCAAATTGTAGGAGTTAAAAAAAATATTGAATAAAATTACACGTCTGATCAAAACGTTTATACAACTTCTCTCACAGAAGGCGACCTAAAAGTGCCCCGCCCAGGCGAAGACCCGGAAATGAATTTCCAAATCATGGTGGAATGAGTTTGTCATCCAGACGTCTTATGAACCGGATGGGAGCGCCGCGTCTAAACCAAAGTTATATTAACAGCAGGCGTAAGGTACATTGACAAAGTTATTAAAACACTGAGTTCTTGATATTCAACTCCTTTGCCTTTCTTACTCATTAACAGCAAAGTCACTGAACAATGTCATGAAGGCAAAGTAACCCTTTTGGAAAGGGCTTGGAAGGTCCTGTCGCGAGGCGTACAATGCATCTATTATTAGAAAAAAAGGGGGCAAGTTTCTAAAGAAACTGTGGTGCTGGGTCGGTGGGAGTATCACAGGACATGATAATTTAATTTTATCAACTGGGTTGATAATGTGAATTGGCCACCGTAAAGAGATTCGGAAGCTGACGTTTCGAGCGTTAGCCCTTCGTCGGAGCGAATGTTATTAGAAAATATTGTGTTTATTTCAGCAGGTAATCCTGGATAATGTAAGCATGTGTAGTCAAAATGAATTAAAAAACCTTATCTCAAGGTTTAAATCAGCTGAAATTACGTTATCAATAGAGCACTTTTTTCGTGTTTACTAATCTCATCTAAACACGGAGGGGGGAGGGGGCGGTGGTGTTCGGAGAATTCAAGACAGTTACAAACCCGAGACGCAGCGGTCGAGGCCTTGAGGGTTGGCATAACTTTGGAGAATTCTCTCAACCCCGCAAGTATTTAGATGAGGCTATATAAACAAAGAAAAAGTACTTTCTTGCTTATATAAAATATTTCTCAAAAATACGTAACAACTGTGTTTACCTACTGTCATCTAAACGCACCTATCGACCAACGAGGACACACGTATTATCTCAGTTATTTTGTAAATTATGATAGGTTACACGACAGAGGCCAGCACCCACTGGTGAAGAGCAAGCTCCCGAAGTCACAACAAAAGACAATGAGGATGTGGCTGATGGCAGCCCGGGACAAATGTCAGCTCTAGAGACCTCCCCCAGGCCTCCAAGTACTCCTCCCTCCGGCAAGCCAAGATCCAAGCGCCCCGCCTCGTCATATGGTATCAGATCACACTCTCCGCTGAACTGGTCGCATAACGATGGAATGTTAGGGATGGGTTACTATGGTGACATGGGTCCTGTCATGGAGCAGACCAGCTTCAATGGTTATGATGCTAATGACGAGGTCTTCTCTTCATGTGCTGTCCACAAAGGTGACAAGGTTATGATACAAAGCAAAATCAGTGGTAAGTTTAATACAACTGAGGTTTCTGTCAGGATACGATAAAGATTTCAGGCATGAAGCACAAGTCCTTTGGTTTGCATTGCCCTTGTTTGTGTAAACAAAGCGTTTATGAGGCAAAATTTACAGGATCCTGAAACTTTACAGTGCCGATTATTCAGTCTAGTTTGATTTGAAAAAGAAGTTTCCCCTAACTTGCGGCTGACCCCTTGGGACAAGTCCTGCGACCAAATGTGACGCAATGGTCCGTAATCTAAATACGAAGTGTTCTTTCATGAAAAAAAAAACAAAACAAAATAATATGAGGCGAAACCGAATGGGCTATTGACCCGTGGCCCTTGAGGCGAAGGGTCTAATTGTTTTAGTATCACCCAACTAGTCGGACAGAAAAGGGAACAATAAAGTTTGCAAATGCAAGTTGAAAAAATATTTATTTGGCGAAAAAAGCGAAAGAAAAACTGGCGAGTTTCGTACTCGATGACTATTGCTAATAGTCCCCTAGTAGCGTAGCCAATCAAAATGCAGGATTTGCATTAGTCCACTAGTTGGGTGATACTAATTCACATTATCAACTCAGTTGATAAAAGCAAATTATTTGTTAGAGGTAGTTGCACTCAAAGACAATTAACCAAAAAGATAGTTTGAAATTACTGAATGCTGTCTTGAAATTTTATTTTCCAGGAGAAGAAAAGATGAATATAACAGGATTAGTGAAGTATGTTGGTAAACTTGGCAGTGGAGGTGGTGGCAGCGTGTTTGTGGGACTCAAACTTGATCAGCCAGGTATTTCCAAAAAGGAGTCTTTTTCACCTGTTTTATCAGTAAAGCGCGCTATGCTCCACGCTATAAGCATCAAAAGTTTTATCCCAACTTGATAACATCGAAGAGCCACAGCCAGGATGAATCATAGTAAACCTGTAAGGACCTTCTCTCGCTAAAACATTTATTAATTACGAGTTTTCGCGGACTGGTCTCGACTGTCTGAACTTCAGTCTTTGACGGGTGAAATGATGAAAGTGCGGTAGAAAAAAAAGGAATCTTAATATCGTAGTTGTGATGAAACGAATCACGAAATAGAATAAAATGATAGAATTAGTAAGTCTATTTCTGTACTATGATTCCGTTGTGTTGTATTTAATTCTTTTCTGCCTTTTCAGTACTTCAGTTACCCGTCAAAAAACTCGTATTTGAAATACTTTTAGCCAGAGAAAGTCTTTTTTAGGTTTTAACCTTATCCCAACTGTTTATAAACACTGTATCAATCACTTTCACTTAAATTAAATAATATTATCTTATTCGGGTTGATCGCCTTGTTTCCAAACTCCTTGCACTCAGTCCCGATACAGTGTGAACTTTTCTATAGAACCTAAATTCCCAGTTCAGATATCTTGTAGAACCCTGGATAGAGCCGGGACCCGCATGAAAACCAGCTATGGCAGATGTGGCTTCCTGTCTGAATATTGCAATCATTATCGTACCTTTTAGGTACGTTTACACCGCTCCTTTAACGCAAACTTGTTTGACTTGTTTCCTTCAGTGGGTAATACGTCTGGGCGTCTTGGTGGTAAAGAGTATTTTCACTGTCCTCCAAGATATGGCAGAGTAGTGAAACTGTCAGACGTACACGCTGTTATGAATCCCAGGGTAGGTATCTCTGTCAAACAAAATTCTGACTACACTCACACGAGACGTTCAATGTGAAAGGTTTTTGAGGATGCGTCAGTCAGCCATCAGATTCAATGTATCCTAATGTTTACCTTGAAGCACAAATTTAACTAATGGTTCCAAGAATTAGAACCTGTGCTACGCCAGATACGAAAAACCACTAAAAAACACCCTTAAGATGTGGCCAAAAAATATGTGAAAACGTATTCCTCATCTAATGCAGTAGCAAGATGAGAGGAAAGGATATTCTACAATTATTTACACACGGGGATAAAATCGAAACATAATACTAAAAAGTAAAGTGGGCGAACACAACTATAGACCGACCTAAAATGACTTAAATCTCCCGCCAAACCCTTTAATAATCCCTAAGCATTCTGCAATGAACCCGAGGCTCTCCAACGTGCCGTCAGAATTATAACTTCTTGTGTTGTGTTCCTCAGGGCAAGACACTTGACTATCACAGTTCCTTTTCCCTCCCAGGGGGATAAACAGATACGTGTGGTTAACCCTGTGATTAATCTTCTGATAGGAGTGGGGGAGGGGGGGGAGGGAGAAGAGGGGAGGGGGGGAGGGAGAAGTACCCCTACTCGCTTCATGTTACAGAAATCGAGATACTGTATTCTCCGGCAGTGATGAAACACTTAGCCTGAAGCGGACGTTGCCTTTCACCCAAACAATTACAGATGTTGATCCGAAGTACCTTTAAAGATATGCTAATCCCCCCTGGGCGTAAATCTGTTTAGGACCTTTTACAGCTGGGTCGAACAAGGTTCTAAAGAGGGGAGCTTATTTGGGAATAAGCGAGGGACATTAAGGTGATTTCAGATCATAAATCAGCTAGCATGCATAAAAAAAAAAGGGATGCGGGATTTCCGTGGGTTAGGGGGCAGAAGATTGCGGCGAGAGGAGGCATCGTTGCCCAGTGCCGTAGAGGCTACACTTGAAATCCGGGGGTCGTTGATTGAAATTATTTTCTGATCATTAGCTGGCGTTGTTCTCGCGGCAGTCCCGAATTCTACTCCTCAGCTACGCTTGTAAATAGCCAACTGATCTGTCTCCTGTTCATTTTGATAACAGGTGTCTTCTCTTATCTTTTCCAGACTCGCAATTATTCTCGCATCAGGCCCATGACGTTTGATTGAGCCCTGCCATGTGAAACACCAACAGCCAATTATTAAGACATTTCTTGTACAGCATGATTTATAAAAATTAATCATTTGAATCATATCACTAACCTTTCAAAATGTTTTATAGGGAGCAAACCATTCAAGGAAATGTAATAATTATCTACAGATAGCACTTAGGTAACAAAATATTACTCCTTAACTCAAGTCATAGGTGGCTTTTCGACAGGTCTGTTTATAATATAAGTTTTAATATTAACTGAAGCGCGCAAAAATATCACTCGTACGTAAACCTACAGATTTCTACCCCGTCACACTACCCTGGTTTGTAAAAGTTAATATATATATTTTTTGATTTTGTAAATTTTTTACCTATTTTTTTAAAGAAAGTAGTAATTTGGTGTGTAACGCTCCCTTATACCACAGTAGCAGCAGCAGCAACAACAACCGTTATAGCTCCCAACTCAAATACGTTTTCCGATTGGAGGAGGTGTCACGTGTCATCGGTCAACCTAGGGAAACAATAACTTGAACTTTCGACTCGCACGTGATCAGGTCGTGCACCTAAAACCGCAGCAAATTTGTGTGCCAACCGGCGTCAAGCAAAATATCTTTTCTCAGTTTTTTTTTTCTACTTTTGAGTTAGAAGCTATAACAAAACACTTAGTGACTGGCCCCTCTGGAAACAGTGAGTTTTGTTTCCTCTCTACTTCAACGTTCCCCTCGGCTTCGCCTTGAGGAACATTGAGGGTCTCAGGGAAACAAAACTCACTGTTTCCGTTGGGGCCAGTGCTTATTGTATATCTTAAAACAAAATATGACTGGAGTTCGTGTTTGTCCCCTTAAGTACATCGAGATTAATTATGTAGATACCAGTATTTTCTTGCTCATATATACAGTTGTAGAGTGTGTATATTTTGTTTCGTCATTGTAATCAATGTCGGATCAATGGCCGTTAGTCCTGATAAAAAAAATGTACAGTACTTTTATAGCTGGAAAACTGTAATTTAGTTTCCCATAATTTTAGACATGCTCAAATGAACACGTTATTTGTAACAGGTAGTAAGTGTTATCGTTCGATGCATTTTTTCCTTTCTTTACATTGGCCGAGAGCCCACCACGTGACCTGCAAATAACTGCCTACAAATAATGGTCTGCTCATGCGTAGTACCGTCTAAACTTGTTTTGCTGCGACTTTTGCTGCAAATAACATTCTGCTCATGCGTAGTTGGAACCACGTTCTCGAAAGAAAAATGGCAGACCGCTTCCCTGAGCTTCCAGGAAGTGATTAAAATGAAAACAAACTTCTTCGAACAAGACAGCTACTGGCTTATGTAGACAAGCTTAGAGAGTCAAGCTTACAGAGGACGCCAAGGGCGAGAGAATAGAGAGCCATTTGGAGCGCAAGTGATCGAAAGCAGGTTAAAGTTGGACCCTCCCGTCGGCCCTATTCAACGAGAATCAAACGACTTTTAGAAAGTCCATGGGTTATGCTAACACAATTATACTTCAGTCTTCGCTATTGAATTCTATCAACTGAGGCTTTGCTCATTGCAGAAGGTTATACTGGAGGTCGCTGGCACGGTTCACGAGCAGAAAAAAATAGAGGATCACGGAAATAAAAATTTCGTTTTCCAGAATAAGGAAAATAAACAAGATACTTTTTTTAATAACCTGTTCCTACACTAGAAAGCCTGCTTGAAGAAAGCAAAATCATGAAAGGCTCAATCAAGGCTCCTAACACACAACTGTAACCATTCGGAGGACTTGCGTCCCAAAATCACACAGAATAGAGTGGTAAAATCACGAATATTGGTTTATAATATTAATTCCTTCTCGGGTCATGCAAAACCTTCAGGTCACGGATCACGAAAAATTATTTTAATAAATTCACGTTTCACGGAAAATAAAATCAGCTAATCACGCATCACGAGAATACCCCTGTATGACCCTCATTGCAAACTCTTAGCTCTGCGATAGATTTATCGGTAGCTGGAGGTTTCGCACCCACGCGAGTACGCACCCACGCGAGTTCGAACCCACATCGACTCAACTAGCGATCAAAAGCTTAATATCTTTCTCTTAAGGTCCGGTAATACGGACAACAATGATTTTCCTTCAACTTGTCTCGCAACATTGCTGCATTTCAGGTTGAAACCCACTGTTGCGCGTATTACTACGTGCGTGACCAACTTGTCTCGCAGCAAAATATAGTGTTGTGAGTTGAGGCAACGTGTTGGGAAAAGTAGACTTGAGTTCTACCGTTTCTGCAACAAATTTTAGTTTTGTTGCTCGTATTACCACTGAAGCTTCAACCTCACAACTCTTGTGATTGGGTGTCAGCGAGGCGCGGCTACGCGGCAAATTAAAAAAAAAAACACATGGCGGACGGAGAAGAGCTTGAAGCTGTTGAAGTGGGCCAGAAACTCTCCGAAAGTCAGAAATTTGCCCTATACAAAGACCTCGAGGGCTATTGTAGTGTTTGGGACGCCTCGTATATCCCTTCAAAAAAACAAGCAACAAAACAAGCAGCAGAAGAGGGAAAAGGCTTGGAGGAACTGCCACAAAAATACAACTTATCGCCAGGCTATCTTAATCGACAGCTTCATACTGTGAGAACTTCGTTGGCATGGGAAATTAAGAAAGAAAGTGACGGCCAGAAGTCGAAGTGGAAGTTCTTCGAAACGCTAAATTATATGAAAGAAGACGTGGTGAAAAACGCCCCTCTGCTCTCTCCGGGAAATCCATTGTCGCATGTAAACTTTTCGATTTCGTTTTCGAGGCCTTTCCTCGTCTTCATCGAGCGAAAGGCCCAAACTTGCCGCTCTTTTTCGATAAAGAAAGAGTTGATCAGCCGGCATGTTTGTTTACACACGACTGACCAATCACACGCGCAGGATTCAGCAAATTTGCAGCACTATATTTTGCTGCGAGACAAGTTGGTCACGCACGCAGTAATACGCGCAACAGTGGGTTTCAACTTGCAATGCAACAATGTTGCGAGACAAGTTGAAGGAAAATGTTGCCTGTATTACCGGACCTTAAATTACCGAGCAAAAAAGACAATATTGTGGGCATAATGCAACAAAATCACACAAACCATGTTTATTTCTCGTTCTATCTCATTCTAGGGACATGCTTTTGCACAATACAAAGGACGACACTGTTTTTTTTTTACAGTAATTGAAACAATTTCACTGAGTCCTTCAGCACATAACTTATCAAACTACAAATTTCTGCCCTTTCTATTTCTCTTTTTCTTCTTGGTATTGATAGTGAAGTTTTGCCACGTCTGTTTGAGAAACTTTGATCCAGCCATCTTGCCTCATGTGGTACACTGTTTGTAGAAGGACACAATAACAGAATAAGGCTTTCTTACAAACTGGGTGAGGGGGTACTGAACAAATAATTATATGGGGAGAGCTACACCCCGAGGTCCGAACCCTTTCACATACCTACAGTACTCTAAAAACAGTCCTGGAAAAATTTTTTGACCAAAAAAAAATCCACCCGGAACTTTGTACCCTAAAAATCTCCAAACTGTTAGTTTGAAACCCCAAAAGGCCTTTATAAATACGCCTACAAGACACAGTTTGAAAGGTCCTTTTAAAAACCTCAATTACATTTTTCACTACCCATTTCTATACTTTTGAAAATCCTACCTTATTCTAGAGTTTTATTTAGGAAAACCTTGGATGATTATTACTTGTAATCTCTATTGTATTTTTTAACAGTTTTTCACTTAATATATTTTTGCCTTAACATGTATCTTATTTTAAATATCTTTACAATTCTTATTTGTTAGTTTTTAATTCTTAGTTAGCAGGACCCAGTTGATAACAGTACTTTGTACTGAAGGGTTATCCTGGATAAAAATTTGATTATTATTATAATCGTATCTATAACAAAATTCTAGATCGTGATTGGTTCTCCGCGCGCCTGTTTATCACGTAATCAGCACGCGATCACGTGGGTGTCCAATTACAGGTGTCTGATTTGAACTTTTTGTAATTGGATACCTGTAATTGGATACCCACGTGATTTGCACGTCAATTACACGTGTTTTAATGGCTTCCTTCGCAAATCTTTCGTTCAGTTTTAAAAAGTTAGGAGAAATGCTACAGGCTTTTTTTGTTCAAAAGAAGTTCTCATAAGACATTTTTAATTCTGAGATTTGTTATAGATACGTAATTTCAAATCGGCCTCGCGCTTCGCCCTCATCCGATTTTGAAATAACTCGCGCAATTACTCCCTGAATTGTACTCCACTCAGTCCAATTACTATTACTTATTATTATTATTATTATTATTATTATTATTATTATTATTATTATTATTATTATTATTATTATTATTATTACCCCTTTTATATACGTTCAGCCTGAAAACGGAATCTCATTTGGTCAGAACCTCCCCATATGGTCTATTAGTGGGAGTATGCCAGTAATCCGCCCCCGAGAAACACATAGCCATTATTACTAAAATCTATATTAGACTGTTCACAGCCCTCTATTTTCTCGTATTTTCTTTCGTTGAACGCGCGGATACCATTGCGAGAGAACTGGACGCCAGCGCAAAACGGAAGATTCGACTGGGTGGGGGGTGGGGATCGAGAAAAATAGAGGGGCTGTAGACATCTTTGTAAAAAAGTGAATTACCCGTTTCTCCAGAAACGGAAAAAACCCATTGGTTGAAAGGCGACAAAAGTGTCATCTCCTTGACAACGGCTACTCATGATGTCGTCCAGACGCGTTCTGCGGTTTGCAGAAGTTGTCATCACTGTCGTGTTGCGTGATTAACGATGGAGCGATTGTTAGAATGTTGTTTAGAAAAATTTCCCCACGTTTCGTCCCTCAAAGATGAACAGAAAGAGGCCGTCATTCATCTTCTGCGGTCGAAGGACGTTGTGGCAATTTTGCCGACTGGCTTTGGGAAAAGCCTGATTTATCAGCTCTACGCGGCGGCGAAGGAAAATTATGCAAATCCAAGATGTCGTTGTACTCGTTGTTTCGCCCCTGAAAAGCATTATGATGGACCAGATAGAAGAGATGGAAGAGCTAGAGATTCCTTCAATCGTGCTGTCAACAAACGACGACGTGCTTCAGAAAATTGGAGAAGCGAAGTACACGCTTGTTTTCGGCGCAGCGGAGGATTTTTTGGATCCAAAATTCCAAAACGTTCTGAAAAGTGAAGGTTCACCGCTGCACAGTCGCGTCAGTCTTATTGTAGTTGATGAGTGCCACACCGTAGAGACGTGGTAAGATATAGTTTCGACTAAATTAGTTACATGATTTCGTGCAATTATATATAAAGTTCTCACCGTGCATGTAAGTTACATGTATGTTTAATTTTATCAGCTTACATCCAAGATCGACTGCGTTGTTAGTGTTTTGATAGCCCTCTGTTCCTCTGAAATGAAGTACGTGTACTTCTATTTATACAGGCCACGAACGGTCTCGTCCTGTAGATAACTTTTGTTTATATTCCAGTCATGACAAGCCCTATCGACCTTAATATTGTTATTTATTTCAGGGGGACAGGCAAGAAGGGAAGAACAAACACTCGTGCTTTTAGGGAAAAATACGCCGAGCTGTCTACTCTGCGATCTCTTTGCAAAGAAGGCACAAGACGCACACACTCTACTTGAACAGAGGTCGTCTTCAATAATTGTAATCCCCAAATCGAGCAAGACGTCAGCCAACTTTATCCGTGTGACACCTTCGCGTTTAGGCTCAACAAATAAATTTTCAGTAGATATGAAAGACGTTTTGCCACCATTTGGCAAGCGAATAGCCAAGGAACAAGCACATATCCTACAAAAATCGGACGGGCCGCTTTCTTTTGGTTTTCTTCCTTTTTTAGCCGGTTTTTTTGGAGTTAAGGAAGTCGTCTGAGCCGACATCCTTCAAAACGTTTACAATGTAACGCGCCGCACGTGTTGTTGTTTGCAAACTGATACTTGTAATCAATTAAACAAGCAATTCACCGCTCAATTTTGATTGGTCCAATTTAATTATGTGGTCAAGGGGTGGAGCTACTAGTAACAAGGTGATAACAAGGGGGTGGAGTCTAATAAGCCGACTTTTTTCCAAAGATGTCTACAGCCTCTCTATTTCTTCATGCTCGCTTCGCTCGCAAACCCCACCCCCCCCCCCCCCCGCGTGCTTCGCGCTTGCTCTCGATTTTTTTCGCGCGCGCAAACCCCACCCCCCCCACCCGCGTGCTTCGCGCTTGCTCTCGATTTTTTTCGCGCGCGCTCATAGAGAGGCTGTGAACAGTCTAAATCTATATCTACAATTATAACTATTAATAACATCACAGTAGAAGAAGCTCAAAAAGCAAGCAATTGAATGCTGTTCGAGGCAGAGAGATAGCAGGGAAACAAAGTGAGGATTCAAGAAGTTTTACCACATACTGGACATGTTTCTTTACACATCTAGCGCACTATTCAATACTTCCCTTTTACAGGTCAACCTTAGATGTTTCCAAATGGATACTTTTCTGGTACTATGGGTGACTGCTTATGGGAGGTTCCAGTGTGGTTTATATTTTCAGTTGAGAGAGTACCACTTATAGGAAGCCTCCTGCAAGGCTTGCTCAACTATTACCATTCCCTAGATACTTACGGTTCACAACTCCACCACTGTACGCATCCCTGTGAGTAGCATGGTATATGGCTCTCACGCCCAAGTCATAAGCCTCTTCCACACTCATGCCATACTTGTACCCACTGTCCAACACACCATAAGCATACGTTGAACCAGATCCAACAGAGAACATGTCATTGGACAGCCGAGTACCATCACTGTCCACGTAGTACAATCCTGGACCCTGAGAAATTTTTAAAAACAATAATAATTGCTGTCAACAATGAAACCAACAACAAAAACTATTGTCGCATTAATCACAACTTGGAAAACTCAGGCCGAGTGTTCCTATTGAACTGGACATGGTTGTGCAGAAGGGAGAGACTCAAGCCTGGCAAGAGTATAGATTGGTACTGATCAATTTGTAGCGTGAAGTAATAAAATCCTGGTGCAACAACTACAAGTGGTGGACGAGCATCAGTCCAGGGGAAAGCAATATCCCTAGCAACTCCATGCCACAGAAACAGGAGACGCACCGGCCCATTCAATCATTATGCTCCAAAAAGGTTTACATGTACTGTTAACTGTACTCATACTCTTAACATTCATTTTGAAAAGACACTCAAGTGACTCACCCTTTTATCCCAGCCACATATCATGGTTCCCTGCAAAAGTAATGACACAATGAGACAATCTACCCTTATTAGAGCAGTTTGTACTTGAATGTTGTAAAAACCAAACCAAACCAATTACTTACCAATTAGACTACTCAACCAATCTCAAACCGTAGCAAAACCAAAACCAAAACCAAAGTAATTGGCTGATTACTTTCGACACTCAATTGAAAACTGCTCTATGCTCTTTAATGGGATACAACCACAGTCACTTACTTTAGGTCCATAACCATCAAGACTCAAAAAAACAATCTGCTACCAAACTGATTTGTTTCCTTACCATGGACAGCCCCATGCCTTTGTAGTTATACACCATGTTGGCCAGAAGCTTTGAAGCAGCAGCTACTGATATCCTTTCCTTGTTTCGTAACTCATATATCCTGTGGGTTTTACATAATACAAAATACATCAATCTCCTAACAAAAACTATTTCACAACATTCTTATCAGTTTATTATTAAAACCATACATCAAAACTACCTTTCAACTAACACTTTAATAGTATTGAAGTTTGAAGCTACATAACATTTAACATGGCTATCTGCCACATTACAGGAAAAAAACTGTAGCTTAATATCACATTTTTTTTAGAAGTCTCGTGTAATTCTTCCAAGGCCTGAAATTGCAAAGTATTCTGTACTTGTTTGCATTCAGCTCGTGAGCAGTATTATCATGAAACAGTATCTTACGACATTTGCCTTATAAACCAAGCTGGAGTGATTTTCATTAGGCTGATACAAGATCACCACAAGAGGTACTTATTTATCGTTTTTAGAAGTAGCACACACTTCTTTACATCTGAAACCTGCAGAAAGATTATGACGAGGTGGCACTTCATTCAAAAGGGCAAATGAAGTAGAACGTCACTAGCCTGCATTGTTTGGCCAGCAGTCTCTCCCAAAAAGAACAGTCAGCAGCTCCACCAGCCATTGTCCCAAGAAGATATGGGTTGATTTCAATCACTTTCTTCACTGTCTGGGAGGCTATACAAAGGCACAATTCACATCATTCCTCAGATTTCAACATCTACAATCATGGTTTTATGATTCTCCTTCCAGTAATACAATTTCATAAAGAAAGGTGATGATGATATTAGAACATCCTTGTCACAAAAAGCATATAAGCGAATTGTGACAACCTTTGGGAAAATAACCTAAAAATGTCTTTCTGAACATTAGCCCCAGAAACAAAAAAAGGGGAGGGAGACCACATGAAGCAGAGAAAAACTCTTTTGCCCTAGACTGGGATTTGAAACCATGACACTTCTGGATTAGATCATGGTTTCTCTACTGACTGAGCTACAAGGCTAGATGGGAGTAGGTCACAGGGCCATAAAATCTTGCACTTACTGTTAATGTCAGTGGCATCAAAAATACAAATTTTGGCACACTCTTTAGTCTTTCCTTTTCTTGTATTGTTTTTATGATTTGCAAGATAAGGTGATGGGGTTCTACAAAGAACATACAATGGGATTATGGAATCCTAGTTTTCCGATCCTCTACTGGAAACAAAAAGTGGTTTAAAAAATCAGGTACTTTGACAAGTTGCGGCTAAAATTACAGTGTTGGACTACTAGGAGAAAAACAAACTTTGGCTCAAGTCATAAGGAAGTTTAACAAATTGAGGGTTAGAGTCGGAATTCCACTGTATGTGTTCTCATAAAATTATATGCATGAAACATTTTTCCAAATTTCAAAGTGCACTATCAACTTACCAATGTAGGAACCTGCAGTCGCTCTTGAATCAACTGCCACAATAACACCGTGTTGAAATTTGAAGGCCATGGTAGTTGTCCCATGGTCGAAATGGATTTTCACATCACTTTCTCCATTGGCAAATGGTCTCAGGAACTCTACAGGCTAGAAAGGGTAAAAAAACATAGAAAGGGTCAAAAAGGGTCTGTAACATCAGCATGGTTCACTCAGAAAATACTGCTGTAATGTATAAACGAAATAATTCATATACGAACTGCGGTTGTACAATGTAGATGAAAGTGAAGAATGATCATTGCAGTATATTTCCAATTTAAGCAATTGGAAAGAAGAAGCCTGAAAAAAATCAGGGCTTCAACAGGATTCGAACCCGTGACCTCTGCAACACCGGTACGATGCTCTACCAACTGAGCTATGAAGCCACACATTGGGAGCGAGGTCAATTTATTGATGTGAAAAACTAATCTTGCTAAATGCTAATGGCATTCTTTATCTGCAAGTTACAAAGAGTAACACTTTCTTTAAAGTATCAAATTACTCTTATCATCATATGAAGAAAATTTTGAAAAATGACATTTTATACAAGAGTGTGAAGTACATAAGATGCCAACAATTTACGGATTGAACCAGTTTTTACATACCTTCACACCAAAAATAAATAAAGAAAAACTTACAGAACTCCATTTACTTCTTTTCTATTTAACAGATGTGCAACAAGACTTATTTTCCTACTTGCAGCGTATAATCTACTGATTTGTAATGTACATATAGATCCCTGCACGTGGAAATGTCATAAAAGAAACCAAACCACCCGGCTATGGAATGGATAAGATAACAGAACAACCCCTAAAATTAGACTTTCCAGATTTAACTGTTCATACAGCAAAATTATAAGTTTTTTAAAGAGGAAATGATGGTGAAAGATATCTTATGTGAATAACTTTCGCCAATGATATGACTAAGCAGTTTATAAACAATTGAAATTACTGCACTTACGTCGGTACCAGGTGGAACAGCAAATCGACAGTCATTCCAAACATTTGCTGAAATGTCCTTGGTTAGTTCGTCATCCCTTGAAGTACTCTTTCTTTGGCTGAAAATATCATTCAAAGAGAGATTTCCATAACTCCTTGCTGCTGCTTGAACCGCCATCTTAAATAACCTTCCCGATAGACAATGCAAGCCTAACAAGAGATGGGTATTTAGTAATATGGGAGGGGTGGGATAAACAGCTTCTAACATCCTTTCAGCTTTTCCAGAGATAAGAAAATATTGATAACAGAAATCATGAAAAATAAAAATCTCCTCTTCACTGTTTTGGATGATTTTAAACGTAGTATAAATATTCAGGATGGACTCTAATCTAATCCCTACCCCTCCCGAGCTGATTCAGACGCGCTCCTCCTCAACCTCGTTCCCAGGCTCTCTCTCCTCTGCCTCCCTTTGTCTCCCAACGACAAAGGGAGGCAGAGGAGAGAGAGCCTGGGAACGAGGTTGGCTCCTCCTCAACTACGGCGGCAGTAAGCAGCTCCAGTCGGTGGTCATTTAACTCTATTTTCATAACGGGTGGCAACCGATAGGCCCAGTTTCCACCGCTCTCTCGAGTCCTGTACATGTCTACGTTCCTCCCAGAGAACAATGGATGGCAAATGAGCCTAGGCGACCAAGGAATCGGTTAAGAAATTGTTAAGCAATTACTAAGCCTCCTTAATCCTCAAGAACATAACATTTGATGATTCCTGCCTTCTTAAAACCCCCGCTTCCCGCCGCTTTCCTCTCCCGCCTCCCACCCCTCCCCTTATTCTCCCGGATTCCCCCCCCCGTTCCTTTTGTCCCATGCGTGAACTCGGTCGATGCTTGGGGGAGAACGAAAATGGCGGCAATAAGCAGCTCTCGTCCGTGGCAATTTAAATCCATTTTCATAACGGGCAGCAACCGAGGAATCGGTTTAGAAATTGTTAAGCAATTACTAAGCCTCCCTAATCCTCCAGAGTCTATCTTTGCCACCTGCAGGTCGTTGGAGAGCGCGTCAGAACTGAATTCACTCTCCCAAGGCAACAATCATCTCCATTTGGTGCAACTGGATGTGAACGATTTTGAAGGATTCAATCAAGTTGTATCCGAGGTGGAAAGAAAATTGGAAGGTCGTGGATTGGATCTTTTACTAAACAACGCTGGAATAATGGATAGATCTACACTGGACGAAGTCACCGCAGAAGGAATGATCAATGTTTACAAAACCAACACTGTGGCTCCTTTGATGCTAGCCAAGGCATTTCGGCCTCTACTTCGGCGAGGAGCATCACAGAGAAGCGAAGGAGATTTTGCTAAAACCTTCATTGTGAATATTTCATCCGGAGTTGGATCGATAGCCAACAACACGAGGAGTAAAATGTATCCTTATCGACCAAGCAAAGCAGCGCTGAATATGATCACCAAGTCACTGAGCATTGATCTAGCAAGTGACGGAATTATGGCAGTGGCGTTACATCCGGGCTGGGTGAGAACAGACATGGGAGGAGCAAATGCTGCCGTGCCTACCAAAGAATCAGTTGAAGGATTGCTAACAGTCATTGGCTCTCTGGACGAATCAAAGAATGGAGGATTCTTTGACTTCAATGGAAAAGCCTTGCCTTGGTAGACTAAATTGGATTGATAAAACGCAAAAGATAAAAAGAATTGAACTTTGGTGAAGATTTTTTTAAAATGCATCAGACATCATCACAGTTACGTGTGCAACTGACTTAGTTGCAAAAATAATGATTCGAAACAAAATAGAACAATAATAAATAGCATTCAGTCCAACTGCCTAAGTTGTGTGAAACAACCTCCCCCTGCCTTAGCTAAAATAAAATTTGACAAATCATAGTTTAAAATAATTGGAAGATAAATTATACTGTATGCTTGCAACCATAAGGTATTGAATTATCTAGACAAACTTTCTGCATTACGTTCCTGTGATGGAGAAGAATGTGTGACACTTTGTTCTTGAACTAGTGTGAGTGGGTTAAGTTTACAGAGGGGTTAATTGGATTAGACTAGGTAGTGACACAAGTTATGCCCTGTAACAGACAAATAAAGTTTCAAATTTAGTGAAATAGAAATAACACTTTTAATTATACATCAGACTCACTATGAAAAATATGATTGGTCGAGAGCATTCAATCAATTCACAATAGCTTGTGAAGTTGACATGATAAATGCAATATGTGCTGCAGATATTGCATTTATCATGTCAAGTTCAATGTCTGCTTGGTTACTAAGCCCCTTGGAGTGTTCTCCTCAGAAACAAAATGGCTGAACGCTTTGCTTCTGTTTCTGAGTATGAATTATGTGAAAAATTCGGTTTTTGCATGATATCATGATTGAATTATCAAAACCTCGTGTCTGTGTTATCTGACTCAGCCTTCGGCTTAGGCAGATAACACAGACCTCGGTTTTGATAATTCATGATATCATGCTCAACCTCATCCAATAATTGTTTATTATTTGTATTAGGGAATAAAGTACTGTGGAGACAATAAAAAGGGTTTTATGGCAGATCATAAATATATGCAAGAAAATAGAAAGATACAATCCTCTTGATTGTTGAACCAACAGTAAGCAGAGATTTCTTTTCTTCTTAAAATTTTACAAGAGCACCTGGTACAAAGAAAAGTTGGGTGTGGAAACACTACTTTTTGGACTGAGATATTTTTCACTAATTCGTTGCTGGTTTCCTTTCCAATATATTTATATTGACTGGCTAACCTCTAACGAAAACTGTTTGACTAAAGTACAGGCAAACGTAGACGGATTTTAATAAAATAGGCCATTTCCGAGTTGTCATTTGCCTCTGTGTCAAAATGAGTCTTAGCGCGAAACTGTTTATATGAAAATGGGTCCTGCCTACAGTTCATTTTATGCAACTTGTATGGGTAATGAAATTGTAAAGCTGAGATTTGTAAATAACTTCACATGTTTTGTCAAAATTATTCTAATTTCCCCAGCCTGTAATTTAGAAGAGGAAAATTATTAGAAGTTTGGCAAAAATGGAAAACATGAAATTATTTCTTTATTTTCACGAGTACACCATTTGATATTATGGGTCACAAATTATGCGTACAATTCTGGGTTTTTGACTTGTTTATTTATTCTAAAAATTTTGTGCCAAATGTTGCCTTGGTAATTTTTTTTTTCAGAAATTAAAAATTAGCACTGAAATTTTCTACCAAAATTAAGGAGTAATTTATTTTTCACACATGAACAGTTTGGCTTGTACCAAGTCCCCACCGGCTAAGAGGGACAGAGGGCTCTGGGTACGAAAGTCCCAAAGAGCCGGTTGGGACGTCATGGCGGACTCAGGAAATTACAGCGATCAGGAAAAAGCATTAGAATACGTTAAGTCGCTCATTAGACCTTTCCCAGATTTCCCTGTGCCTGGAATTCTATTTAGGTAAGTTTGTGCCGTAACATTCAATATTACAAACACAACGGTTATGAATCCTTTCGATATCTGCGCGCAGAACTCGGATAAACTTTCCGGTGCCGATCATGTGTTCGAGGAGTTTCACAATTCTTTTGTGTAGGCTATACGGTTGATAATGTTTTTCAGTGCTTTCACCGCGGTAAGGCTCCACATTAATCGTTATTGTGCGTCTTTGGTGAGCGGTAAAAGCAGACAGTCATAAAAACCGGGAGTGATGGGGGCTGGTACATAGTAGGTATTGCCGCCTCAATGTATGGCAAAAAGTCTTCTGGGGTCTTCGCGGGCATGCTACTCGGGAAATTTTTAAGCTTAAGTCCTTGGAAATGCAATATGCAGCATTTTGAGAGGCCGTTAGAAGCTGCTTAATTCCTGTATAATTATGTCAATCTGTCATTATTGCCCAATATGAAGAAGAAAGTTCAAAGTTCAACTGATTAATCAGAATCTTGAAAGACAGTGCAGTGTTAAAAAAAGGGTAACCCGAAAATACTGCCCCCCCGGTCCGCAGAACCCCACTACCAACCGGGTCCACGGACTACCCTACGGATGGGTCCACAGACTACCCCTTCGGACCCCTTCAATGGACCACCCCTAAAATGGAATAAAACTAATATTAATATTAAGATATCATTTATGGGTTGTCTAAAAGACTATTACTGTAGGTGACTTTCGAATGTTACATTGTGCAAATGTAACAGACTTGGATTCAGGCTAGGGCGCAAGTTATATCATTAGACATTACCATTTCCTTTGATGAGGCAATATATGAAGGACTGGGAAGCCTCAAGATTTGTGGTCCTTACCCACCACCATTTTGTTCCACCGATACTCCTGTGGGTTCGTTAACTCTTCCCAAACTTCACAATTTTCTTAGCACTTAAACGACTTGAGAACACATCTTTCATAGCCATGTTGAGCCACAAATGGAAGGTGAGAACTGTCCTTCTTTTTGCCATCGACCTCTCCTTACACCGAAAACAGCTTTTTGACATTATTTTCAGGTTGTAGAAACCCAAGTCTGTTACATTTGCACAGCGCAACACTATTAGACAACCCATAAATGAAATCTTTATTTATTATCTTTATTCTGATTTGGGGGTGGTCTGTAGAGGAGGTCCGTATAGGTAGTCTATGGACCAATCCATAGGGTACAACAAATGTAGTCCCCAGACCTGATCCGTAGGGGAGGTCTATGGACCGGGAGTCAGTGTTTTCGGGTTACCTGTTAAAAAATATGTCCAGCAAAGTCAAGTCTGGAATTCTAGCTCAATCACTACTGTCAATAATTATTATTGTGGTTACTTACTTATTAGACCTTTATCCTTACCTTGCTGGCATTCCTAAAAACTGCTTAATTTGCTGTTGAGTGTACCCTCTTAAAAGTTTGGTCACTGGTAAGTGTTAGGAACTTTGAGGAATCTTAAGGATGTGCATGGACTTGGCCAGAAAATTAGCAGCATCCAAAAGACCTTTGAGGATCTGTTTCAAATCCTAAATGATATTCATAAAGGTCCACAACAGATTCTAAATGCAGATCTTCAAAGGTCTTTTAGGATCTTTTGAAGATTTTCACCTGCAACTACATTTAGGTTAAGTTAAAAAGGGTTTTGACAAAACACTGACCCCCTGACTCCCCCTACTGACCCTCCCCCCCCTACTGAACGCCTATAAAATCAATGAGAAAGAGGAAATAAAGTCGAGAACTATCAATGGGACCGATTCAGGTATACTAATTAATTTAGCTAACCTGAAATTTCCAAGATGGCAGATGTGTTGCAGATTTCCGACTCTCTTCTCCTTTGATTGCAAGTGCAGGTTTCCTTTTTGGAAAATCGCACAGTTGGAATATCTTCAAGTGTGGTATTTACACCCATTAGAAAACTAAGCAATGAAAATAATGAAGAATTGCTGGTAATATAAACATGCTTTGGATTGACAGCGGATTGATAGTTCTTGGCTTTATTTTCTTTTTCCTGATGATTTTATAGGGGGTCCACAGGGGGAGATGAGGTCAGTAGGGGGGCAAGTGTTTTGTCGAAGCCCAGTCAAAGAGGTCTATGCTCTTCAAAGTGGAGCAAAATGGTTGTAAATGCCATAATTATAAGGTTGCTACAGAAAAGTAGGGAACCCAAATGCAAGGGTGAAACATGTTATCAGCAGAACTCTTATTTTAAGAGATGCTTATGGCGTGCAATTTTTTTAAAATTATAGCATTTTACAGAAATTACTTGCTGGGTGTTTGGCTTGCAATGTTTTGAGTTTGAAGTGTATTCATTAAATTGTTTTTATCTTTAGGGACATTTGCCCAGTTTTAAAAGACTGTAATGCTTTGAGAACAGTGACAGATCTCTTAACAGATCATTTGCAGAAACATTTCCCAAAGATCGATGCTATTGTTGGTAAGTGTTATGGCTCTTGTTCAATTTTCATTTCCTTCTTGGTAATGTGCTTGTTTGCAGTTTTGTAAAATACACAGTTCCAGAAAATACCCCTCCCCTGCCACCCAAGAAGGGATTGGGCTTTCCTTGGGGTGTAGGGTTCTGTAAGACCAAAACATTTATAACAAGGAAATATATGAAGCTTAAATGAATTTCCAGAAGGTTGGGCAGTTGGGGTTTAGAGAAGATATCCTTCCATGGGGGAGGTAAGGATTTTTTTGGAACTACACAATAATTGTGGGAGGGGCAGTGGTCTCATGGTTAGTGGCAGCACTCATCTCCGGATCAAGCAGTTTGGGTTCAAGTTCTGACCTGGGACATGTGTTGAGTTCTTGGGCAAGACACTTAACTCTTGCAGTGCCTCCCTCCACCCAGGTATAAATGGGTTCTGGCAAACTTAATGCTGTGGGCAACTGTGCGGTGGAGTACATCCCATCCAGGGGGGAGTAGAAATACTCCTAGTCCCTTCATGCTACAGAAACCAGGATAAGCTCTGGCCTGATGGACCACTTGGCACATATGCAGACTTAGATAATAAAAGACATTGATTAATTTGTACTAATTGCCTCTTTTTTGTTAGTCTGCTCTGGTATATTTTCTTTTGCGGCAAAGAAATAATGCAGAAGAGTTAACACATAATGTATGGCTTTAATTAGGACACCATTACTGTAAACCACAAGAATCCCAACAAACAGGAGGCCCTGAAGCAATGGCTTAGTTCTTTATTCTTTTATGTTGCAGGTCTTGATGCCAGAGGGTTTTTGTTTGGTCCTCTTGTGTCAATGAATCTGAATGTGCCCTTTCTACTAATACGTAAAACAGGAAAATTACCTGGACCTACCATCAAGGTTTCATCTACTAAAGAATATGGAAAAGTGATTATCTGTTTTTTGAATTTTTTTCTCATAGAGCAGTTTTCAATTGAGTGTCATGAATCCAAAACCAAAGTAATCACTCTAGCCAACTACAAAGGATACAGACAATCTTGTGAACAAATCAAAGATTGAAGTAATTATTACAATCATGTCGCTGACTCAAACTGCAGGAAAACAAGTGTGAGTGAGTCACAGTTGAATTGGGTTTTACTTCTAATTGAATGGAAAAGTGGTGCGCATTTTCTTTAGCCAATCGTGTTGCGTCGTTGATCCAAAACCCTTTCTTTCCCACGCTCAAATGAAAATCACTCTATTATATTTGTTTGATAACTTGGAATTATTGCTATTAAACTAGTGCAAGGTTTGAAAAGAAGATTTCTTTAAAGGATGTCCTAGAGATTCAAGCAGATGCTATACAGAAAGGACAGAAAGTTGTTGTTATTGATGACCTTCTTGCAACAGGAGGTGAGTTAGTATACCTTGTGTGTGATGTAATATATCAAACAGGAAAGACCTTGTTTGATAACATTTCAAAACGCCGAGAAAAGAGTTGAAAATATGACGTGCAGTGGAGTATTTTGGACAAACTTCAAGGTGTTTGGAAATGTGGTCAATCACAGTCTCAGGTGTCCAAACACTTACTGTCTTGAGTGTTTGATATCTCTTCTCAATTGAAACTAACACTAAGGAGAAAACGGGAAATTGCTGGGCTTATACTCCTGGGTAGTGAGAGGCACTGTGAGAGACTGAGTAAAGAGTCTTGCCCAAGAACAAAACACAATGACCCTGGCAAGAAAAAGAACCCAGAGTACTCCATCTGAAAACTAGCATACATGAGGCCACCACATCTCCCAAAGGGGAATTTAACATTGAACTGTGGTTTAATTTTTTGACAGGCACCCTTCAAGCGGCATGTCAACTTGTGCGTGAGGCTGGTGGGGAGGTGCTAGAGTGTGTTCTCATAGTTGAACTGGTGGAGCTCGATGGAAGAAGTAAAGTCCCTGCTCCTTGCTTTTCACTGGTGCAGTTTTAGGCCATTGGGGGTGGACAAAAGACTGATATCTAATTTATTATATATAGAATGATATAACTATACCACATGTGTTACAAACTGGAAGGGGATTCAAAAGATTGTTAAAAGGGTTGATGGAGTGAGCTAAGTGTGGCAGGTATTTTTTGTAGATTGCAGGTTTACAAAGTCTTACTTGAAAGCACTTGCTGTAGCTAGACATACTTCGTGTAACCCTTTTATCTTATTAAAAAAGTGCTATCTAAACTATCTGACTGGCACATTTTTAGGCTAACTGCAGTGTCATTGGCTGACTGGAGGATTATTTACTGTAATTTTGTGTCGCTGATCCCATGCTGGGATAAACAGCTCCATATAAGAGACACTGAAGCAGGGCTGAATAAAAGGCCCATCCTGTCATCTGGGATAAGTAGATTTTCCTGGCAGGCAAGTAACTTTTTATTCTCACTTGCCCGATGGCTAAGGACCCAGGCAAGTCGTCTGCCAATTAAATTAAAAAGAGTAGACTAAGACTTGCCCAGGGCACATACAATTTGAGAGCTGCTTGTCCAAAGGGCAAATTCAATTGTTTTTGCGATCCCAGCTGAGGCACATCTTGTTTCTATGGTATTTTTATTTGTAGTGAAATTTCAACTTGCAATCTGTTGCAAAAATACCTGGTGGGTAAGTGGGAAAAAATGGATGAATGACAGCTGGGTATGTATGTATTTAACTTCTCTCACACTCCTTATAATGAGAAAAAGAAAGCTTGCATTGGAAATCAGGGTTGCAAGGGTTTCATTAATGTAGGAGGGCAACTGGTTTTTATGGGCGGGCAAAACTATTTAAACTGAAACTCTAATATAAAAAAAAATTATCTAGTAGCTAGTCAAAGCACGCGTGCAAAATCGTCCTCACAACAGGTCAGTTTTCCTGGTACCCAGCCCTCAATTAAACCCCTGTTGGGTTGTTGTGGCTTGAACTTCTAACTTGTATATTATTTAGTTCATATACAAACCAGGGCAGGTTCATTGTAGCACTGATGAAGTTTTAAATGAGCGTTAATCTTCTGCATATATTGTTCACTTTCCAATTCCTGTGCAATTTATTTGGTAAGGCAAACAATGTGATGTACTCAAATCATGCTTGAAGTGATTGTTGTAAAATATTTTGAAACGACTTGTCTTAGTACTACACTAGTTATTTATCCAACAGTTTTGGCCTGAAATCATACTTGTGATTTCAAATCGAACTCGCGCTGCGCGCCCGTTCGATTTTGAAATCACGCGTATGATTTCAGACCAAATTGCACTCCACTCAGTTCAATTACCATTATGAATTGCGCGTACAAAAACAGCTCAATACATTCAGGCACACGCGACGAATCTGTTCACTGAAATATCTGTTCCTTAGCCGATTTCTTGCTGGCTGGAAAACCCATGGCCAACCATGCCACCAAGGTCGGACTAAAGCTAAGTCGGACCTGGGCATTTTCTGTTGGGTTGTACTTACAGGGTGGTTTAACTTTGGTTTGTGACTCTCCCCCTCTCAACTCCACACTAGTGTATGTAAATTCCGGCGATGTGTTTTCTGGCTGCCAAATTTTTGCCAGGAAATTTGCTTGGATGTATAAGTTGAGATCTTTCTGCTGGGAAAAAGGAACAGATATAAATTTGCCATTTGCCAAAAAAAGAGGCATATTTGATGTTCCTTCGTGACAGTGGTGGTTCCAGATGAATTTCTGATTTAATTAACTCGTCGTGTGCCCCTGTAAATTCTGAACATTTGGTGACAAAACTAATTAAAACGTACATGACAAGGATGCCTTGGAATGATTCTTGATTAACGTATAATGATCACACTAACAGCATAATAACATAACATGGACTTATCGGCATGTGGAAAGTATTAGGTTTTTCCCCCGTCTTTATGCTCCTGTCATGTCGACATGTGTTCACGCTGGCCACTAAAACATCCGTTTGCGTGACCTTGCCGTGACTTTTCTAGTGTGAGGCATGCCCTTCTAATACGTAACACAGTACATTCTTGCACCTAGAAAACCGTTACAAAATAATTTTCAATTATTATTCAAGTTTACCGCGAACATTATTGAATTCTTAAAGCAGTTTTCCATCGAGTTAATTCGTGCAAAGTGTTCTATCCAATCAGAGCAAAATGATTTTCTCCTTCACCAATTTACTTCGTGCGCTGGCCAGCTTTTCAACGGACAAAATACATATCAAAGCTTTTGATTTTAAAGAAAACCAAAAATTTTGATCATTTCAAAAAAATCTTCACGTTTTCTTGGAATCAATTGTCGTGTTTACTGCCTTATCTAGTACTCATTAATAACCGCATTTATGATACGACTAGCACCAAATCCTGCGCTGTGATTGGTTAGTGAAGCCTTGGAGCCAAGTTCATAGCTGCCGGAGCTTATCCCGGTTTCTGTAGCATGAAGCGGCTAGAAGTATCTCTACTTCCCCTGGACGGGATGCTAGTCCATCGCAGTTCACTCCCCCGCAATTTTGTTAGGTTTCCCCAACAAATAACAGGTACCCATTTATACACCTGGGTGGAGAGAGGCACTGTGAGAGTAAAGTGCTTGCCAAGAACACAACACAATGTCCCCGGCCAGGGCTCGAACCCGGACCGCTTGCTCCGGAGTGGAGCGCACTAACCATGAGGCCACCGCGCCTCCCACCAATGTGATTGGTTAACCGAGCGGGAAAGATGGCGCTATCTTCCCGCTCTGGATTACGCGCTGTGTCCCTCAAGAAACATTTGTTCTTTTTCCCATATAATAAGTACTTTATTGACCAAGCTTGTTCGGTCAATATGGCTCGATATTGGCCTCGTTCTTTTTTGGGCGTTTGACCGCTCCGGCACACTGATAAACAGGCAAAAAAACACGGCTTGGCCAATGTCCAGCCATCTTGAACGATTGGTCAAGAATCCAGTAAGTATTTCTCCATCTCCATTACTTAATGAGGTTCGATTAATTTTCTGCGTTTAACCTGTAAAAAAAAACACGAGGCAGTCTCTGCTATAGCGTCAAAAAACTTGAGGATAGACTCGCTTTGGCATTTCACGCACGTGTTTTGATAGGCCATATTAACCAATCGAGAAATTGCAAAAATACCTTACTGATCAGTCTGGGAACGAGATAAACTGTACATGCGCGCGCTTTCATTTCATTGTTACAGTGTCTGTTGCAGTCTACTTTCCAGCTACCTCGCTTCTAGACGTACCTGTCCGGCACAGTCGCCTTACTGAAGTTAGGTCGTTTTTGGGTTGTTTTTTTGCAACAGGAAAAAAAAAACTTAAGATTTGGCGTTGATGTTATGTTTCTTCTAGTCTTCGAGAGGGCCGAAGATGCTAAAGAATTCGCAGTTTCAAAAGCAAAAGCAAGCGGTAAAGGGTCGTAAAGAGTAGTTAGTTTTCAACTTATGTGACAACAGGGTGCGGCAACGCAAAGCGAAAACTGTTTGCACATTCAATCAAAATTCGTGAGGAAATTAAAAAAAAAAATCTGTAATTACGTTCCATGTCAGGACAAAAGAATGATGTAATAAAATTCTAATTATTGTCAGCTTTCAAAACTTGGGCCGACACCAATTGACGACCATTCGAACATTTCACAACACGTTAATTCATTTCTCACGCTTGTTTTCAAAGCACAAAAATATTTCTTGATGTTGCACAAGATAACGTCAAGGGTAAAAGAAAATAAAGTGTAACTTAAGTGGTGTGGTTTCTTTTAAGGAATTTTATCACGGAGTTTTAGCTCGAGAGGGTAACGATCTTGGCATTTTCTGTCATCCGTGTTTGTTCAGTTAACAAACAGCTCTTTTGACTTTTATTCAAGGCTTTGTCAATCAATCAAAAGCGAACATTTACGCGCACAAAAGATCGACGTGTTAAAATATTCAAGCATTGCATGAACAGAGTAAACTTTGGCTTCGATTCGTTTCCGATACATTCTTGAAGCATTAATCACTAAACGTGAGGGGTTGACGATTTTTGAGCTCCGCGCAAACAAAGCGAAAAGAGCTTCTTTCCAGGGCCTGTACAAACGGGTGTAAAAGATCTTTCTTTGTGTCAGGGTGGTGGAAAGTTTGGTTGCCCCAGGCTGAACAAAATATGAAATTCGAAGAGGTTTACGAAATAAAGGAACTTATTGGCAAAGGATCGTTCGCTGAAGTTAAGAAGTGTGTGAATCGCAAAACGTCACAGCTGTTTGCGGTCAAGGAAATTCACTACGAGGATGCAGAACATAGGGAGAAAGTAGAAAACGAATCCGAGGTAAGTAGGTAGGATTTTAATCATTCGTTTCCCTGTGGGGCTAAAGGTATCGAGTTAAGGGACGCTTTGAAATTTAATGGTTGATCGCATAGCAAACATGATTAACTCTTGACTTGAAATTGAAACTTTAATGGAATGGAAAAAATTCATCGAGTTTGTCTTTGCTACTCTGTATTTTCGCATATTTTGGGTTGTTTCATCTAGTTTTTGTTTTGCGTTTGAAAGTTTTCCGTATCATTAAATGGACAATGTTTTAATTCAGAGGTTGACCATCCAGTAAGTGATCAACCTCGTGTTTAATTACTTACTTACCTCGGATCTTTCGAAAACTTGGTCCATTCTAGTAACCCACTGACTTCATTTCGTAACGCCACCTTCTTGTGAAAACAATGATATTTCACGAGAGATTTTAACCAGACGGCATCTCGAAGCTTTTTAGAAAACGACAACATAAATGTCCATTTTGATTATAAAAACAAACTAAAGATGAGAATATTATGACAACTGCCGAAGGAAATGAAGCTTTGTTTTGTTTTGCATGTTTCTCGGTTTGCTATGGAGCAAGATTGACTTGTGGTTTTATGAGGTTTCTATCGTGCTCCACCGACCAGTCCCTGTCGAAATGATATTTTTTGTTTCTTATTGATTTGTTCCCAAGGAAGTTTGTTTAATTGTCAAAGTCTTAGACAACAAATCACTCTCTAAGGCACAAAAGCATCCTTTCAAAATCACAATTCCACGGCATTGAAGTTAAGGTAAATGCATATTGTATAGTGGTTAAAAAAATCAAAAGTTAGAAAAAAATTCACACAGAGGAAAAAGAGGTGAAAACCTGCCTCCGAGCCGATTACTGATTGCGGCAAAATAAAAGAAGTGTGGTTTTGTTCCCAAGTAGTCAAAGTAGTAGTTATTTCTCCGACACATTAATGGATCGCATATTATCTTAAGAAGCCAACATTAATACATCAAAATTGTCAAGATCATTATTTTTCATTTTATTTACCGGTATGTGTCCGGTACGGTAGGAAGCATGTGTCGTTCGTACGGTTATCTTTTTAAAATTGCACATTGTTTTGATTCAGCTTGCCTTGGTGTAATATCAATTGAAGTATTCAAGCTATTTTTACCCAATGAACGCGGCTTAATGGTTCCCGAAGTAGTAACTGTCGCTAGAACATCTGCCAACCTCCATACGATAGTATTAGTATTGTTTGCAAATTGTCCTCGGATCGGATGTGGAAGAATTCTAGCTCTTGCATAGATTTGGTCTTTTTTTTTTTAAATTGGTTAACGGCAAATAAATTGACCCTGAATATAAAAAAATCAAACTTCGTCATATTTTCTCCTGCTCAAAGAAAATTTACCTATCAACCCAAAATTATGATCTTTGATAACGAGCAGAATAAAAATGTAGCGTTAGAATGTAAGGATCGGATGTGGAAGAATTCTGGCTCTTGCATAGATTTGGTCTAAGATATCAGCGAATGTGAAATCGCGCTTCAAAAGAAACTTCTGCCTTTTTGCTAGGTAATGTTAACAGTCTGCCTTGCGCCATTATATAAATCGGAAATATGATTATTTTGCTGAAAATTGGAGTTGATAATTAAATAACCATATATTTTGTGGAGTTTTTGCAATTACAATTCCGATTGAACTTGCTTCACCCATTGTTTGTGACTCAGCTGGGCGGGTGCAATTCGAAAGAGTTATTAACATCCTCTGTTAGTACAGCATAACTATGTAGTCCAGTCATAATTGCGGTCTCGAACTTCAAGCCTATCACGAATTCCGTTTTTTTTTCCAAAATGTTGTTGGCAAGTTAAAAGAACTCATTTTGTTTGCTAACATAATTAGGTTTGATTTTCATTGTGTTTAGTTTTTTTTTAACTTTCTTCCATTGCAAACTACAGATATTGTTGATTTGTGTCTGAGACAACTGCTATTTTCTCTTGACATGCTTGAGAATTTCTCTTAATCCCGGCTAAAATTAATTGCCCTGTGAAGTTCCATTTAAGCGGTTTCTCACGAATCAGTAAGATCGTTTCCACGCACCTGACTGGTGAGTGCTCTTATCGCATGAATTATCTTAAGAGCTGTCCTTCAGCTGGATTGACTGAAAAATCGAAACATTCCGTGTAAAATTATAATTAAGGAGCGATAGTGTACCTTCTTATTGAAAGTGTGGGCAGGTAGCAATAGTGGTGATGGTGGTCATCTCAGCCAGCCATCTC
>OZ026606.1:16370279-16405279 GCA_964020085.1 Micromussa lordhowensis
AGAGACAGAGTAGGCAAAAAGATGCCTAACGATGACAGCTAGGATAAAAGTAAAAATATTTTATCTTAAATTCCTGATGTTGGATCGTAAAGGCCTCTTGCGCGGGGTGTGTCTTCTTGAAGACTATCATTGAAAGGCTAACGTCAAAGTTAGCTACACTCACTAGATAACTAAATAGTATTGTGACTTGGAAATATATAAAATAGTCAATGCTTTTGAGCTATATACCCTGAAAACCGAGACTGTTCTAGGTGATTACTCAATAAGTTGGGAAGCAGCACAAACTGAACGGCCCTGCTCCCAAGCAAGGGTTCCTGAGAACTCCTCAGCCGATGTTAGCTCTCAACCTCGTTCCTAGGGCCGTTTCCCTGCCTGAATTGCTCTGGGGACGAGGTTGGTTAGCTCTAAGTCCATAGAAACCGACAGAAAGCATTTTCATTGCGTTAGTATGACCCAGTTTATGTCACAAAACTTATTTATTGATAGTTTTGTTTTACTCTTCGGCCATATTAGGCCTTCTTCAGTTCGACCATCAATACTTGCCTGCGGGGAAATATTTTGCTCATGACGTGTAACCCCTGAGAACGCGTTCCCACAACATTACCACGATATTTGAGCGGCCAAAGACTGGAAGCTCTGCTACTAGGTTCTTGAATATTGGGCTCGCTAGCGCCGTTTTTGCGTTCTACCACGATGATTTTAGAGCAAAAGAGACAACATTAGGGAGCTTAAGCAAAGGCGTTTTTGAACGGTGTACGGCAACCGGAAATGGACGTTTCTTATTTTTGGGCAGTGGATGCGCTCTAATTTTCAAGTAAATCGTCTCCATAAGAGTAAAGACACTTAGCCAAGGCGAGTAAAAAGAGAAAACGTCTCATTTCCGGTTGCCGTACGTCGCTCAAAAACGCCTTTGCTTAAGGCCTCATAGTTAGTGCGCTCGACTCCGGAGCGAGTGGTCCGGGTTCAAGCCCTGGCCGGGGACATTGTGTTGTGTTCTTGGGCAAGACACTTTACTCTCAAAGTGCCTCTCTTCACCCAGGTGTAGGGTAACCTTACGATGAACTAGCATCCCATCCAGTGCAATGATCCAGTGGGGAGTAGAAATTCCCCTAGTCGTTACATTCTACTGAAACCGGGATAAGCTCCAGCCCGTTGAGCCACTTGGTTCACATGCAGACTTTACCTTACCTTTTTCTACCCTCATTTAATGATATTTAGCATAATTCAGTGGCTGGCTATTATATAGATTGAATTTATACTTTAAAAATTGCTTTATCTTGTCGTGACGTTTATTTGAAACTAACTTATTATAATGAGAAGCTTCAAAGTTAAATGTTCAGTATTGTTTGGTTTAAAAATTTATTAAATAGTAGGTATCTTTATATGACTGAGCCGCGGTCGTAGAATTTTAAGACAGTCAGCAGCAAATTTGTGACACATGCACTCTTCATGACAGTGTTTTGCTATCAAATGCGTTTCCAAGGCAACGTCCATACTAGGCTGAAGAATGGGGGGTTCCACTCAGAAAACGCGGCATCAAATGTTCTCTGTTCACACTAGGCCGGAGGAATCTAAAAAGGCGAGAAAAACTCGGTCAGGGAAATCACATGATGACCGTGACGCCATTGTTTTCGAAGAAGTCTGTTTTCAATTTTTTTCCGTCTACACTAAAAGCGCAAAGCCGGCGTTTTCAAATTCCTCAGGTTTGGAGAGCGTTGTGGAAAAGTTCCTTTGTGACGGATTAGCTATAGTGACGGATTAACGTTTTCAAATTTCTCCGGGGTACTGTGTGGACGCTCCCTAAATGTCTCTCTAAGCATTTTTGGCCAGGGAATTGTCACAACGCTGACTCTCTGGGAATTTTTTATCTGATAATTTCCTCCTCCATCGAGCTATTTTGCGCATCAGATGTGTACTATGCATCAGTTTATTTGAAGAAAGCGAAAGAGCTGAATTATCACTCCTCCAGCTTATTACGCCAAGTCCCGCGCGAAGTCACGCCAGACGAAAGTGAAAAACCTCTCGTGTCCAGGGTCTTTCCGGGGGATCCCCTTGCGCGGCGCTGAGAGGCGGAAAAATCCTGGGAACAGAATAGTTCTAATTGAAGAAAGTTTTACGTCACGGTTTACGTCAAAAAATACTTAACACATGCATGGCATTCGCGCAGACACGATCTTTTCCATCATGCTACGCCGGTCATAGCGAATTTATTACACTTGACTTATTTGATTTTAAAATTGACACTTGTTGTCAGAAACTTCTATCTGTAGTCACCTTTAGTTATTGTTTAACTGCTTCGTTCGAAAACAAAATCTCCATAAAATTAAATGAAGTCCTAACACCATTATGAACACCAGTGGCAACGGCTAATCGCTTTTTCCTTTAATACGAGATGTGTATGCTAAGTTTGCCTTCCATTGTGTGTGATCGGTGAAGTAAATCAAACACTACTTACTCTTTCAATGTGATGCGCGCTTTGACACATAGTTATTGCATGATTCAGCTTTCTATGACGACTGAACTCCACTTTACGACCAAACAAAAGCTCGCAAAGATTGCACACAGCTTGAATTAAGAAACACGTTTAGAAATCCGTCCCAGCTGTGTGTCTCAACTCGTCGAATAGCATTTTTAATCAACTTGTTCAAAACAGTGTTTACTATTGTGGATTTTCAACCTCTTCTACTCTAATTAATCGACTCGGCTTATGGAGTTCAATTGAAACCGGCATTGTCTGCCGGCGTATTCGTACAGAATTGAAATTAACTACGCTAAGAAAATTAACTGGAAGGCGGCGAAATTATGGAATTTTTGTGCCAGTTTGACGTCAGGGAAATTTTGGGCCAAGGTTCCTTCTGCGAAGTCAAGAGATGCATCGATAAACGGACGAGACAAGCGTTCGCAGTGAAGGAAATGACTTTTGACACAGAAGAACAGAGAGACAGAATTGAGCAAGAAATCGAGGTTAGTCTAATTCAGTTTACAGCGTTTATGACGTACTTGCCATTTGTATCCTTTAAAAGGCTAACAATTAAATTTGGCGGGCATGGCTTTGGGGGGCAAGACATATTGCAAAGTTAGCTAACGTGACCGGTTTCTATCTCCACGCGAAGCTTGTATTATTTTTGGCGTATAAATTATCCGCTGAGATTGAAGTATCCTATTTTTTGCAACATATGTACAACGGTTGTTTTCTTGTGCGTTATCAGAATTCGTGGATGCATAATTTATTCCAATGATCTCAATCTATAGTGTTGGCAAATAAACGAGAATTTTACTGACACTGGCTCGATCTAGATCTATTTATTCTGTTTATTCATATCAACTTGAGCTTGTTTGATATTTGTAATCACTTAATACAATGTGTAATTCACAAACTCAGCAAAAGGTGTTAAGTTTAGCTCACTGGGACCAGATCGCTTACAATAGATTACTTCAATGGCCGCTAAAACCTTTGAATTGTACGTGTACACTGACCATTCGGCTGAGAAATCAAATGATAAAATAATTTGGCGTTAAACAAAAGATTCTCATAAAGAAGCATTTGTGACGACAATTAAGTTTTCAGAACAATGGTGCGTTGGGCCAATTATGCATGGCGCCGATAAAACATGTACAAAACAGGAAAAAAGAACACCCAAGTACGTGAATTTCCGCACAAACTGTGTTCATAATTTAAATTCGAAGTCCCAAATACGAATAAGTTAATAATTATTTCGTAATATTGAAACTGAACACGGGACGTGACGAGAATTTAAATGTTCACCTAGAGCTTTGTTCGCCTGGCACGATTTGTTTTTTGGGGTGTGGATACGACAACAAGCCTCAAGATAGTCAACTAAAAGTATGTTTCGTGTAAAGTATTCCCTTTTGTGTTAACGTAAAAATCTTATTATCCGAGAAGATCAGTACCGGATTATGATAATCTTGCTCGATTGACAGAGCACTGAAACTCAAAGAAAATAAGTATAGATGCAATTGATGAGTTTTGTGACAAACATATCAACAATAAAACTCTAGAAACGTTATTACATTGAAAGCAATTTGCAGATATGGAAATCACAAAAAAAAGCTTGTAAGACGTTATCGACCTGAGGCCCAGTTCAGACGTTGTGCTTCTGTCCTGCAGTTCTTTGGTCGAACTTAATTCCTGAATTTAGTTCGGTACGGCAAAAGCATGACCTCTGAACTGGGCCTGATTGGTCAATAAGACCGTACCACAGTATACAATTCTGATTGGATAAGGCAAATATATTGCAACTTTTTTAAAAACCTTATACCAAAGCAAGCCGACCTAAGTGTGTATGATAACTATTGAAAGCTACAGGGAAAACGTTTTATTCAGCCGATTCGCTAAAGTTAACATTTCTAGTTTTAATTATTCCTTTATCAAAGCCCATATCAGGCATCTTGTAAACCAGTCATGCTCTCTTTAACTGATGTCGGCTTGCTCTTCACAATTCAGGGGAGAATATCATTAAGATTTGATTAATTTTATTGTTTCGGTCTTCAAATGCCATTTATTGATTCAGGTTTATAATAAATCAGGGTGTACACGTCATTGGTTCGGTAGCCCTAGTTTTGTATCACTTATTTATCGCCGCACGTCACGGGTTTTAACATATATTTTTAAATTGTTAATCAACTTTGCTTCATCAGATTTTAATTCACTGAGATTTTTCATTTTTTTCAGATTCTACAGGAAACGAATCATCATAACATTCTTAAGCTTCATCATTCTTATCCCGCTTTTAACAAATATTACCTCGTTATGGAGCTGGCGTGCGGCGGAGAGCTCTTCGACGATCTGGTATCTAGAAATGCTTTCTCCGAGAGCACAGCGCGCGAGGTGATGTTGCAGTTGTTCAGCGCTGTGCAGTATATACACGGGCTCAGGATTGTCCACAGAGTAAGTTTTAACTTATTTTTACCTTAATAACGGAAGCAACAGTTAGATAACAGCCCTTGTTTTTCACTTGCAGAATATCAGACCTGAAAAACTCATTCTTGCCTGGAAGTCAGTGGAGAACAATGTTCACTTTCCACCGCTGAAACTGAGTGGATTTAGTTTGGCCAAGAAACTACCAGGTGCGAGAATTGTAAGCTAAAGGCTAACAGTTTTATGAAGAAACGCACAATATTTTCAGGAAATGCGGTAACGTTTTCAAGCGCGTGGTTGTCTTTCTAAAATGAGAGAGACCCTGGCAAACGATGGAGGTGAACCCCTTAAACTGGGTTACAGTCTGCGCGCAGTTAAAAACTGGAAAGTGGTACCGGCGAATTTAATGCTGGGGGTAACCCTGAGATGGACTAGCATCCCTGCGCAGGGTTAGTAGAGACATTCCTAGTCGCTTCATGCTACAGAAACCGGGATACGCTCCGTCCTGATGGGCCTCTTGGCTCGTATGCAGACTCTACCCTTACCTTTCTACATAACGCGGGTAACGTTAATCTGGGTTGAGAGAATACGTGGCAATGAAGAATCGTGCCCGGGTTGGATAAATTGACCAAGGATATTTCACTCTCCTTTCCGACCAGTAACTATTATGTCTGCCGCACTTTATTGAATGCACTCGGTTACGACGTAACTGTTTAATTTTTTTTATTCAGATTGGACTGATTTTGATCGTTTTACTTTACGTAAAAATTGTTCCTTTTCAGAACATTCAGACATCATTTCCTGTCCAATTGAGGGCTCTCCTCTCTACCTTGCTCCAGAAACTATTACAAAACAACCTGTTGGCAGAGAAGTGGACATTTGGGCATGCGCAGTGATATTCTACACAATGCTGGTATGTTTTCAATTCCACGCCAATTTTGGTCTCCAGTTTTAAGTATTCGTCTAAGACAAACTTCGCGCGATATATATGGGCTAATTGTTTAGTGAAATTGTTTTTTTCTTAATTTGCTACTTAGTAATTTTTGTCACTATAAAATAAAATGTGCAATAGATAGTATGTCAATTTTGCCTCCAACAAAACGTATTTGTAGAAAATTGTGATTACGCGTACCAGACGTTTGGATCAAAGTATGATGCAGACAGTCCCTCAAACACAAGGGTTAAAAATATGACGAATGTAAACTACTCTTTGTCCTGAACACATACCGTGTTAACTCTCACAAGTTTTTCGTCACTGATCAAAGGATCTTTATACCCTATTGTAGAAATATATTTGCCCGCGCAGATTACGAGAATAGGGATTGAAAACAACCGGTTACTGATGAGCCGGCTATCTAACTACTTCTACAACAACAACAACATCAGTAGAAACATTTATGTACATTTGTCTGGTCAGACTGATGCATGCTACATATTGTGGAAGTCATTTCTCAGGTTAATCGCCATGTTTTTTTATAGGCTGGTTATCCTCCTTTCTGGAGCACGAATAGAGAAGAGCTTTACAGTCTCATCGCACGTGGAAAGTATAGTTTCCCAGATCTAGAATGGAAGTCTATCTCCGAAGGAGCTAAACGGCTGATAAAAAGCATGGTAAGGCATTTTGTCAAATCTCTAACCCTAACCCTAACCCCAACTGTAACCCTCTCTTTTCATATCGTTGCATTTTTCGGTCTTAGGCAATTGTTATAACAATAGATCCGCAACACGTACATGGTTTTAAAAGTCCGTGCTATAAGTTTTAAATCCTGTTGGGGAAATTAACCACTGTAAAGGAGTTGGAAAGCCAACTTCTCCAGCTTTGGCTCTTCATTGTATCAAAATAGAAGATCGTGGATCGCGTGCGGTTATCTAGTGTTAGATACCAAGTTATAGCATTAGAGGGTTTTAAGTGAAAATAAATACGGTGGAACCCCGTTAATCCGATCACTAACGGTCCACAAATATCTGGCCGTATTAACGGGGTGACCGTATTAAAGAGGTTCTTAAATAAGAAAATGCCGGACTGACTGAGCTTTTGTTCAGACCTGAATGAAGTGTTCGTAATAACGAGGGGACCATATTAACGTGGTGACCTTAAGGCGGGGTTCCACTGTAAATCGAAAACAACATAATTAATTTCTGAGTAAGAAGCGTCCAGCAAAAGTACATTAGTTTCAGTTTCATGAACTTAACCAAATCGTTCTTACTTTGTGCTGACTTTTATTGAATCTATACACTTTCTTTTGCAGTTCATGGTGGACAGAAATGAACGAGCAACAGCAGTGGAAGTTGTTAAAGATCCGTGGACCCAGAACAGAAAATTATCCACCACCCATCGGAAGGGAACTTTGGATCATCTGAATGCTTTTAATGCCAAAAGGAAACTTAGAGGGGCTGTGTACACGATTTTTGCCATGAAGCGAATGATGGAAAACCCTGAGCCTCTTGCTTTGACGAACGGTGCAAACTCGTAAAAATATACTGAAAAAACAGCAACAATCTTTTCCATACAGTCACTATTAAGTCTTATAAAATAACTGAGCCACTACGCGCGCTCTCGTTGGCCGATAGTTGTGTTTAGATGAGAGTATGTAAACACGGTTGTGACGTTTTCGATGCGCGCGTATTTTTGAGAATTCTTTTACAAAAGCAATCGAGCACTTTTTCCGTGTTTATATAGCCTCATCTAAACACTCGGAGGGCTGGGAGAATTCGAGACAGTTATGCAAACCCGAGACTACGTCTCGGGTTTGCATAACTGTCTCGAATTCTCCCTCCGAGTGTTTAGATGAGGCTAAAACAACGAAAAAGTGCTCTATTGCTTATAAATAATATTTTTTTATGTATACTAGTGAGACTTGCACAATATTTTGGTTTTATTATACATTCAACTCTCTAACTCTTTTCTGATTGGCCGAAAGCCTACAGTGAATTTTTGAAATCAGCGCTTGTGACGTCATAACTGCAGATTACACAATTATCATGTCAAGGTCACTCAAGGTCACGGGTTTTCATGTCATGTATGACCGCAGTGCATGATTTCTAAGCGTAATCATGTCTAGTTCACGCGCTTTGTGTTGCTTGCCGTCAGTGAAGAAGCAAAATCCTTTTTTTTTGTTCAATGTATAACAAAACAATTATTAGATTCGGTTTTTGTGATATCCAGAATAATCAAGGTCGAGGTAAGGGTTATCAGCCCAAGCCGAAGGCTGAGGCTGATAACCCTTACCGAGACCTTGATTATTCTGGATATCACAAAAACCTCATCCAATGATTGTTTATTAATTATCAATATTACTGTTATGATACATTTCCTCAGTTACTGACCGTGGTTTCCCAGTGAAAGAGCTTTCAACAACAACGGTGAAAGAATTCTAACCGAAACCAAGTTTTTCTTGTCCATATTATTCTAACTGCACTGAAATATCTTGTTTGTGCATCAGTTACACTTAGTTAACTTGGATTCATATAGCTTTTAATTTATATAGTGTGAATACTTTATAGATACGTGAGAAAGAGAAAAATACCTTAGTTTGCCAAAGTAACTAGGAGCTCCTGAAGTGAAGAAATAAATAAATATTTGCAAGGCCTCAGGCAAAACGGACAAAATTCAAGGTACTGCCGATACAGACGTGGTTGACGTGGTCATCATACGCTACGCTGAGCGATGTTTCTTTCAGTTTAGTTTGTCGCTCCATTGGCATTAGAAAAGGAGCAGCGACTTTCGGACTCCAGGAAAAGAGACACGCGCAACCAAGAAAGTAAAAATAACTAAAAAAACAAGCAAAGGTAGAAAACAGGTTTATTCAGAAAACACTGAGAATTTTACCGCAATTAGAAAAAGTATATGCCTTATATGAAATGCAAAATTAAAAATGAATTAAAAGGTAAAAGAGTTTGGCTGCGTCTTTTAATGATTTTTTTTAAGAAGTCTGCGTTCGCAGGCTATAGGACAGGCGACTGGGAACTAGTCTTTCTCTGTCAACAGGGCATTATGGGTACCTTGTTAATCAACATGGCGGTCGAACCCAAGCAAGCATGATTAATTGTACCGTTGTTGTCTGTGATGTCCTAATCAGCTATAATGAATTAATTTTAAGTCCTTTACTTTATGCAACGACAACACTCTACAACTTGGATCGTGTGCTTGTGAAGAAACACGCGATCTGCGTTTTCAAAAGCGAGGAAGACGTTCGATATTATAGATATTACGTACACTGAATTGAAAGGACTGTGGAATATCAATATGAGGGATAAAATTGGCTTTGTCCTCACGATCGTCCAGTCACTGTAATGGCAAACTGGTTCAAGTCATTGCTACAGGACGTGACTAAGATGTTAACCGTAAACATGCCCCGTTCATCGCGCGCTGGAATCTCAAAAGCACAACAATATATAAACAAGTCATCACTTATGCAACGTGGTAAGTTGTCAAACTTCAAGGGGTCATTTTCCAGACGTAGTTATACCGAAGAAAGAAAGAAAACATTGTATGGTTTTAATTGGAATAGTAGAATTGCAACCCTTATTGGTTATCGTAGATTTGTAAATCTTGGCAACTTGGCGGTGTTACAGACATTGTCGTCGACGAGAGCTCGTGCCCGATCAAGCTTATTCGGAACAAACATCCGAAGTATCTACAAAGAACCATGGATGATGTCAGATGAAGAAGTTATGGACATAATTACGAAAAATGAATGTGCAGAGAAGCTTCAGGGCGGAATTGTGAGCAGATTTGAGTCCAATCTGTTGCCTTCTAACGAGCCAACTGAGGATCGAAGGTTCGTAACAAGATTACTGCACGACAGGGAAGCCCTGTTATTTGGAGTGCTGGACGGTCATGGAGGAAACAGCTGTGCTCATAATGTGTCTCAACGCCTTTCAGATTATATAGGACTAGCAGTACTTCCAAATGAAATTCTTTTAGGATCAACTTTAAAGAACTACCTTTGTGCCAAGCACTTTCTTGTTTCTAACGCTCCTAATAACTACAATTACCGTGAGGATCCTGTCTGCAAGGAAAATCTTACGCAGTACTTTATGGAGCTGCACAGGGTACAAAAGAGACATCGTGGTAGTGATACTGTGGCTCCTACACTTGCACATCTTCAGGAGGCTCATAGCCACCAAACTGATGCGGCAGAGGCAAAGGAAGAACAGGTTTTTCAAACTATGATGGCCCTGTCCAAAGCTTTTCGTAGACTAGATGACAGTTTAAGTCATGAAGCATTATCCCAAGAGGATAACCAAGAAGCCAATGAACACAAATTTAAGTCAGCTGTGTCAGGGGCTTGTGCGTTGGTTGCATACATAAAGGGCACAGAGCTCACTGTGGCAAACTGTGGAGACTGTCGTGCTGTGCTTGGTGTGCAGAGTGAGGATGGGCAGTGGTCGGCACTGCAGTTATCCACTGACCATACAGCTGGTAAGTACTATGTTGTAATCACACTTTTAGTGTAGCTCTGCTAAGCGGAGCACCCCCGGGGGAGCACCATAACTAGAGGAACAGAACCACACGCATGCATAGAAATAGAAAACCATGCAACTCTTTTTTCATGGTCAACATGGCTAGGGGCATGGATTGCAGGCATGTGCACCCTACGATGATGACGATGAAAAATGACGATGTCGCACAGAGCTTATACCAAGTGATACAGCCTTGGTTTACAGTGTACATCTTTGATATTGGATATCATGTTTATGTCAATTGACATCTGTCAAAACAAGATATCACGTGACTATCTACTGACCAGTATCACATGACTATATTGCGGGCTTGGGTTTAGAGCTCTTTGAGGTAATGTGTTTTTTTAATGTTGACCGCTGACCGAGTACTGAGTATTGATTGGATTGCAAGCTCAAGCGATGTTAACTTGTTGTAATCAGGGCCAGGTTGTTCTAAAGCTGGTTAATGCTAACCCAGGATTAAAAGTTAACCGAAGTATAAATTTTTCTTGTAAAAAATGTTTTTCACTGCTTATGTTTTATGATGGTTTAGGTTATTCAAACTCAAAATAGAAGGCCAAACAATATTAACAGAAAACGTCACCGTAAATCAAATCAAAATTCTTGCTTATCCTGAGTTAGCTCAATCGAGTGTTGAACATCCCAGCCTTGAAGCTCCACTTTTAGGCTTGGCTAAATCTATATATTACTCAAGTCAGAGGTCAACAAGTTCTGTTATGGGTCAACATAACATCCATAAATAGTCAGTCAGGCCAATCCTGCTGTTTGATTTTTATCACATAAGGACACAGTGGCTTAAAGTCCTTAATGGTCAGTGTGGTGTTGGACTCTGAAATGAGCATTCCACAGTGCCTCTCTATATCCAGATGTACAAATGTGCACTCTGGTGAATTGTCAAGGGAATGTGACAATAGTGTTGGGGGTAACCTGGACTACATTTAGCATCCCATCCAGGATTAGCAATACGGCCTCTTGAGCTCTCCATGCTGTGAAAACTGGAGTCGTACACAAGCTTGATTAGCTACCTACAAGCCTGTAGTTAGACCAAAACTGGGAATGCTATTTGATAGCATGGAGGGTGTCTCACTACTGATAAGGACTTACAAATTAACGTAAAGTGTTCTGAATCAAACACAGCTAAATGAAAGTATGCAGACCTAAGTAAGTTTATGTTTTGTCAGTTAGAGTTTCATTAGTCAGAATTAGAGTAAGTATGACACTCATACATTTTACAGTTCATATGAGAAATCGAATGGTCATGAATGAAATAACATGATAACTTTGGCACATTTTATCAAAATTCTAGTAATAGCAAAGATGGTCAATGAAGCTAAAAAATGATTAATATTAATACTTTCCCTACGAAAATATAAAAATTCTAGTATAAAAACTAGAAATAAAAAAAAACGTTTTGATCTCTCTGAGAACCAAAAAGTGATTAAAATATTTGCATGTATGCAAAATTTATCAATTTTACCGAGGAGTTATCCATTTGTCATTGCCAGCTAACCCCAGTGAAGTCCAGAGAGTATTGAGTGAACATCCAGTTGAAGAGGCATCTACTTGCCTTAAACATGGAAGACTTCTTGGGCGCCTCGCACCGTTAAGAGCATTTGGTGATGCTAAATTCAAATGGAGCAAGAAAAAACAGGATAAAGTGTTTCATGAAAGGGGCTTAAAATCACTTTCTGATGCTAAAGAATTTCTCACTCCCCCCTACCTCACTGCTGAACCAGAAGTGACCTCATACCAGCTGCAGCGCTCAGACAAATTTCTGATTCTTGCCACTGATGGTTTATGGGATATGCTGAGTAATGAGGAAGCTGTTGATTTTGTTAGAGATAATTTACAGAGACATAATCCATATCAGGAACAGAAATCTGTGTGTGATGCAGAGAACTCTGCTTCCTGTCTCATCAAGGCAGCTCTTGGTGGTGAAGATCATGTGTCTGTCAGTACGAGCTTAAGTATCCCTTACCCTGATGTGCGCAATTACCGTGATGACATTACAGTTACTGTAGTGCACTTTGATTGGAGCAATGTTGCAGCGGAGTAGGCTAATGCTAGGGTCTGGTACCTACGTCTATGATAAATAGAATTACAGGTGCTAGTTTCCTTGCATTCATCTATGCATGTAGCTTAAAAATGCCTGAAAAATTATGATATTAAGCTCTGCTTTCGGTCTCTTCATAATGATTAGCTCCTCCCCTGAAAATAACCTGGCTTTATCCCCCACCTGGGGAGAAAGGAAATAATCTACTGAAAATAACCCTCTGGTAACATTCTGATATAAAGAGTGCCAAAATTAGCCACTGCCCAGAAAAGAAGCCTCATACCAGGAAGAACCCCCCTAGCTTCAGCAAAATTCCAAGGCTTTTTATTCCTGAAAATAAGCTGCACCAAAATAAGCACCCGCAAAGTATCAGCCACTAAAAAGTTATAATCTCCTAATAAAGCTAAACTGGCAGAAATAATCCCATAGTAATTACATGTACTCCCAAGGGGAAAAAACCTTTAAATAACCCCCCAAATCTAAGATGCCAAAATCTTTCCAATAAGAGACTTGTAATCAGAAGTATTTTGCATCTGAGATTTGGGGGAGTGTATAATGTAATCTGGAGACAATAATTTCCACTCCGCCCAAATAATTTTCCCCCTCCAATAAGTAATCTTTCCCCAACCAAGCCATGGCTTATTACCGGTATTAAAATTTTATGTCATTCAAAAAAAAAATCAATAATTTGGTTGATGGAGAATCTGGACAAAGGTTTGCAGTTGTTTGAAAGAGAAGCACCGAAATTGTAAAGACAAGTGATTCGATATGTGGGCATGTAAATAAAAATAAAAATCTAGGCTACACATCAAATCAAGTGGGATGCCAAATTTATTACTTTATCTGTATACAAGTGTGTTGGGTTGGCACAAGTATACTTGGCAATTATTGAATGAGGCTGAGTAGGATATGAAGAATTCTGCAGGTCAAGGAGGGTGTTATCCACCGAGGCCGAAGGCCAAGGTGGATAACACCCTCCGAGATTTGCAGAATTCTTCATATCCTACAAAAGCCGAATTCAGTAATTGCTTTATTATTCATTCAAAATATTTTCTCTCAACGAGAAAATGAGGTTTATTTTTAAAAATTTTGCACCGTCCAACAATATATATCGTCCCCCAAGTTTTCTTGGTCAATGGTTCAACAATCTGCAGCGGGCTGCACCTTTGACGTCATCGGCTGAATATGACAAAATTCTTCGCAACTTTGGTTATGACTGGTTATGGTGAATTATGTGTGTGGTTTTAACCAATCAGAAACGAAACAGGGAAATAGTTTGAACGAATAATAATTTATATCACTCTGAGCTTTTCATTGAACAAATGTTTACCAAAACCTAAATTAACCTTTAATAACCAAAAGCTCCTAGTCAAATTCAATAATCGAACTGTCACTAATTAAATTAGTGATAGACCATTTTACAGTTGTCTGCTCAGTGACCTGGCCTTTGAATGGCAGCGAAGCTGGAGGTGATCTTGTTTTATACAGACCTCACTGCTTTTGTTGTGTAAATCAAGTTCTGATTCTAACTAGGTGCAATTTACATGACAAAATCAGAGAGGTTATTAATTCTCATTAATTCTCAATATAAATAGGGAAGGTATAATTTCGTGTCTCGTTTGTATAAACAAATAAATAAGGTGAAGTTCTTCTATGTGTCTTGGAGAAATAAAGCAACGTCAGAACAACTTGTTTAATATGTACATTTTATTCGTATTGAGAATGTGAAACTAGCCTGTTGGAGATACTATGCACTGACAGTCAGAAAAAAACACCGTTTGTTTTGTTTTTACATTAACACATACCTACTTTGATTGGTTCAAACGGCTGTTGTTTTCAAAGCCAATAGGCCCTTTGCAGCTCGGGTCACGTGACCACATTTTTGCTCAAAATTTTTTATACTATGGGTTATAACTTAAAGAATGCCAGAAATGGAAAGAGCATATCGCAAATACCAAAATGGCCAAGTTTGAAGCCCCTGGCATTAAAGAGCAATTTTATACAACGGTTTGAATTTTCAGAAAATTTAGAAATGTTGCTGGAGAGCAAGGTCTTGCTCTCCAACAACTTTTTCCGTACAAATCTTCTTAATTTCTAAAACCTTAAACCGTCATAAAATCTCATCCTTAAATGTCAGAGGCCTCAAACCTTGCCATTTTTTCTATTTTCGACATGCTTTTCCCATTTCTGTTATTCTTTAAGTCATAGCCCATAATTTTATGAAAAGTAGGTCACGTGATGGCTTAGCTGCAAAGAGCCTATTAGGTGCAAATTGTTCCTAAAATTTCCCGTGCTTTCCGCCGGTTGCAAGAGCCATGATCAAGTCAGTGCAGTACTTAAGCCCTTGGTGAAGAGTAGTTAAAAATTAATAAGAAGCCTTCATTACAAATTTAAAGACAACCGGAACAAATATTGTGCATTTACAATGATGGGCCTGTTCTCAGAAGTGGATAGTGGGGCGACAAGAAAAGAACGTTATCTGGCGAGGAAGATCAATGCCCTGAACCGCTTTCATTCGTGTCTCGTGAGTCTTAAAAATTCGCGCAAACACAACCGCGAGCAGGTCGCGCTCATTTTCCCGCGCTTGGCGCCGATTGCGTGTATTATATTTCGAGCTTTCATTGGTTCGTTGTGTTGTTTACGCCTGTGGTTGACCGTAACGTTAAACGATTGTATTGGTTTTTCATTTTACGACACTCGCTCGAAAACTACTCACTGACAATGCTTGTGTTGATAATATACTGACAATATACAATCGTACGGAAAGAAGAAAACGCTAGTTTCGTTTATTACCCGAAAGCGAGGCAGCACTTAATTGCTCTCTACAAATGTCATGTACAAATTAAGCTTAAAACAAGCACAATAATAATAATCATAAAAATTACAATTTCCTCGACTGTGATTGGTTTAAAAACCTCCTATTATCCACTAATTCACTTGCCAAGTTGTTATCGCACAGTTAAATAAGCCAATCGCATTCAAAGTTGTAGGTTAAATCAACCAACCACATTCAAAGTTGTAGTTTGAATCAACCAATCTCAATTTCAGAGGGACATGAAACGATTTACTTCTCCTTTGTCAGTATTTTAATGGAAATTTTTCCTTTCTTTCATAACTTGGCTATTCTTCTGTTCTCGGAAATAGTAATTTTTTATAATTAATTGGTAGTAAGACCTCTTGTTGTCCAATTCGGTCCGGTAATCATACTCGTGATAAACAAATCAGACTCCTGACCGAATTGGACTCTATTCAGTCCTATTACCATTACTAATCATAATAAAAATATTGAGGAAGATTTAGACGGATTGGGATGAATGAACTTGGACAAAATCTAGGCTAAACGTTTTCAGTTTAAAATGAGTAATCCTTATACAGCTGGGATTGCGTTTTCCTTGGGAACTAAGATTCAAAACTCTACAAAACTGATCTACAACGCGTACACCGACCGTATACCAAGGGTTCACATCTTACAATGTCGATCGACGTCGTTTCCAGCGTCTTAGCTTTCAGGAGAAGGCAGTGGAAAGAAACCCGGTCAGGGCCGTTGTAGATACTACAAATGTGTTCCCTGAGTTGCTAAGTGCGCTGATATTCCTTGAATATTCTTAATAAATTTTCTTAGAAACACAAAAAACTTATTTTTCTAAATTAACTCACTTACAACTAAGAATTTATTACGTATGAAAAGTCGAACGGAAATATGTTCTTTAGCGACAAGTGTTACAGTCTTGTTTAAACCATAGTGATGGAACCGTATCGCATTTCCACCGAGTTGGTTTTCATGTTCTCAAGTAAATCGAACAACATTTGGTCGTTGCCGGCGTCCTGTTCGTCATTTTTGTCGACGAGCGTGGTCATTTCATCGACGCGCTTGTTCAACTCTGACAGCTTGCGAATGACGTTATGTGGGGTGATTGCTGGAGGTCGTTCGTCGATGTCAGACAGACTGCTTTCCAAGCTGATAGCATCTTCGTGTCGGTGCTTGTAGTCAGATGGCAAGAATGGTGGAGAGGAAGGAAATCCAGACGAATGACTCTTAAACGGGCTTTTGCTCGTCCCGACACGGTTTCGGTTGAGACCCAGGTTCTCTTTAAATCTGGCCAGGATGAATTCAACCATTTCGTACTCGTTCTTTTGCTTGTCGTTAGAAGACTTGACCTCTGTAAAGGAGTCGTTGATGATGGCCATGAACATGTTCAGCAGGTAGAAAACGCTGAAGTACATGAAACTGAAGAAGTACGCTGGTCCCAGAATACGGTTTGTGCTCGACAGTTCCTCGTAGTCGAAGTCACCCAGAATAATGCTGATCTGAGTTTCAATTGTGATGAGGAAATTCTTGAACTTTTCGTTATCAAGCCCGAACACCACATAAGCAAGAATAGCGTACGCGAAAAACACGATCCCGAAAGTGATGCAGAACGCTCCAAGCGGCTTTGCACATTCTCCAATCGTCGATCCCAGCAGGGACATGCGCTTGTTAAACCTAAACAGCTTCAGAAAGCGGAGCGTCACCAGGAACACTAGAATCCCAATGATTAAAGTCAACGTTTCATCCGCTGCCCCTGCATACTGAAAGCTAACAAAGTCCTTAGGATTGTAGCGCAGCTCCTGCAAGTTCTTGTCCACTTCCCAGAGACGCCCAAAGAACAGAACTACCATGGCTAACTCACATCCGATCATAATTATCTCCATCCAATTAAAGAACCCGCTAAAGTAGGCCTTGCGCTTTTTATAGATGGCTTTACCTTCGCGGTACATGAAATAGAGCATGAACAGGACCAGAAACACTTGACAGGCCAGGATGAAGTGGCTAAAAGGACCGACATAGTTGTACAGCCTGGACACAGCGAAATGCGCGTAAGGAAACGCTCCACCTGTGGGCAAAAATTCCAAAAACAGGAAAGCGATGCCAAATAAGTTAGCGTTGGCATTATACACCGTAAATTCCAGGAAAACCGAGCGCGTTTGCATGTCAACCCAGTTGTGAGAATGAAGGTCAGCTATGACAGTCAATGCCGTGGGATAGTCGTATCCTAATTCAGCATGATAACCACCTCCCCCGTAAATGGTCATTCGTCCCCAGAAGGGGTACCCTCTGAGATCTAGTGCGCTTTGATGCACCCATCGGGAGGGACAGGAAATGATCGACCCATCCGGGAGTATGGCGGAATTTAACACGTAGTAATTTTTGGCTGTGTTTCCAGGCCGCTTCTTTCTTCTCTGTTGACGACCGGAGGTAGAAGTGTAAACGGGCTCAATTGCACGACGGGATCGAATTCGGGAAGTATCACCGAATTCCATAAGAAACCTGTCTTCTCCACGGAAGGCAAATTGCTCTTCAACGCTTCTCCTTCGGCGAGAATTTGTTGTTTTACTTTCGTTGAGGAATTTCCATCCTATGTCGTAGTCGTTCGTGTCTTCGACCGTCAAGGAATACTCAGGATAACAGTGGTTGAAGAAGCGTTTGAATTCTTCAACGATCTCACAGGAGTCTGTCAAAGACAAAAAAAACACACGACAAATTAAGTGAAACTTAAATTTGCTCTGTTTGATTATCACATTGGTAAAGATGATTTCCACTCCGTACTGTGCACTCTCGAGAGTTTATTTGGGATTTTTGTACTAATGTTTCATGTAAGACATCACAAAATGTAAACATTTCGCAACTACTTACATGAAGTGAATTCAAAGTATTAAAACAATCGCCACTATGGATGCAAAGCAGTCAAAGCTTTATGCTCCGTTCTTTCTCATATCATTTGATGAAATAACTTCGCAGCTGTAAAAATGAAAGAACGTCTCAAAGATAAGGTATGTGGTTCGTAACGAATAACATCGATTCGCATTCCATTGAGTGGGAACTTATGTTTATAAACATTACGATGCGGAGACTGCGCAGTACGGACTGAATACTGAGACCGGGCCAGTTGGTAAAGGGTTAAGCAATCTGAACGTTAATTGAAAACAAAGGATAGCGATCTTTTTCTAAAATAACCCAATAACATTGAAGAATACGAATAATGGATCCTAACAAAATTGAAAACCCAACAAAGTGAGAAGTGCTGCGACTCTTTAAGGAAAATTTGCCATTTGTTGATTAGTTAGTTTCGATCCTACATCTTAAACGCTTTTCAACGATTTTGGTTTAGTTGCAAAATGAGTTTTCATGCTAAATTTTTCGCGCGAGATTTGTATATGTATATGTATATGTATATTTGTATATGTATTTGTATATGTATATTTGTATAATTCGCGCTCAAGGACTGAACCTCTAAGAGCGTATATGATACAGAAGAGACGATAGTGTTGATGCTTTCACGTCAAACAGACACTTATTACTTGCCGACACGAGAAGGCTACCAGTCCATTGTCCTCAGTTTACATTTTGATCGGTTGGCTTTCTATATGGGGCGGCTCGAGTAGTCGCACTGTCATTTACGATCGCCTTAACCGAATCAAGTGGTTTTGAAATTCTTCAGTGTCGCCATTCTGGCACTATAATTAGGTGTAAGTGTAGAGAGTTACTCCCCGATACAAGCCTTTTATGCTCTTATAGGTAGTCCCTCTTATCTTATATTTTAGATCACTCCCTGCTTCAGAAATTACAGGAACGGTCTCGAAACAGCTCATCCTATGACGCGACATTGCGTAGACTGATCCTCCAAGAAAACTTCTGCATGAAGCGCATAGTAACATCGTGCGAGAACTGGGTAGCATATCTTTACATACCTTTGGAGGGATTGCCCATTTGGGGAGCAACTCAATGAACCTTAATCCTCTCTTGGTAATGTCTTGGTAATATCTCTTGGAAATAATCTAACTTTTGAGTCAGAACGCTCCGCCAGCGCTTCTACATGACAGGGTAATAAACGGGACCCTATCCTCCCCCCCCCCCCAAGGATTTCCAATGAGAGGAACCTGTTAACTAGATTTCAGCCATAATATTAATGACTTTGTTGGAGAATAGAGAAAATCATCCACCTTTTTGTACGCGCGCTTGTCTAAGCCTGGAAATTCCAACTAGGTAGTTGTTTCTGTCGGAAAGGAACCCGGTGTACTTGTCCGATTTGTTGTTGTAGAGCACTCCTGGATACAAATTCGGTACCAGTGTTTCTCGGCCCCAGTGCCAGAATAGATCCACGTCAGCCGCCTAGAAAATACAAAGTTAGCAAGCAACTATTATTTTACTTATTTACTCGTCGTTAGCAGCTTAATCTTCCAGTAAATCGTTCACCGTATCTTTAACAAAATTCTGGATTCTGACTGGATCTCGCCCACCTACTTATCACGTGATCGGGAGCGGATCTCCTGGGTGTGCAATTACAACGTTTTGCAATTGGTTACCCGTAATTGGACACCTACAATAATTGCCACGATAAAATAGTAGCTGAAGCTCGTGTAGCACAGTTCAGGAGTTAATCGTGCTTGTAATCAAGGGATTATAAAAAGCCCGCTTTCATTTGCAAGTAAAACGGCGCGCTAACATTGTCACAGATTGTTCTTTCTGTTAGCGCCCATGTGACGGAAGAAAAGCATTCATTTTTTCCCATGCCTTGAAGAATACAGTCAAACAGGAAGATAGAAAGTCCTTGCATTTTCCAGGGTATTCCACGAGTAGTATTTACAAATGTTTTCCGGCGCTCATCGCGGCTTCCAAATTTTCCCGCCAAAAGCCTTGCTGTCACTGCGCGCCAGATATTTTCATGTAGCTTTTTCATATGTACTATGGACTGATTTAAACAAAGATAATTCACATCACAAGGTCTGAAATGTTATTGTTATTACTTGACTTGTCACGTGAGTAAATATACCTGAAGTCACGTGACAACGCAGAGCTCACTTTGTGTAGAAGACTGTGAAAGTCATCGAAAGCTTCAGACCTTGCAACGAGAATTTTTATTGTATTTAAGTATTTATTTGTATTTAGAAGCGAAGGCATGATATATACGTACGTCTGCAAGGTCTACACTGTCGTGGTCCAGGTCAACAAATGTTTCGTGGAGGGTCTTCCTCAAGAGATACGTGTGGTGGTCCCTGTTGCCAAAGGCAACCAGTAGCAGAAGCATCAGGAACAAAAAATACGTGATAATCTCTTTCAGGATTTCGGACATGCGCACTTCCTTCAGTCGGTGTGAACGAGCGGTATTCAGGAAATTCTCGTCCGGAGGCCTGAAAAATTGAAATGATAAAAGACTTATCAATATAAATAAAAAAGCATGCATAATCAAACAAGCAGTAAAAATATCATAAAAAAAACCTCCTTCCCCAGAGCCCACAAACCTTATGTTCCACACCGGGACTGGCCGGTCTCAATTTTTTGAGCTTACGTAGAATAATAATTTTTAATTGTCAGTGCATCAGATTAAAGTGGACGTTCATGAATATCAATTGCGTAATGTCAATCATATGCAGCTTCTTAACCACAGGCGGCCCGAGTTCAAGCTGTAGGCGATGATCATCTTGTGTAGATCATCTCTTAGGGGTGAGAAACCTAGGAAGCGATAACACGCTTAAAATGGCACGTTTCAGCAAGGTAAGCGGTCGGGCATCAAGAGATTCACTGTGGAAGTAAGATGAGGTATTTTTATTGGGAAGTTGACTGTAGTTTTACTTGCTAAGAGCGATCTTTCCATACAAACCCTTATAGTTTCAACATGATCGAAATTACTTAAGACTTTAATCTAACAGCTAGAGCTTGGGGCACCTGTGGCTTAACAGAATCAGATTCACTTGTGAATGACACAAATGCACAGAAAGCAAGGCAATAAATAGAGCAAGCAAAGCAATCGCAATAAATACATGAATTGTATGCTCTCCTTACTCGATTCTAATCTGTGCTTTCTCTTACCTGTATCTTTCGTCATTCTCATCATAATCGAGGAGAATATCGTCTCCAGTCTCTTGACCGTCGGGAGTTTCTTTGAGACCTTTTTTGTCCGATGTTTCGTCGCCAGAGTCCATCGGCTTTTTGATGATAATCGCGAACAGAAGAGCAACTAAGATCACCTTTAGGGGTTGTATGACTAATATCGACTGGAAGAATGACGTCACAAAGGCAACTAGCCATTTATTTGCAATCTCTGGTCCCCAGTCTAAGCTATAGAAGACCGTGAACACTGCTGAAGTTACAGATGAGAGGAAACAAAGAACCCAAGCCAAGTAAACGAAGCCGTGTGGCAAAACTTTCTTCTTCTTTTTAGCGGTGCTTGTGTCTTTCTCGTTTTTTTCTTCTTTATCTTTGATTATCTTTTCCTCGCTGGACGCGTTCTGAATCGTCTGGGTGGAAGAACACCTGCTTATATCCGCAAAACCTTCTTGTTTCTCTGCTGTTTCAATGTTTCGCTCTTGTTTCACTTCTTTCGGACGCACATTTCGAAAAATCTGAACCAGTGCAAAAGTTACTGGGAATACAATGAGACTCGATTGGATTCCGATGATAAATACTTTCAAATCGAATTCATAGCTTCCAATTCGGATCAGGGTCGGCTTTTCACCCTCCCCTCCCGTCTGATAAAACATGCAGTTTGTGATCATGGTGCAGCAGAGCAGTGATAAACAACATGAGATTCTTTGCACTCGAGTGAAAGGACTGTTCGCAGGGCGTGTCACTACCGAAAACCACAGATGACCATCTCCCAGTTCCCGTACAGTCTTGCTTACGAACAAATGTTGAAAATGCGTCAATTCTTTCTCGCTTGCCACCGGAAGGATGCGTTCCACTCTCCCGTCATCCTCTTCCACAGCCAGCCAGCGTTCACAGATGAAATACCAGCGCTCTTCTGTGCGCAGATCGTCAACGGAAACACGGCTCAGGTACCACGATGGGTTGCTTCCTGGGAAATGGTAAAACATGAAGAACGTAAGCTTTGTTTAAAAGATCGCAAGCTTTGCATTTGGTCCGTTTTGCTTAGTTGTGGATGACGCACTGGATGAAAGGTTGGTTTCGCCAGACTTCAGATCGAGCGGTCTGGGTGCGAGCTCTGGCCGGCGTCATTGTGTTGTATTCTCGGGCAAGACACTTTATTCTCATTGTGCCTCTCTCCACCAAGGTTAATGAAGGGTACGAAGTGAAACAAACGCAGGGAGGTTAGCCCTGCAATGGACTATGATCCCATCCAGGAGGGAGTAGAAATACTTCCAGTCACTTCATGCCGCAGAAACTGAAAGTAAGCGCAGGTCTTATGCTGCGCCACGAGGCTCGAAAACAGAGCCGGAGGAGATGAGCTTTTCCAGGTTTCTTTTGCCTGAAGTTACTGAAGGTATTTTTACTCCAACTGGTTATTCGCCAGCAGTTTTATCTGGTTGTAAGTAAATAGTCGCTGAAACCCGTAACCCTCAATGTCTTGCCACAAGGATGGGTTGCTAGTTACAATGTTATCCTCCGGTCCTAAGTCAAGATGGCTTGATATTGGCTATGTTCTTTTTTTGCGTGTTTATGGACCGAGAGGTCAGTAAACTCTCAAAAAAAGAACGAGGCAATATCCGGTCATCTTAACCGACTTGGTCAATAAAGGATTTATTGTATGACTTTCGGGGAAATGTGTCTTGCGGGGCACATCGTGTAGTCCCGAGGGGGCGCCATCTTGCCAGCTCGGGTAGCCAATCACAGCGCAGGATTTGGTTCATCTTGTCTCCTCACGAAGATCAGTTGAGTTTGGGACTGTGGGAATACATTGTCTTGCTAACCTCAATATTAACAAGTCTCCAAAATAGACATTATTCTGATCTTGCGCTCAACATTTTAACTAAAACAAATGGTCTATGCAGCATTTGTAGCTTTTTAAGACAAGAACAATGTAATATCGTACCATAATTGTCATGCCAGATCCTTATATGGGTTAGATTGCCTAGTCGTCTGGGAATTGCAATCACGAAATTGTTTTCCTGGCCTCTCTGGAACACTTTTCGGTCCTGATCCACCAGGGGCATCGGTGTGCTTTCCCACTCGTCACCAGAGAGCACTATATACACGGTACTGGTTGTACCTGCGTTCTGTCTCACGCCAGTGTGGATACTTATCAGGTATGAATGGGACGCTTCAGCTCTGTTTCTCACTGCTGTAGCTCCAAGCTGCAACGATGAAAAAATTCAGTTCTTATCGATTAAAAAACTTTCACCACTATTACAGCGCTGTTCTATAGAACTCGTTTTTCGTTTCTAGGCCTGAGGTCTTCGAAAACCGATTAATACTGTTAATTTCACCGGTGCTATGTAGTGCTATATAAGTAAAAATTTCACTACGACAGCAAAAAGGTCGAGAGACCGAACAGAGAATGGCAAATGTACAAATGTCACGATCCGTAGGAGTCGTGCAGGCTAGTTAACCCCATTTTACGCCTTCGTTAGGTTGATTTTTTTTCAGTGACAGTTGCTGAGAACTGTCCCGGAAGACGAATTTCACGAGTGTCACGAACACGACACATGTTTTGTCTCCCAAACTCAGGGTCTTAAAATAACTGAGGAGAATGGGACGTTGAAGAACCCACACACTTATCGCAAAGAGTAGGGACGAAGTTCCCGTTGTTGTGATCTGGCCTCGTCTCACGGGTAGGTGCCTTACATAGGGTTAACCTCATTGCACCTTTCCCTCGTGGACAAAATTGTCCAAGAAAATTGCCAAGTCTGTGTCTTCATAAAATCATAGTATAGCAAACTAAAATGTCAATCAATTCGTGATTGTGGTAAGAATGATTTTTAAGCTTCAAACAGTCTCTTGGTAGACCCGAGACCTCTTACCTTATCAAGATCTCGCTTGTCAAATCGCCGAGCAATTACAACGAGCAGCAAATAAAATCCAAACAGCAGACAAACAACCAACAGAACAACAAAGTTCTTGCTGAGGTCAGCAGAAAACACTTTGTTAAAGTCAATTGGATTTGGCGCTACAATGAAGTCACTTGCGAATGATGTTAGATGGTTACACTGGCAGTGAATACGCTCTGGAGTCGTTTTCTCTCCAACCTGTCGAGAAAAAAAAAACACCATTACACGTATCCTGAGACATGTTAAGTCAAGCCTCAGTTCACTTGATGTAGTGAAACTGAGCTATATTGAGAAGCACTGTCATGTGATACTGTGGTTACAACGTGATAAAATGTTACTTTTGACGCTCGTGGTAGTTCATGACAAAGTGAGTTTATCGTGCAAATGGGAAGAAGCTGTGATGGCTTCATCGTCGAATACATTTTCTTGGAAAGCCTAATTCTTACAATTTAATATGCGCAAATTGCATACGGGCTTTATCTTTACGTTAAACAATTAACGAACGAAAGCCTTTCGACCAATTAAGACCAGTGAGGTGTGTCAGAACAACAGGAGAAATGAAGAGTAAAACATTCATTTTCACGGATGCTAACGGCTCTGATCCTCACTGAGGGCTTGTCGGCTTAGATTGCATAGCATGTGTCTTGCCTAACAAAAAAAATCAGTAACACCAACAAAAACAAAGACGACAACAACAATAATCATAATCATCATCATCGTCATCAACGTCGTCGTCGTCGTCGTCGTCGTCATCAACGTCAACAACAACAACATTTAGAATAACCAGAAAACACTAGTGCACACTTGCCTTACATCCCTTGTTAATCCAGTTTTCCGAATCCTCATCCCAGTATAAACAGTTTGACGAGAACACTCGCATGAAGTAGTGCGCTGTATCATTGGGGTTGAAAGTGTTGCCTTGGAAATCTTCATTGGGAGGCTTAGTACCAGACTCCTGTTTTGATGGGGTGGTCGGCTTTGGTGGTGGAGGTGGAATAATGACACATGATCTTTTCACCCGACCGCTGGATGTTCTACAAGCCACAGGAATATCAAGAATTTCTCTCCGCTCGCGCGCTTCGGTTGGTGAGCTTGTTGGTAACTCTTTTTCTGTTTCCGGTTCCGGTTCTGGTTCCTCGTAATAAACAGCTGGGAAAGGAAGATAACTGATTTTATTATACACCAGACTCACTATGAAAAATCTGATTGGTCGAGAGCATGCAATCAATTCACAATAGCTTTTGAACTTGACATGATAAATGCAATATCTGCTGCAGATATTGCATTTATCATGTCAAGTTCAACGTCTGCCTAGTTACTAAACCCCTTGGAGTGTTCTCCTCAGAAACAAAATGGCTGAACGCTTCGTTTCTGTTTCTGAGGATGAATTATGTGAAAAATATATAATAAAACAGTTATTGAATTCGGTTTTCGCATGATATCATGAATTATCAAAACCTGGTGTCTGTGTTATCTGCCACAGCCTTCGGCTTCGGCAGATAACACAGACCTCGGTTTTGATAATTCATGATATCATGCTCAACCTCATCCAATAATTGTTTAAAATATGTTCCATTTTCTACGTATCGCCGAATCACGTAAGCTCGTTGCAAAGGTGAACCTCGCGCTTAAGCTTGGGGAATTCGTTTAAACAGAGGGGTGATTAAAATAAGCTTTATACAGGGAGAAGCAGTGACTGATGGTCCTGGCGGTAGACTGCGGATCGAGCAGTTCGGGTTTGAACCCTGGCCGGGTTCATTGTGTTGTGTTCTGGGGCAAGACACTCTCTCAGTACCACTCTCCACCTAGGTGTGCATATGGGAAGCGGCGAATTCAATGCCGGGCCAGTTCCCCCCACGATGGACTAGCATCCCATCCAGGAGGGAGTGGAAATACTCCTAGTTGGAGTGCTAACAGCCAAGACTTTAATTCAGCAGAGGAATGATGAGCATTTATTTTCTCTCTTTACAAAGTTGAAGAGAATAAAAATACTCATCAACTACAGTTGAACCCCGCGTTAATATGGCCGTATTAACGCGGTTCCATTGTATATACGATAGATTTAGTTGATGTGCCTCCAAGTTCTCATCACGCTGACATTAAAGATGAAGGCCAAATATCAAGAGAAATTAGAGTTTGGTCTAAAGAAATGGTCTTCTTGGTGGCTAAGCTTGCTAAAGAGGCAAGAAATAAAGCCGTTGAAAGAAATGAAGGATTGGTTTAAGTTTGAATACATAACAATTATTCCATGAGCCCGAGTTGGATATGAAGTGATAAAATAACCAACGAGCGCGTAGCGCGAGTTGGTTATAATCACTTCATATCCAACAAGGGCGAGACAAATCCATTCAGTATGTGTAAAATAAAATGCAGTGATACCTACCTAAATAATACGCCCCTTTCTCCGTTACCATGCTGTTGCTAATAGAAACGAGGTACGGGTCTCTAGGGCAGTCCCACTTCACGTCAATCGCAACAATCTCTTCCTCAGTCTGCGTGGAGTTCGTCGCAGACGAATTGGTCGTGTTGTTCGCCCCACTTTCCGCGGAGGAATTGGAGACTGCTCTTAAAGTACAAGAGCTGAGGTCCGGAACTGTCCAGTGATAGTCAAACTTGTCAGTGGCTGGCCTCTCGCCATAACGCAATAGGACTGTTAGGTTTCCTATGGATTCATTTCTCGGTCGTACCTGAATGTGGACGGAGAAATTTGAAGAGTTCACCTGTATGGTGTGATATTGTATGTACTTTTTGTCTCCCAGGGGTATCACGTGGAATTCTTCTTCTTCAGGCAGCTCACTTGCGTTACGTGGTATGTAGATGTCGGCGTAGCGACTGAAGTTGGAGGTTGGCAGGGCCCTTCCGTCTTTGTCTTTGAGTGTAAGGCTAACTGTGTAAGAATTCACTTCTTTGCTGGTGTTGGACCAAGTATGCACCTTGTTGGGGATGGAGTGCATCTAAGGGAGACAAAAAAATCGAGTTAACGATGAATTAGTCTCAGAGGCAAATAATGAGAGGCGAGATGACCTATCATTTCAGAAGAATTATCTAGAGCGTAACTTGTGCGTAACAAAGTTCTTTACCGAATCAATGATAAAGACTACTCTCTAATCATTTGTTCTTTAGCCAAACGTACCTGTATTCGAACAGTCGAGTACTTTTCTGTTCCGTTTGATTCATAATTCAGCCCCATTTGATCCTGTGTTGGTAAATCAAACTTGGTGTTGTGATCTGAAATAGAGGAGTTACCGACTTCCGAAAAAAGGGATTTCTTCACAACGAGGTTCATTTCGCGTGTTTTGATCGCATTAGCGGGCTCTCCAGCCACCGTATTATCCATCACTGTATTCCCCATGTCATCAACTAGTGCCAGAAGATTCAGCGTTCGATTTCGTGCCTGCAAGTGAAGATAAGACTCTTAAGAGCAGTTTCTCTTGGGCGCCGAAAGGCATTCGCATTTGCTAGGGTTTTCATTACTACATCAAGCGATTGGCTCAACGAATTCGCACCAACTTTGACATCTAATCAGAAGTAGGACCAAAACTAATCGTGACTCGCTCGCAGACGTCTTCCCGAGCTTTGCGACGATCACAAGCTTTTGCAGTGGAGTTTTGATTTGTTCAATGGGTTGTCTCTTCATTTGTGATTGGCCAGAGTGATTACGCTCAATATATTGAAAACCGCTCATTTTGTGTTTCTCGTATTAAAAAGAGATGCAGCTAGGGGTACGTAATGAGAGGATGAAAATCAGATATTTTTATTTAACACTCAAAATTCACGTATGATTGACTTACCGACCTAAGCAGCCATACTGTGTAACCTATTTTGACCACCTTAAATTTAAATTCTTATTGCTTTATGCATTAATTTATTTTATAGTGCATATTTTTGTACAACCCACTTGCATGTTTTTTATTTAACATGATTTTTATTTATTTATTTTTTTTTCACGTGTAAATTGGCTGAAGCTAGCTGGCATGTCCTCAAGACTTCGTTCGTGACATCTGTTGGACGAACCCTCGTCATTGCAGACAGTAAATAAACTTACATTTTGCAATAGACCTTTTTACCGATACGGCGGCCATCTTGAATTCCGAGGAAATTATGGGATGCCCAGGGGGCAGATGAGAAATAATTAAAAAGAATACTGTGGCTTGATAACTTTTAACAATAATTTTTCGATAACCATAGGAACAACTGGCAAATATCGTGACGGAAAGATGTAACGCTTGTAATATTTGTTATTGAATATGAGAGACAAGCAGTAAAAATTTATCCTGAAAGCTGTGTATACGATAAATTTTCCAGCGATTGCCCCCTCGGCAGCCCATAATTTCTCAGTCAAAACAATAGAATTCAAGATGGCCGCCGTATCGGTAAAAAGGTCTATTGGATAATACTGAAGTTGAGCTGAGAATGGAAACCATGGGAACGGCAAATGCAAAATTCTGATTACTTACGCTTTCCTTTACCGAAACGACCCCTCCCTTTGTCGAATTACCGGTATAACCGGTTATATTTTCCTTTGAGTCATCAGCGTCAAATCTTGCCAAGGAAGCCGAAGATTGAAGTACATTTGCAATTCCGCTCAACATCGAACCCACAGTGTCTTTGACAGCCATGAAACCCGCGTTGTTTTGGGATTCTCTCTTTAATACTGAAGCCATTTCCTTGAAAGAGCTCAAAGCCAATTCCTGAAAAAAGAAAAAATAAGAATTCTTTGACATGTATAAATTAGAATTGTACGCTGGACAAAACTGTTCTGGATCGACGTTTTACAGCAACAACAACAATAAAACACTTTTAAGGCCCAGTTCAGACGCCGAACGTTTCATGTACTTAATTCAACGTATTAGGATCGGCATACGTTCTGTTCATATGGATCACTCAAGGAAGACATGTAATAAGCCGACTTATTTTTTTCCAAGAGGGCACGGTAACGAATCCTGCAATCTGATTGGTTCTTAGCGCGGTCCGGATTTTCCTATCTCTGACCACGGTCACGGTAACGGCGGGAAACAGCGCGGGTGAAATTGTCATGTTCAGCTAGGTTTCGTGAATGAACTAGCGGTAATCGTCGATCTTTTCCCTTTTTACACTTCCATGGACGATTAATCAACGGAAGTTTACCTCTGGCCACTTTTAAATAGCAAGGAAGGTCACTGTAAGTAGATTTAACCCTTAACGTCCTAACCACGCATATAGGCGTCTATAATTGGTCATGCTCTTTGTACCACTTGTGACGTCATCAATTTAACGCCACCAGATATTCTTGATAAGCAGATTATAGAGCTAGGATAGGTCTATCCGCACAACTGTCCGTTTTGGATATCGACCGCTTTCCGACGGAGCAATTGGAAGAAAACGTGATGAGTTTTTGGGGCAAAAATGGTGACAAAAAGGTCCATTATACCTACAATGGATCAAGAACCCATTTCCAAGGTTTACCCATTATAAATACCCAACTTTTTACGGGTGACAGAAAGGATATGAGTAGTAGAAGATAACGAGAATAAAAGGGCAAAGAGAAAGGAAAGGAGAAGGGCAAGAGGAACAAATCGGAAAGGGCCAGCAAAAAAAAAAAAAAAAAATTTGGCTTATGCGCATGCGCCCAATTAAAATATTGTACATTTATGTGCCTCATCTTCAAAGAAAACTTCCTTTTTAGTAGAAAATCGCTTTTTCAGTAAATGTGAGGTCCATTTAGCGTTATGGCAGCAAAAAATCGGATTTTACGGCAAAAAACGGCATTTTTTAGTGTCCAGTTAGGCTGTTAAGGGTTAATTGAGTATTTTGTAGCTCTGAGAGTTTGTGTGGTTGGTTGCAGCTCGGCGTTGTAATGGCGCGTAATTCTGTGTTTTTCACCGTACAATTTTAAGCTAACAGAAGTCAAATGCAGTCGAGTTTAGCCTCTCTGATAGTTGCTGTATTTAAGAGAAATTCTGTAGAATATACTTAACGAATTTCCTCGCTTTCTGCTACTCAATTTACGGTAGAAAGGTGTGATTTCGGGTGATTCGCAACGACTGATAGAGATTGTACTTGTAGTGCAACTTCAGTCAAACTGCGCGAAATTTCACTATCGGAAAAACACTTAACTGGTGAATTAGATGTAGCTAACATAAAAGCAATTCAAAATAAATCTGTTAATACATCTTTCTTTGGGTAGTGTCTGAGTTTACTCGCTCGTTCGTTCGTTAGATTTTTTACGATGGTTTGTAGACGGCACGTAAACCAATATTCAATAACAAAGTTGTGTAAACCCAATTGTAAGCCAAATTAGCGCAGGAAAAAAATAAATAAGTTATTTGCCGGCTTAGGGTCGGTCCGTATAGTGAAAAACTGTGACCTCGGGCTTGAAAATGCTGCCCTCGGCCTGCGGCCTCGGGCAGCATTTTCAAGACCTCGGTCACAGTTTTTCACTATACGGACCTCCCAGCCGGCAAATAACATATATTTATTTTTTTCTCCAGCTTCTGAGCGGTCCGGAATCCTAAATCCTTGAATCTGATTGGCTAATCGCGCGCGCGCCAGCGGTCCGTATTTTCCCATCCGGACCCCGAGTTACGGATCGCTCCTAAAACTTAGCGGTAATCGTCAATCTTTTGCCTTTTTTACACTTCCGCCGACGATTAATCAACGCATGTTTTTTCCTTATTCACTTTCAAATGGCAAGGAAAGTCGCTGTAAGTAAATTCAATTGAATGTTTTGAAGTTGTGAGAGTTTGTTTGGCTGTTTTTAGCTCGGCACTGTAATGGCGCGTATTAAATCCTGTGTTTCTCTCGCCGTAGAATTTTAAGTAAAACTGACTCAACTTCAGTCTAGTTTACCTCTCTGGTCGTCTCTGTATTTAAGATAATTTCTGTGGAATAGTCTTAACGAATTTCGTCGCTTTCTGCTACTCAATTTACGGTAGAAAAGTATGATTTGATTCGCAACGACTGACAGAAATTGTTTTGGTAGTATACAATTCAAACTTTGCACGAAATTTCGCACCGGAAAAACACTTTTGGAGAGCTTAACTAGTGAAGTAAATGCAACTAACATAAAGTAGTTCGAAATAAATCTGTTCTTTAATACATCTTTCTTGTCTAGTATCTGAGTTACTCGCTCGTTCGCTCGTTAGATTTTCAGTACGGTGGTTTGCAGGGGGCGCGTAATAAGCCAATTCAACAAACTTTCGTAAACAAACCCACTTGTAAGCCAATTTTAGTAAAAACTGAGTCAATTTCAGTAGTGTTTTCCTCCCTAATCGTTGCCGTATTGAAGAGAATTTCTGTGGAATACACTTGAGGAAATTCCTCGCTTTCTGCTACTCAATTTACGGTAGAAAAGTCTGATTTCAAGTGATTCGCAGCAACTGACGGAAATTGTTTTGGTACACAGCTTAACTTTGCACCAAATTTCACGCCGGAAAAACAATCTTGGAGAACTGAACTGGTGAGCTAAATGCAACTATAAGCATAAAGTAGTTCGAAATAAATCTGTTCGTTAATACCTCTTTCTTTGTCTAGTATCTGAGTTACTCGCTCGTTAGATTTTTTTCGAATGCTTCGGTAGACCGGCGGCACGTAAGCCAATTCAATGACAAACTTGCGTAAACAAACACACTTGTAAGCCATGGTGAAAAACTGTGACCGAGGTCTTGAAAAAGCTGCCCGAGGCCGCAGGCCGAGGGCAGCATTTTCAAGCCCGAGGTCACAGTGTTTTCACCATACGGACCGACCCTAAGCCGGTAAATAACATTTTTATTTTTTTCCTCGGTCTTGAAAATGCTGCACTCGGCCTGCGGCCTCGGGCAGCATTTTCAAGACCTCGGTCACAGTTTTTCACCATACGGACCTCCCAGCCGGCAAATAACATATATGTATGTTTCAATTTTAGTTTGATGCATTTTCTTATTATAATCTATGGTGATGTTTTTTTTAAAGCTTTCACACAATTCAGTCTTATACTGCAAGGGTTGAACTTAATTAACTATTTATCCATCTGTCTTGTTCAGTCATTCCTGGTTTAATGGGAAACATTATGATTACCGTCTTAGTCTTGCCCTGTCCACAGTACGCCAGAGTAATTTGAAAAATGGAGGCCCAGTTTCACTCTAAAAACGCTTGAAATGTTTTCCGTCCACACTACGCCGGAGGAATTTGAAAACGCAACAATCACCGGTCATTTTCGATTTGTGTTTTAGGAAAACTCGGGCAGGGAAATCACATGATTATTGTGATGTCGTCGTTTTCGAAAAGCTCCGTTTTCAAAATGTCTTCTGTCCACACTGAAACTCAAAGCCGGTGTTTTCAGATTCCTCCGGTTTGAAGAGCGTTTTTGAAAAGTTCCGATCTCGTGATGGATTAGTGTGGACGGTAGGCCTAACCGTAGAAATATAGCTGCGTTTTTAATTCCTCCTTCGTAGTCTGATGGACGGGGCTTTAACTGACCTGAGCTTTGGTTTCCACTTCATCTTTCACCCCAGTTGCGACATCAATGGCAGATGCTACCAGTTTGATATGCCCCACGGAAGACATTTTAAACTCTAACATATCTTTGAGCATCGCAGTACGAAGCTAAAAACAAAACGAAGGAAACTAAGACGTTACTCTTGTTCCACGAGACAGACAACAACATGATGGCTGTCTTGGTTTCATCTTTGCCTACTCCAGTACGTACTCGTTTTGGGAAAAGTTGTTAGAGACCCACAATCACTGACCATTGGCAAGGGTAATCAAGAATATCTTTCATTCGCCTAACATTTGCAGCGATAATCAGCGATCACCGAATAAGGTTACCCAGCGATCACGCCATTAGAGCTAACTCTAAGCGAGCTGCAAACCTATTAATCTGACCACAAATGGGTTCATCGATTGAATGATCATTTATGAAGCAACTAAATGAATAAATGCTCCTTTGAAAGAATGTTCGTACGGAAATAAATGCAAGTGATTTCTGATTGGTTAGGCCCGATTAACAGCCGTTTCGTGAGTCCGCATTTCTTGCACCACACCGTTGGGGAAAGATTATTTAACAAATAAAGAAGCCTAAGCCGTGTATTACACTGTGATAAAACACGACGGGCATTTCAGAACACGAGGGAAATGTAGAAAACACGAGCCATATTTTCTACATTTCTCGAATGTTCTCAAATGTCCGGAGTGTTTTATCACAGTGCAATACACGGCTTAAGCTTCTTCATTTACTTTATGATATAGATTTTACGCGCGCAAAACAATAAAACACGCCTTTTCTATGTTTTATACTCTGATAAAACATGGGTTTTTGACCAATCAGAGCGCGCGCAGGGTCCTATCTATGTTATAAAGTGTCTTAACACGTTTGGCCAGATACTACCTGATGGCTTTTATAGATAAAAGAACGCAACGCAGAGAGTTGTATGTGAAACCTGAGTGTGTAATAAAGGGCAGAAAGGAACGGTTACCTGGATCACAAGCGGACTCCCAAAACGACTGCAAATTCGGTCTAGTGATTGGTTGGCTTACTGACGAATAACTGTCTGGGCGATGAAAGTGAGTTCAAACTCACAAATTTGCTTCCGATCCAAAGATCAAATCTGATTGGTCAGATAGTTTTTGTTCTGTCAGTCTTGTAGAGTACTGATCTTCGTAAGCTTCACAAACCTGTACTCGTGTGTCCGTTGCTTCTTTTTCCTCCGCTGCTTCAGCTTTGGTCAGGTTCTTTTGCGCGGCCTGCCTGCCATTGTAGTTCAGAATCGAGCCAACGGAATTGACGATTTCCGCCATTTGTTGGAGATTTCCTTTTTTCAATGCTTCTTTTAACAAACCATCTTTGCCGCTGATCAGGTTTTTGAGTTGGTCGTTGGTGAAATCTGTGGGTTTCACCTGTTTTGCAACGAAAACAAACACTTTTATTCAGTTTAGTTAAGCTACGCGACAGGTATCAGCCTACCATTTCAGTAAAAGGTAAAACATCCCGAAAGGTGACCAAAGACCTCTGGAAAAACAAGGAACTAGTTAGCTTTTTCTGGCCTTAAGCATAAAAATTCTCCTAACCATTGTTAAAGTATTGGCGACGAAACAGCAAGAATCCGAGTTAAATTACGAACAAGACTTTGCTCGTGTAAACATATACATTTACAAGATGGCGGACCACACGGAGAACGGCCAGTCTCTTGGCGTATGACCGCTCATAATGTGATAACCATCGCAGATTATATCTTATAAAACTCGTTAGGAGAATTTCATTTTCTATCGAGATCTCAATAACTTGTTACTAAAAGAACCGGATCTGGTATATAAGACAAGTGAAAGTAATGGGTGTATCACAGCCCATTGGATGTGAATCAACTCTATACCGATTTTAAAATTTATCAAGTCTTTATATTTATTGTCGCGAATTCTTATGAAGGCATAGCACAAGGATGTTTGATCCCTACGACTTGGCAGGATGGAAACGAAGGAAAACCTCTTCTACCGAGATCATACGACGAACTCTACAAGCTTCTGTCGCATCTTTTTACCTTAATTTTCAGTTCTTTTATAGCAGAGGCACCCCAGCGGTCGGAAATCTGAATATTGAGGGTCAGATTGAAGTCATTGGTTTCATGTCCCATCGGAAGATTCAGCGATGGCGCAATGGATTCATGAGACAGATAGAACACGGAGACAGATGCGTAGTTGATGTATGAAAACTCGTATTTCAGCGGTTGATCCGGATCTTGCCAGCCGCTGCAATTTATGGTGAAAGTCGTGTTCATAGCTCTTCCAATCTTTGGCTCAACTTCACAAGTCCCTGGGAAATTATTTTTGCAGATGATCACGTTAGAAATGCTAGTAGATGAATGCTTTATACTGAAATTTCTAGGAAAA
>OZ026606.1:16410279-16420279 GCA_964020085.1 Micromussa lordhowensis
AACACGGATTACAATAGACAACGAATTTGAAACACGTGGGCTAAACTTTTCAAAATGCCCAAACCGTATATCTTATTAGACGTTTTGGTGTGTAGTTCACGCGGCCGGGAGGAATGAGGCGAGTACAAATATCTGTTATTTGTACTCGTTTCGCGCGATATTTGTACTCTAGGAGGCAGAGTTGGATAATAATTTGACTTATTTCTACCATCGACAAAATTACCACTAAATTCAAGGAAACCCGAAAATAATACTTTAAAAAGATAGAAAAACACTAAAGAGATAATAATAAACCATAAAGGAACAAGGATGGTTAAGGATGGAGAAGATTGACACGGATTACAAACAACAAAATTGAAAAATTTAGGCTAAATTTTTCAAACCGTTTGACCGTGACGCAGCTCCTTTAAAAAAACATTTAACGCTTTTTTAGTGCTGTCAAGCTTTTGATCTGTAAGTGGAGAGTATTGATTTCTTTATTATTATTATTATTATTGCCAGTGCTAGTAGTAGTAGGCAATCGTCTATTTCGAAAGATAATGGTTGCTTCCTTGTTCGGTCAAGACCGGTCCTGTTGAGGGCAGCAGCTGGATGACGCAGCAGTCCGATCCTTGCATGATAGTCTTTTCCGCAGGCGTTGCAGACAAAGTTATAGACTGAATTGATGGCCTGAGATTATATTTAACTTATCGTTGGGGTTTATGCAACTTACGTTTCTCCCAAACTTGTAACGTTTCCGCGGGCCTCCATCCACAAACGGGTGAAGGGAATATTTGGTTTCCGTTTGCACCACGTGAATATAGCCAACTGCTTGTCCGGAAACGCCCTCAACGCCTTTCATGAACACGGTAAAGACACACTTGTAAAACCCGAAATCAAGCTCAATTTCTGGAATATTCAATTCTGGCTGGACGCTAACCAGCACAAGCACCGGAGGCTCCTCAGCTCGATAATTGACGGGATCTTTAGATATCCTGAAGATTTCCCATCTGAAAGCCGTCGATTTTGAAGCCTCACAGTCAACCTTTACCTCGGTCTTGATACTTATAGGCTCGGAGCGTTTCATCTTTGTTGGCGTGGTTAGATTTGAACTCACACCTAAGTAGAATAACCAATTAAAACAATTGAAACAATATCTTCTTTTATGTACGATATATCTACCAACTCTGCGCCTAAGAATATCTGTGGTCTATTTACCCGCTTTTTTCCGACGTCCATTCACATCACACCAGATTTCCTGATGCTGTTAACTTTATATATGTCAATAAATCAAGACTGAGTACTCGACTTAACTCGTTCTCTACTTTTGGAGCTAAGTTTAATATGGAATTGCTTGAAACACTTAGGCAAGAAACCTTTCAAAAACAAAATTCACCAATTTTTATTTGCAGTGCTTGGTGATGAGGAGCATTACGATTTCTTTTTTATGAGTTCTTGTTCAATCCATGTAAATTCTAGTAAATTCTATTATGTACATATGTACATTTAGCTTACCTGTTTTAAAATAACTTTTTTGCTAAACATGATTGTAAATAGCACAACCCGCCTCGATTAGTTTTGCTATATGCGCGTTGTGCAATCATTTAAATTGTAAAATACAAAATTATAGAAATAAAAATTGAATTGAATTGAATTAATTGCTCACTGGTTTTTGCCGGGATTTCCTTCTTATTGGATCAATGAAATCCAACAAATCAGAGATAAACCGATCCAAATCGAAATCAAATCTCCGCTTTTTGTAACTGACACACATGTATTTTTTTAATTTTGTGCCGGCTTTTGCTCGAACTACATGTTGGTTTTACTTCGAAACCATTACCTATGGGCGCTTTCAGAGTTCCTGAATTACGCAAATAAACAAATAAAGCTAACAACAACTAAAACACAACAACAAAAACAACGTTACTCACCCAACAGGGTAGCGTTTGGAAAGAAGCACGACAGCGCCACCGTGACAGATTTGTACTCGCGTGTAATGCGTGACACAGTGTTGTTGGCGTTGACTGTTACCAAGAATTCGTCAATAGTGGAATACGTGTAGGACTGAATGATTTGGGTGGTGTTATCAGCTTTATATATAAAATTTGGTGCAATGGACTGACAGTGGCTTCCTCCGAAGACAAACAAACCCTGTCCGTCACCCATATCCATCTTGACGCACGTTCGAGTGCCAAACCGAGTAAAACCAAGCGTAAAAATGGTAGTGCTGTTCACCTTCACAGGGCGACCACCGTCATCAATTGTGAAGCCCAGGACACTTTTTTCTGTTTTGAGTCGAAAGGGCATGGTGATACTGCTCACCAGGTTGAATACTGTCACGTTTGTCCAATACTCAGCTTCAATTTCTGCGTACTTGTGGGTGATGGTCGATTCGCTGGTATTCGTTTCCGTGCCATCGCCAAACCTCCACAAGTACGTTAGATTTGTTCCCTTATCGGGCACAGCAGTAAAGTTTACTCGGTGTTCACAGGGGAAGATGTTTTCTTCCAGCCCAAACCCGTGAATGTTCGACCCGAAGTCACTTGTGGTCGTCCAAGTATTCAATGACACTTGTGTGACGTCATCCTGAATTATGAACGTAATAGAGCGATACACCTCAGAAACGTCATTCTGGGCTCGAAGCTTGACAAGATAAGCACCTGGTGAGGCAATGTTACTGCCAGTGGTGATGAAAAAATCGCCCGTATCTGTTTTCATCGAAGTATAACTGATCGTTGTTCCTTCGGCCTCCAGATGAAAAGTGACATTGGTACCTTTTGCCATCGTCCAGTTGATAGGATTATTCTGGCCACGAATCTTAGGAGATAAGTAAGGTAATTCAAGATCTTCTATTGGCTTTTGTACAACTGCGTACATGGTAAAGTTCATCGTACTGTTTCTGTTGGAACAGTTAACGTAAACGTCGTAGCGTCCCACTTCAGTGTAATTGTGAGACGCTTTAAACTCCAGATCCATAAAGGGGCTCCTGTCTGAGGTGACACCATCCGCGAAGTAAGTCAGATTGTAACAGCTCTTTCCAAAGAACTCAAAGCTGCCATCCCCATAATCAAAAAGACATTCAAAATCGGAACCTTGGGCTAAAGACATCGTGAACTTTACAGGGTCACTAAGATTCGTGGCAGGACTGGTGACGCTGAGCCCGAGCAATGGAATCACCGGTTTGCACACCATTACCTTGTCGTTTATTGCGAGGCTGCTGATGTAATTAAACGCTGTAACGTTCAGCACGTATTCTCCATGAGTAGTATAAGAGTGGTTTCCAATGGATTGACGCAGTGTCAGGTTTGTTTGGTCACCAAAATCGTAGAAATACTGCGGATCTGTTCCGTTGACGCTCACGTGAACACTGAGTGTCCCATTCACTTCCAGACATTTGGTGTCATACTTTTGCTATCCAGAAATCGAAACAAATTTCGTGTTAGCTAGTTAATTTACACATTAGCACAAAATGATTGATGATTCCATTATATTAGGGGGGAGGTAAAGGGGAGAAGTGAAAGGGATAACGATCCTGTTGACCATTGAGGGTTAGGATGGCTTGGATGTCTTGCTGAGTTGAATTGGAGGTAAAATGAGACATAGTTGCGACAATTAAAACTTGGACCTTTAATCAGTCGCCAACAACTAGCGAGTCTCAATTGTTTGCCGTATTATGAGTGACTTGAAATCGCTGGATATCGAGGCAGTAGACACAGCTTCTGATCGGGTAATTCTGAACTTTGGTACGGCAAAAAGTAAGGCAAATGATTTTGAAGCTCATGCAGAGGAAACTGCGTGAGAGCCTTAAAACATGAGAGCCTTCAGTTTGTTTTAGCAACTAGTCGATAGTGTATGGCCGATGCCTCTACGTCCCGGGGGGGGGGGGGGGGAGTACTTGACTCATGTTTGGGTATACAGGTGTTGCCTAGGGTTGGCAATCCTAATCCTGTTTAGGAGAAAAATACCGCCCACGCTGTGTAGGAGCACACCCTCTATTTTAAGACCCAATTTAGTACATGAAATCCCATGCATGAAGTTATAGGTGTAAAGGCGCAAACTAGGGCATAAAGATCTTTTGAAAGATATAGCAAGGTGGAAGACAGCGCTAAAGAGACAAACAAGCAACCGTACCCTGTTTAGGATATTCCGACCATGTTTGGGACAGACGCAAGAAAAATCGTACATCCTATCCAGCGGCACGTCCCCATATAAGCCAAACACGAGCGTAATATCCCTCCCCCGGGCTCTGTCGCAGAAAGAGACCTATATTTTGGGTTTATTTGCTCACCTTAATGGTAAGATTCCTAACTGGATCCTGTACTTGCGCTATACTACTTTCTGTGAGGGAATCTAGCAGATTCCTTGCCTGGATTGTAACATTGTACAGACCGGCCGTGCTGTAATTATGCCACAGGGAAATAACAAAAATGTCCAGTATGTCGTTCACATTCACAATCCACACAAGCTCGGAACCGTCTCCAAAGTTAACAGACACATTAACATTGCTTCCGTTTCTGATTTCGATACCAATGTTCGTCGGGTATCCCGTTTCCACAGGCGTAATGTTCTTGACGAATCCAAAACCATCGATTGGCACAACCACCGAGATCTTAAAGTTGAGAATGGCCTCGGAGAAAACGTTTTTTGCTACCAAGAGGACGCAGTACTCGCCACGGGAGGTGTACATGTGTGAGATAGTGCGGTTGGTAGTGTTTTGGACCGTGGAGTTGTCACCATAATCCCACGCATACCTGAAATATAAATACGATTATCATCGCACTTTTTTCCTAAAACGGTTAAAAATTAAGAAGGAATCCATCAGAAGTTCGTATAGTAAGCGGTGGCTCTGAACCCCCTTCGTAGAGTTTTTTTAAACTTTGCATAAAGTTGCATGCTATCATACTAGTTACAATTCGATAACTTCTGAGTTATAAGCGCTTTAAGCTAAAATTAAGGGTGTTTTTAACAGGTCATATTGTTGCTACGGTAACCTATTGTGCCACAAAATTGACAGCAACTTGTTCACCAATGATTGGGCAGTTTTTGATACCATGATTTTGGTATCAACCGATATAGAGTGGTTATAATGACCCATCAAACTCTAAGTCTTGGAAAGTACTGGAAACTGTTTCCAAACAATGTTTGCAGCTTACACAACACCATTGTCACTAACGGCCAGTTCGCTAATTTCTCAATTTGAAAGTCTAGCAGGCTCCAATTTTTAGGTATTACTACACTTGAGAGAGAAGTCACTCACTAGTTAATGTCCTTTAAGGATGAGCAAAGAGTGACTGTTTTCCTGTCAGAACTTACCCTTAGCGAAACTACTGGTAGACGAAACGTTGGAAATTACATTGTACGTCCAATAGAACTTACGTAACACCGTGTCCTTTGTGAGGGTCCACCACAAACTCGGTCATTTCATATGAACGTGTCATGTTTGGGTACGACACCCGGATTGGTTGCTCAATGGGGTCATAAACTTTGATGTTCTTTTCTAGAGAAGCCATGTCACCTTGCTGGTTATACATCGACAGTTTAACGAGATGGCCTGGGTCCGGGTTGGGTGTAGAGAAGAACTTTGACACTGTTTTGTTGGGACAGCGAATGGTCTCATTGGCACTGAACTCCCACACAAACCTAATTAGTCAAAACGTAAAACTATCGTTAAACCTGATCTGGAATAATCAAAAGAGTAAATGGTAATGGTTGGTTGGTGAAGAAAAAACAAAGAGAGGGACCCACCCCTTCTTTTGGTTTCTCCGATAAAAGATAGAAACGGCTGCATTTAATAGGAGTGGCCACGCTTCACATCTAAGCATGGCATCAACAAAGCTAAATAAAGTCTGCGCATGCAGCACGTTTTGGCGCAGACGGTTTGATATATAGCAATTCAAATTCGCGTCTACGAATCAAGAATTGGCCTCGCCCAACCACTGCATTCTTCTTCAGCTCGAGTTCTTTTGATAAGCCAGCAAAGCCGCTCATTGGGCTTGGCATTTGCCCCTAAGAACGATACGATTAAGGTATAAATCCACAACAACACACTGTAGCATGTTATTCTTGATAAGACGGTCAAGTTCATGCTCAGTTTTCACTTCTTGCATAACCTTAAAACACAGTGCGCAACAAGGTATGAGCCAGCCAATGGTCTAGGGGAAGAGTTAAAATTTCTATGACCTCTATCAATTTGAAAGATATGACGCCTAAAAAAAAAACTTTGAGAACACGAAGTAAGCTTACGTGTAGTTGCTTTCATCCGGGACTTCTGCGATATTGGTTCTAGTGAATTCCACTGTGCTATTGGTGGCTCCAATTTCAGGATTGGAATTGAAATCAAAGTCAACGACTGAAACGCAAGTTTAAAGAATTAATACTAAGCTGTGGGACAACAAACAAACACCCATGTGATGACATGATTGATTATCGCAGTTATATACACAACTTAAGCAGTTGTGAAATTCAAGCCTGAAAAAAGATTCAGGCCTGAACGGGATGATTTTTTTCAGGCTTGAATTTCACAACTGCTTAAGTTGTGTATATAACTGCGATGATCAGTCGTGTCTTCACATCTTTCTCCGCAGTTCAAATATATGGTGTTTCATATATTCACTTGCAAACAAACAAACAAACAGTAACTCAGTTAGTCAGTCGGTCAGTCAGTCAGTCAGTCAGTCGGTCGGTCAGTCAGTCAGTCAGTCAGTCAGTCAGTCGGTTGGTCATTCGGTCAGTCAGTCGGTCAGTCAGTCAGTTAGTCAGTCAGTCGGTCAGTCGATCAGTCGGTCAGTCAGTCGGTTGGTCATTCGGTCAGTCAGTCAGTCGGTCAGTCAGTCGGTCAGTCAGTCGGTCAGTCAGTCAGTCGGTCAGTCAGTCAGTCAGTCAGTCAGTCGGTCGGTCGGTCGGTCGGTCGGTCGGTCGGTCGGTCGGTCAGTCAGTCAGTCGGTCTCCCTACCACTTAATAGAGTCGTGTTCCGTGGTCTTGGATCAACTCCTCCCTGCATGCTTTGTTAATAGCCAATTGGTCAGTTTTTTAAACATATTTTCTGTATATTTACAAAACACAACAATGCTGAATATCAAAATAATAATAATAATAATTGATTGATGAATCACTCGATCCGCAACAAATAAAACTTACATTCCTGAGTACTCGGAAAACAGATCTAAAACAAATTAAGTCAGCTGCTTAAACAATCACTTTCCAGCCTCGTTAAAACAAAATTCCCGAACCTCTCAGTAGGAACCTCCACATTGTTGTGGTGAGAATATTAATTCCTTTTTAACCAATTTGGACTGTACCCTCAAGTCAACTCGTGCAATCTTCATTCAAAAGGTATTTAATATAATTAAAATCATGAGCCATTATTGAGTAAAAAGTACCTAAAATCTCGTCGAAACATTCGCTGGACAAAACGCTGACGCCATTCTCGACCATCACATGCACGTCATTGGTCCCAAGTTGTTTACACTCGATCGGGCCCTGGGTCCAATTTGCTGTTCTGTTAAGACGCCAGAAGACAGTGTACTGGGTTTGTGGAAAGACTTGTACACTGACATTCAAGGTCTGGCCACGTCTGCAAAGTGTGCTGCTGATAAAGCTTGACTAGAAACAAACCAATCATAAAAGCAGATGATAACACTGAAAGATATACTTATTCACCATACAAACAGTCACTTATCGCTAGGTGTTACAGATACACACCTGCGGGCTTACAAATGCTTGGCCAAATTGAGCTAAAAAAATATGCGCAAACGACGCTTTGAACTCTATGGAATTGAGAGACGATTCTTATGACATAACACCTTAAATGTCTTCCAAAAGAAATGGTCTCGCTTGAAGACAACAAATAAATGAATGAATGAATAGATGAATGGATGGCTGGATGGATGGATGAATGAATGAAGTAGTAATTTTATACAGCCAAGACTATTTCATATCATGTACAGAAGTCTGGACTAACTAACCCTTGAGCCTAAACCTGCAATACTATGTAGATTAATTTGTTGTAATTTATGTCGCGTAACTCTGTACGATGAATAAATGAAAATCTTATTAACAAGCTTGAGAGCCATACTGGGAAATATTGGCAAAATCCGTACCAAAAAGAACGAGGATAGATGCTCTCCCAGCACGGTCCTGAGCAAGCTACGAATAGATTTGCACTTTTGGACATAAGTCAATCTCAAAAGCCTAAGTCGAAGCAAACCCTTCTTACGTATTTCGTACATGTTTCCGTGTGATGCTGTTGATCAGCTAATATAATTGATTATGATATGGCTAGCTCCGCGAGCGGGCAAGATGAATCAAATCCTGCGCTGTGATTGGCTACCCGAGCGGGCAAGATGGAGCCATCTTGCCCGCTCGGGACTACCCGCCTTGTCCCGGAAGAAAAATTTCCCCAAAAGCCATATAATCAATCGTTTATTGACCAAGCTTGTTCGGTCAAGATGGCTTGATATTGGCCTCGTTCTTATCCAGCCATCTTGACCTCACACTTGGTCAATAACCCATACATACGGTGTGCAATAGTGACCCTTCACGCAGTAAATTGAGTAAGAAATAAATTTCTCACCATATTCAGGATTGAGTCCTTGACCTCCACAGACCTGGAGGCACTCTGGCATCCAGATGGTGCACTCCCAGACTGAAGTTGGATGTTATAGATTCCTGGACTGGTGTAAGAGTGCGAAACAATATTTTGTGCAGTAGTCAAACTGTCAGTGGTTCCGTCTCCGAAATTAACCGTGTAAGTAGCATTACAAGAATCCTGGACGGTTAAATTAAAAGTCTGGTTTGTTCTCAGGATATTGGAAGTTATGTTAAAGAACGCTGCAAAGCAATTGAGAAAGCTAACGTTAAATAAGGTTGCTCAATGTCTTCCCACCTAGGAAACAGTGAATTTTGGAAAGCTGGCTTGGAGACGAGGCTGCGCGGTTTCGAGGCAGATTTCCTGATTACGCGCCGTCTGCCTAGGGCCCGCCCACACTACGCCGGAGGAATTAAAAAAACGCAGCTTCATTTCTACGGTTAGGCCTACCGTCCACACTGATCTGTCACGAAAAACGGAGCTTTCGAAAACGCTGTTCAAACCGGAAGAATTTGGAAACACCAGCTTTGTGTTTTTGTGTGGACAGAAAGCATTTCAAAAACGAAGCTTTTCGAACATGACGAGGTTACGACAATCATGATCTTTCCTTGCCCGATTTTTTACTCAAACACAAATCCAAAATGAGCGGAGATTGTTTTTCGTTTTTAAATTTCTCTTGCATAGTGTGGACAGCTGGGTCTCCAAAGATGCGAAAAGGAGCCAGGAGATATGGAAACACGTAAAGTAGGCTGTGTTATGACTCCCCCTTACTCCCCCGCTGCGATTAAAGATCTCTAAGGCACGCAGTCTATCTAGCAATCATTTCTGTACTAGGTTTGTAATCTTTGTACCATAGGTCTTTTAGCGCAGTATTATTAGATTCTATTATGCCTTTTGGAACATTAGGGAGTTTGAGAAAACCATACGGCAACGCCGCTAAACAAAAGTCTTAATGGGCAATCAATGGCTGTGCACGTGCGTTATAATTCTTGGCACATTTCTTTGCCGTCCTCTGCAAAACAACTCAACGTAAAATGACCAAATTCTTTATTTTCTAGAACATGAACGTACCACAAAAGGCTATTTTTTTAAAGTTTCTCTTTCAAATTAAACACTGCGTTCCATATTTACATTCGAGAGTTTTCACAAAGAGAACTATATGGCTTTAATCGTAATCTTCATTAATTGTTTTCATTAACGTTGTCATCAGCGTCGCCTTCATGGCTACTTTAATTCCCTAATATTACCATTTCAATGCCGAACCAGTTAGTTTGCAATACATTATTGATTAAGTTGGTTTTACATAAGAATGATTTTTCAAGTTGCTCAATTCATTATTCATATTATTCATCAGCGAGAGAAAGTTTTCGCCTTGGCTTAAAAAGGTGGGGCTGACTGAACGATCCCCATGTTGAAAATATTAATTCTCCATT
>OZ026606.1:16427779-16437779 GCA_964020085.1 Micromussa lordhowensis
TTTTGCAAATTAGAATGACGTGCCTTGTTTAAGGAGAAGCCGACAACTGATCAGCATGTATGAGAAGCTATTCTAGGCACCACAAAATGTGACGAGGAAAAAGAGATATGTCAACGCAGGCCTTAACATGAGTCGTTTATAAAATTCAAGATTCCAAGTTTCTGGACGTTCTGAAGATTGACGCATTCAACTTGCTAGGACGTGTCCGGATGGCGAGGCTGTTTTAATTTTTGATGATCTGTACGTCAGCTGTCAGGATATTCAGCAGATCTCGGGTGCCAGCTCTCACTTACAAAACGTGGCATTTCTCAAATGTCAATTAAAATAATTACCAAATATCAAACATCTAAACCCTGTTCAATACCTTTGCTAGCGTCCTGAATACACAACGTTTAAGGAGCTTAACGTCAAAATTTAAATGAATTTATATTTTGCTAGCTAAATTCGCGGTTGTCTAGATCTGCTCAGTACGCCATTGACTCTAAAAACGTGCTCAGGCTAAACATGCAATGTTGTGCAGCGTTCAGTTCCAAATGGAAATACGAAATATTAGCAGTCGTCGCTCGCGTTCCTCAGACCACGCAGAAGTTGGTCATTTCTAAATCTAAATCTAAATATCATTATGTCGGCAAAATCGTGGAACGACATCACGCCAACTCTAAAAAGCTAAAAAATAAAACTATACTAAAACATACAAAATAACAGTAAAAGCTAAAATACTGATAAAATTATTCTAATTAAGTTTACTTTTAAAAATACAAAGAGATTGACTGGAAACAGTCTCTTGTGGAAGTTTGTTCCATTCAGTTATTGTCCTGGAAAAAAAAAGAAAATCTAAAAGTATCTTTATGTCCTTTCGGTACAATAAACTTAAAAATCATGGCTTCCCCGAGTCCTCCTTTCTCTGTTCGTTTTCAAATAATCCCCCCAGTCCCCTTCTAGAAGGCCGTGGCACATCTTGTATACAGTGGAGAGCCTTGCGTGTCTTCTCATCGTTTCAAGTGTGTCCCACTGTAGGTCTTGCAGCATTTCCATCACGCTCGCTGTTCGATCGTAATTTCCAGTAACAAAGCGCGCTGCTTTCCGGTGTATCCTTTCTAGAGCGGCTTTATCTCTCTGGTGGTGTGGGTCCCATGCACTACAGGCATACTGGAGTTTTGGCCTCACAAGAGTCTTGTACGCGGTTTCTTTCACTGCCTTTGGGCAGTTCCACAGGTTTCGCTTGATAAGTCCCAAGATCTTATTTGCTTTAGATGTGATAGTTTCGACATGTGGTGACCACCTCATTTTGTTATCAAGCATCACCCCCAAATAAGGGTGACGTTCCACTTCTTCTAGGATTTCTCCACAGAATACATATTCCCGCTTTGGTGGATCCCTCCTCGTTGTAAAACACATGATTTTGCACTTCGAAGAATTAAATTCCATCTGCCACTTTTGTTACCAATCTTCTAATTTATACAAGTCATCTTAGAGATCAGCTGTGTCTTCATCACAGCAAATTGTCCCATATAACAGCGCATCGTCAGCAAAAAGTCTAACAGTAGAGTTCAGACCATCAGGTAAATCATTTATATACATTAAGAACAATACTGGTCCTAAGACTGTTCCTTAGGGAACGCCGGATGTTGTAACTGCAGGTGCAGATGATTCTCCCCCAATTACCACTGATTGGGTTCGCTGTGTTAGAAACGATTCGAACCAGTTACGTAATGGGCCACGAATTCCGTAATAATCAAGTTTCTTCAAAAGTCTGCGATGGGGAACTTTGTCAAATGCTTTTGAAAAATCGAGAATTGCAGCGTGAATTGTTTTATTGGACTGGATAGCACTCGCTATATCATGAATAGTACATATGAGCTGTGTTTCTGTTGATCGTTTCGCCCTAAAACCATGTTGGTAATCAGTGAGCACTCCATATTGTGAAAGATGCTTCATAACATGGCTGTGTACGACATGTTCGAGTACCTTTGATGCAATGCAGGTAAGTGACACGGGCCTATAGTTTGAGGGATCCGATTTCTTTCCTTTCTTGTGAATAGCACATACGTTGGCGTGTTTCCATTGGATAGGCACAGTTCCGGTATCAATACAATCTTGATATATATCAGTAAGAACCTTCGATATTTCCTGGGCATTTTCCTTTAAAAACCAAGGAGGAATTCCATCCGGACCATACGCTTTGTCTGCCTTCAACCCGCTAAGTTGCTTTTCAACTCCACTAGTTGTGATGTTTATTGTTGTAATAGTCGGAATAGGGTTTTCGCCAAGGTGTGGGATATTCTCTGTTTCTTCCTTGTTAAAAACACTGGAAAACTGGCCATTTAGCACTTCGGCCTTAGCTCTCGGTTCGGTAAACACTTCATTTCCAACTTTGAGATCTTGGTTATCCGTGTCCTCCTTCCCTAACTTTTTGATGTGTGACCAAAAAGCCTTCGAGTTTTGTTTTGTAGAGTCACCGAGAAAATCAGATAGATAATCGTTCCTGGATCTATTCAAGTTTTTGTGTAATTGTTTCCTGACTAGTTTAAATTTATTCTAGTGGGATTGCCTTCCAGATTTCTTCGCCCTGTTATATAGCCTTTGCTTTAACCTCGTTTGTCTTCTCAAGCTACGGTTAAACCAAGGTAAATTATGGCGTGATGTAGTGAACTTGTGCGGTATACAGGAGTCCATTTCACGTTCTTGTTTTGCAGAGGGCGGCAAAGAAATGTATAAAGCTTTATAACGCGCGTGCACAGCTATTTGCTCATTAAACCAGGGAGTGGGGATAAGAGAGAGGTGATCCTGTCAGAGACAGGGAGTCTGAGGGAGGGGGCGTGAGGAAGTTTTGTTACCTAGGCATGTCACACAACAGTCTTGTAGCTGCGAAAGCAAGTTCTCAGTTTGCTTTTATTTGGCCTTGAGCTCAGCTACTTTGAAGGTAGGGATAGGTAGCCTTTTCATATCATTAGCCTTCACCAAGACTCCCTCGCATCCCCCACCCCGAAAAAACACCAAGGAGTACTGAAAAATAAATTGCTGGGTCTTGACAGCCCGAAGAGTTAAGTTAAAAATGATGTACAGCAGACACGACGGCATACCTTTTGGGCCAATTTTTGGGGTCTATTTTCACTGAAGGCGTAAGGACATCAAGAACGTGCTCGCTGCGAGTAGTTAATTTGTATCAATTTGCTTTTTTCAAGCTAAATTGAATCTTCTTGGTACTAGTAGAGGTTGATTTTGTATCGCTTTTTTATTATTCTCTGACGTCATTAGAAATTTAACAAATCGAATGTGGTTTAGCGTGGTCTGTACTCTTATCATAACACCTACCAAAATTTGTTGTGGACTCACTCAGCTGCGCCTCGTTGAGTCCACAACATTTTGACCACTGATGACGAGTATCGTTGTCGATTAACAAATGATGATCACCATAGCGTACACTTAAATCCCGACAATCTCGATGGAATAGAAATCCTTCAATTCGCTATATTACATGTCTACTAGAAATAGTTCTCACTTCATCTGCCCCCGCCTTGGATATCACGTTTATTATGTACATGTAATGAACTGTACAACTTTTATTCAGACAAAATACGTCTCCTTTCTCTGACCTTTTACTCTCGTTGTAATTCTTCGAATCACGCAAAATGAACAAAAATCTTTGTTATTTCAAGTAAGTAGAGTTGCCTTGCGAGCTTACTCAAAAATTAACCGGGACCGCCGTGCGCGGGCTTATTTCTTCAAATCGGGCTCGATTCGCACACTACCGCTACTACACCAATATTTCACATTCTTTATACGCGGGGGCCCTATTAATGCCTCCTCGGGTTTTGGCCTCTGGGCCAAAACCCTGCGGGGACAATAAGGCGAAACTTCGCCCAGCCTAGTGAAAGCCAGTCAAAAAAATCACAACTCCCTGCAAACTAATAAAGATTAGCAAAAGTCTACCTCGCTTGCAACTGCCAAAATCAAGATGCGCAAAATGTCCGTCCTAAAATAGCTGCGTAATTGGTAGAACTCTCCATCACCTCGCTTGCCATTCTACAGTGCTCCGACACATGAAGACCGCGTGTGCCAAAGATTCCGGAAATTTCGGTCGGAAATCAAATGGAAAGATCCGTTTCGGTACGTTTCTTCCGATCGAAATATTCGGGACAACCTTTGGAGGTGGTCCGTTTATTTCGGTCGGACCGTTCCGTTTGAAATTTGCCGTTCCGTTTTTGACAAACCGTTTCATTGCCCTACTTCTCTTCACTTATGCAGAGAACTCGGAAAAAGGAAAGCTCGGAAAAGTTTCCGCGGGTGTTTTGTTCTCGAAAGTCGCGTATCAACGAAAACGGTGGTACAGTCAAACCCCAACTAAGCGGCCACCCATTAAGGCGGGGTAAACATGAATAGGCGTGAAATTTGAAGTGATATATAAAAAGGAAATTGTTAGGATTAAGATGGGTTGGAAACACTACCAGACACTTGACCCCCGCAAAAGAGAGCCCCAGGTTGGTAGGGGACTGTTTGGTATCCGTCTACTAATACTTCACTTCAAATTTCAATTTTCCAAATCCATCAAATCTTCAACATTTCATATTTTCCTCAATTTAACCTATCCTTTGAGAAAAGATATCTCTTTCCCAAAATGACCAAAAATCACCCAAAACTTTACACAAAACCGCCAAACAGTGGTTAATGAGATGAGCAGAGAGATTTAGTGTCGCCTGAAAGGTGACCGAGATATTGGCAGAAAGGCAGTGTTAAGCGACCTCAAAACAGCCTTCACGTGTACTCCCGCCTTAAGCGGCCATCGCCTGTTAGGCGGCCAGTTATCAAAGTCCTGAACGTATTTATTTACTGGCCACCTCTATTAAGCGACCGCTTACCTCAAACGTACCTCGGTCAAGTTGATTCAATTGCAGTATTTATCAGGTTTTCATCTGCCTCGAGGGCTCGAAAAAATGTTTAATTTTTGCCCTTTGGGCAAGTAACTCTCAAGTTTTGCTTGCCCTGGGCACTTTCTCGCTTGCCTAGCTAGGTTTCAAACTCCCAAAAACCAGCACAGGAAGTCATTCACTAGCGTGTGGGAATGCAATAAACCAGTCTAACATGTTTGCAGTCAGTTATTTCATTCACGGTTATCGTTCTGTGGAGCCGTCCAGTATTATATTTTTTGTAGTTCTGTCCTGAAGTTCTGCAGCACTATGTATCGTCGGCCAGAGCAGAAATACAAAGTCCTTGACCCCATTGGGACTGATCCAATAGAACTTCCCGGCATTCGTAAGTTCGTTTGCACTCATATTACTTAGCAGGGAAGCCAAATTTTATCATTTTTTAACCTGAATACGCAACATTTCGGTCAGTGATTCTAAGCTTTTTTATCAAAACTGGATCATTGGATAATGCAATTCGAGAATATTTATTGGCTTAGCCATCATGGGCTATGAGCCATTATACCATGCTCTACGGATACAGTAAGCGTACGCGTGATTTTTTTGAGGCGTTATTTTTTTAAGTTTTTTTTTTTAAGTTTAGTTTGCTATATTTTGGGGGCGTTTTTAATAAAACAATTATTCCACTCGCCCTTGTTGGATATGAGATAATTATAGCCATCTCATATCCAACGCGCGCTTGTGGAATAATTGTTAAATATTAACCGCGGAGCAGGAAGTTTGTATGGGAGAATCTTGACCGAGGTTGTGAGTACAGACCGAACGCAGGTCTGTACACACGACCGAGGTCAAGATTCTCCCATACAGTCCGACTAAGCTCGGTTAATAAGATGTTTATTATATGGTGCAAACAAGAACAATTTAATTTGTTTAATGTAACTGGTTTTGCTTGCTTATGGCGATGAGCAGGATTTAATTCTGCCAAAGTTTGCTCGTCCTCTTCACTTTTTTTTCTCCTCAGGCTTTTTGGCACAGCCATAAATAAATATTGTTGGATTAAAATAGTCAATGATTTTGCATTCTAGGTTGCAACTTTTTCAATGCAAAACATTACCGGTCTAGATGCAAAATCTAAACCGCTTTCAATATCAATTTCAGCCAATCAATTTCGTGAATTTGGTAGTTCCCAGTCCTTGTGAGACAGAGCGATATAACAATCACCGATACAATTCACAGCTTGGAGGCTTCACAACAAGAGCTTTACTAGGTTTATGTGAATTCAGGGTAGAAGAAAAGATAAACAATTAGACTGTACTTGGTTGAATGCAATCATCCTAACACGACACAACAAAATAACAAATAAAGTTTTTGCTTAAACATTTATGACGCACGGCTCAAAAATGTAACGGCTGCTTGTGCTTTAGATCTGATAACTCGAGATCATACAGTAATCTGGCAACCATAGGCTACGCCAAAATAACAAACTCAAATTTAACAATAAATAAAAGTAGCCTGAACGTTTTTACTACGTACGCGACATTGATACAAGTACATATAACGAGCACATCTTTACACTTCGTAACCATGTTGTTTAATTTGTTAGGTCTATAAATAAAGAAAACGTGCTCTGGAACACCTGCAGGCAAACTAGATGAATTTTCGGGAAATTTCACCACGAGTAATATGTAGCAATTTCAACTGTAGTATTTATATCTATTGTAATTATGCGTTGTTGAATTCATTCATTCTCATCACACGCCTGTGAGAATTTTATGCAATGATAAGGGACTCTGTCATTTCATGTTTGATTTGCGAACAAACAAACTATAATTAACTGAAACAAAAATTATGAAAATCTTTAAGAAGATCTTGCTTAATAAAAAGAGTGCTCGGCGAACCTTACAGTACGAACAGTCAGATAATTCTTCGAATTTTGGCATCAACCGATTCTCAAATGTGATATATATGAAAATTTGTGAATTAGTTCTGATGGCGAAATTTACACGTCTGTTTTTCTTTTCCCTCGGGAGGGCTGATTCGTCCACCACACTGAGACGAAATTGTGTAGAACATAACACGGCGAACAGGCCAAGGAAACGTAAAATGTTGTTACAGAGTAAAAACTTACCAAATAAACCTCAAATTAAACTCGGCATCCTATCTGTTTCTTCAATAATGTACTAGTACTTTCAACTCTGCACTTCTGCAGGCGAAGAAAGGTTGATTTACAAATTAAAACAATTATTTTCAGCTAAGCCATATTTTTGTCCTATTCCAGTCAAATTCTCAAAGTGAATTCCAAAAAAAGCTCACCTGTAAATTGTTTTAGACCTTGGTGTAGCAAGATTTGGGAATTTAATTCATTGGCTTTTTCTGTATCACATTTTGAGGTTAACAATATGTTCCCTTGTATTGTAGAGGTACCTAGGGAAACACAGAACACCTGCTCTCCTAAGACAATAAGTAGTCAGTTTCAAAGCCTTTCTATATCTCAGATAGAGTAAAAAACAACAAAGCAATTTAAATGAGCTTGTGTAAGAGGTGCGCGTGAGTAAACTTGATTCAACAAAATTTACACCAAAGGTGATAGTGATAAATAGCGTTTTTCAGTTACAGCCATCAATCTATAATGCAAACTAGCTGGTATCCCTGAAAAACAAGTCCTGTAGAACTTGCACTTTATAAAAAAAAATTCTGGATATTTGCACGGTCCATGCGCTTTGAGCAAGCCCTGATAAAACGAGGAATTCTCGTTTTTATGCTTGGAGCCTGGAGCCACGTTTTGGCCTCAATTTAACCGGATGTCAATAATTAATTTAAATTGTTTTAATCAAACCGAAAAAGTTAACATCGTGAGTCTTATCGGACATCCAAGCAAGCTTGTTCGCTTTTTGAGACAACTAGATATGTCGGAAGAAATAAAACTCCCAACGGTCTGTGGAAGGAAAAATATATTTCAGAGGAAATTTACAACTGCATTATATTGACTTGTTAAAAAAGTAGTTTTGGAAATGATAGATCAGAATGATATTTTGAGCGCCAGTTGTGTGGTTTATATTTCGCTTGGATGTCGAGCGAGGTACAGTGCAAACGTAGTGTCATTTGTTTACTTTGATTTTGTTTGTTCATATTTTTAAGCACTTGTTATGTAATGACGTTACCAAACCGTGGAACGGAAATCAGGGAACGGGGAAACATTGGTCAGCGGTTTCCTAGATAAAAAGTCATTTTTTTTCAAGTCTTAGCACAGGAAGTTTACAATCTTGTTGAATAAGATAGGAGTGAATAAAGGAATGAAAATAATGGGTAGTTTACCTTTGTCTCCTGTTGTCATACTCGAACTTGCAGGGATAACCGCTACCCACGGGTCCCACGTAGACCTTTTCGCGCTGTGCAATTTTTTTGTTTAGTTTATATATTCAACAAGATACTACTACTACTACAACTACTACTACCACCACCACCACCACCACCACCACCACCACCACCACCACCACCACCACCACCACCACCACTACTACTACTACTAATAATAATAATAATAATGATAATAATAATAATCAACTTTATTCACAATTTAAAAAAAATAACTTACTTACATAATATGCTGGGTATAAAAGACTTGTATCGGCTATAAAATAATTACATGAGTACATTTGAGAGAATAGCAATAAATTATCTTAATGAAATATATCACAAAATACTAAAATCGTTCATACTGGGAATACGCTGTCTCAAACATGCGCAATAATAATAATAATAATAATAATGATAATAATAATAATTAAATAATAATAACAATAACAATAGATTAATATTGACTACTACTACTACTACTACTACTACTACTACTACTACTACTACTACTAATAATAATAATAATAATAATAATAACAATAATAAAATTGTATGCTCCCTGTCAATAATCTTACCCTTCCTTCTAGCTCTAAACCACACCTTATCCTTATTAACCTTTCCTATAACGGCCTGAGACTTATATTCTAGCCATATTTCTAACGCGAGCCCTAATCCTAACCCGAACAATGACCCCTTGCTGTGCAAATTAAAAATTTACGAAAAAGGCATTTTCATCTGTCAAATAACACAAAATAGAAAGGAATACGGCGATATCATTAACAAAGTAATCTAACTATAAAGGGGGGGGGGGGGATTCAATGAACCTCCAAATGAACATGTTAGGCTGTCCTAACAGTGAGTTTACACTGTCGCGTTTACATTAACGTACGTAAAACGTGCGCAAAAAAAACGTACTGTGTTAAATTCCACTGCCGCTTAAAAACGTAATACAACGCGTACTTCTCTACGTGCGTTGAACATAAGTCAAGGCGTGTGTAGATACCAATTTGGCGGGAAATCGCGGGACCTTATTCAAAGTAATGGCGGCAGCTGTAGACAGTAGCAGCCGTATTAGCTTTTCTTTCTTCTCTTTCACCTACGACAAAGGCGAAAGAGAGGACGAAAATACGTCAAGAGGTATTGGGTAAGAACGATCTTTCAAAATCGCTTTCTAGTGGGTGAATACAATACCCTTCTAAAAGAAATGCGTGAAAATGACTAGGGGTGTAACGATTCACATTCCTTGCGATTCGATTCAATTTCGATTATTGCCTTTTGATTTCGATTATTTCGATTCGATTATGCAAAATATTAATGTTTTTTAATTCTTACAACATGATACACAATGTAAACAAAACCCTAAACTCTCAATTTGAGGATAAAATAGTAATAGAAACATTGTTGATCTTTTACAAGGATACAAAAAAAGAAATTGTCAGTGTTCTTCTTTGACTCCTTTCTAGATCTAGTGCACTCAGTCTTAGATTTTGCTTTAAACAAATTAACTTTTCTACATGTTCACTAGGCAAGCATGACCTCTGAGTAGACACAAGGTACCCTGCACAAGAGAAACCTCTCTCACTGGCCACTGATGTGTCAGGGACACATAGATATCTTTTGGTCAACTTTGACTATAAAGGGTATTTAAGCTCATTTGCTTTCCACCACGACAACGGATCGGAGTTCTATGGCATGGTTTCTTCAGCTTAGTAAATAGCCAATTCTGACTCAACTATCTGAAACACTGACTTCCCAGGATCAACTTTAGTTACGAAAAC
>OZ026606.1:16442779-16497779 GCA_964020085.1 Micromussa lordhowensis
GGAACGAACACTGGTGTGATAAGCGATCATGATTACACAAACCGATTGGAAAACGTGGATGAGCTACACAGAAATGGTGGTATGCCAGACCGAACTTACAATGGAAGACCTTCAGTTGTTGCCAAAATGAAACAAGCGATGAATCATTCATCGATCTCAACCCTAGCCTCCAGTCAAGAAGTTAAAGTCGGTGCTAATACCCAAAGAAGAAGAGAGCAAGTGGTCCAAGACGTGTTGAAAAGTACTGAATCTGTAAAATTTTACACAGGCATTCCCTCACTATCTTGTTTCATGCTTCTCGTCAATACCGTCTTTCGGTATGCAGGAAAAATGAAATATTGGGACAAGAATAAGGATCAGAAATCCTACTACCAGGATGAACCCGAGAAGGAAAAACCAGGTCGAAAACGCAAACTTGAACTGAAGGAGGACTTTGTTCTTATTCTATTGCGGCTGAAACTAGGTCTTATGGAAAGGCATGTTGCTGATATGTTCGCAGTTTCTGTGAGCACAGTTAGTCGGATTTATACCACATGGGTTCGCTTTTTAGCTCTGACGTTTAAAGGTTCAATACTTCGCTGGCCATCAAATCATCATCATCATCGTCCTCATTACACCTCAGGGGGGTGTGTAAGGCCGCAACTGGCCATCAAAAGAGGAAATCAAATCTCATATGCCTAATTCATTTTCAAAATATCCAGATACTCGCATCATCATCGATTGCACTGAATTTTTTTATTGAGAAGCCTTCTTCCCCAAGTGCACAAAAGGTCACTTGCAGTGATTTCAAGTATCACAACACTGTTAAGTTACTGGTAGGAATCGCCCAATGTGGAGCTTTTTCTTTCATATCCAAATTATGGTCTGGAAGCACAAGCGATCGGCGAGTTACTCACGAAAGTGGCCTTATAGACCTTTTAGAAGAGGGAAACCACGTCATGGCGGACAGGGGGGAAGTATCCCGCCCGGATGGTTCGGATTCAACCAGTAAAACTCGGATTAAACCAACGCACATTAACTCAACGATTTTAATGGCGGACAACGTGTTCGTAACCAACCCTTGCGCGCATGCGCCAATGGGTAACACACTACAATCCCTCCCTTGTTTGAAATAGATCCTAGACTGAAAACTAGTGTGAAAATGGTTCTCGTACAATGAGGGACTTAACAAACCAAAACTGTTCTAGGTAACAGCAGTCTTTCTTAAAACAATAACTGGAACAAGAGCAACAGAGCGAAATGTTCATAGTCCTCGCTGGGCTTATCCTTAAGGCATAATATTACAAAGTCCTCAGTCATGCTTATCTGATGAAAATTCTGTTGTTAAGACCTAACAAAGTCCTTAAACCGTGCTGGTATTGTTCTAGACCTGATGGGTCTGCATGTAGTGTCCTTGATAGAGTCGGGTTCTGCCACACTCACAACCACTGTTAATGTATGAGTTTCTCACGAATGCTCATCACTTTCATTTACACTTGGCTGTGTTTGACATTCAGTAGAACTGCTCGAGATAGGTGGTGGTAAAGACATCTCGCATTCAGACGCATTACTCCGCTCATGGAATTTCTTTACATGGGTAGAGTTTCTCTTATACTGGACACCATCGGGTGATTCTACCACTACACTGTTGCCTTACTTGTCCAGCACACCGTATGGTTCGGGCCTGAAAGTTGGTGTCAACTTGTGTTTCCGGCCCGCTCCTGTCTTAACAATACCGTGTCACCCTCTTTCATATCACTTTCGCGGGCACAGCGTTTCTCATCAGCATACAGCTTTCTCCTTGGCTTCACTGTCTCTATCACGTAGTCACGGAGTCTCAACACCCAACGATTGACCCTCGCACTGGGTTGTGACCTCTTCGAGTAGATAAACTGCAGGGGCTTGTGATCTGTTAAGATTTCAAAATCAGTTCCATACAGATACATGTGTAGCCTTTCGCATGCCCACACGATCCCCAGAGCCTCTTTCTCCGTCTGTGAATAACGTTTCTCCTCATCTGTCAGGCTCCTGCTGGCATAGCAAATCACTCGCTCTTCACCATTCTGTTCTTGTACTAGGATAGCACCAAGGCCAACTGGGCTGGCGTCAGTTATGACACGGGTTTTTGCGGCACTGTCAAAGTAACCCAAGGTTTCCGTTTTGGCCAACCTCTTCTTTAGCTCATTGAACGCTACTTCCTGTTCTTTTCCCTAGGAGAAATGAACATCTTTTCTTGTGAGTCTCCTGAGAGGTTCTAATATTGTCGCGAGATCAGGGATGAACCTCGCACAGAAGTCTACTAGGCCTAAGAAGCTACGCACGTCTGCTGCTGACTCTGGTTGTCTAGCTTCTGTGACTGCTTCAACTTTCGCCTGGGATGGTCCTATCCCTCGTGTGGAAAGTAAGTGACCCATGAACTCAAGCTCAGACATGTGAAATTTGCACTTTTCTTTGTTCAGCGTTAGGCCTCTGTTCTGGATTCTCTCCATGGCCTCTTCGAGTCGCTTGTCATGTTCTTCTGTTGTTTGACCATGTACAAGAATGTCGTCATGTATGTTTCTCACACCATCACAGCCTTCTAAGACTTGCTGAATACATTTCAGGTGCACAGCTGACTCCAAACATTAGTCTTTTGTACCTGAAAAGTCGTTTATGAGTCACAAACGTGGTAATCGGTCTGGAAGCCTCACTCAATTCCACTTGATGAAATGCCCACTCGATGTCAAGTTTACTAAAAACAGTACTACCATTCAGGTCATGAAGGACTTCATCGACTGTGGGGATGGGTGTCGTTCCCGTACAATAGCACCATTAGCCTGTCTCATGTCAACACAGAGGCGGATGTCGTCATTTGGTTTAGGCACAACAACTACAGGTGAAATCCAGGGTGTTGGACCCTCTGCTCTCTCAATTACATCGAGATCTACAAGCTCATTAAGTTTCTGCTCTAACTTGTCCCTCATACTGAACGGTACACGACGCATAGGCTGGGCAACGGGCTTAACATTCTGATCAATGGGAATATCCAGCTGAAAATCCTTCAATTTTCCCAGCCCCTCGAAACACGACTTGTACTTGTCAAAGATATCTTCCTGTTTCAAAATATTAGCTCTAATTTCCTCACCAAGACACAAGACATTCAGTTGTGTAGCTGTCTTTCCTCCTAGTAATGCTTGGCCTTTTCCTTCGATAACAGTAAACTCTGCTTCTACAGTGACGTTTCGTACAGTTACTGTTGCTACAAAACAACCGGCTGTTTTTGTTTCAGTCTTCAGTTGGTACTTTCCATTAACTTTAATAATGTATTCTGCGGCAGCAATATGTGGAGGGAGGTTTCCTTTTGAAACTACCCTCTTACCACAGCACTCACAATATCGGATGCCATCAGGGCTGGCTCCTAGGTGTGGCCATAATGTTTTGATAACAAGCCCACTTTTACAAACACGATAGGCCTTGGTGCTTTTTTTGACATTTTTTGATGCATAAGTCTATTGCTGCCTGTTCTTTGTCATGCCCCCACTGAAGTTGCACTGGTGTTCTCTCTGGTGGCAGTGGACAGTAATTTAGAAGTTCTTTTAATGTGTTATCTTCATTTGTAGCTTCTCTAAAGTGACATATTTTATAGAAGTTTTAGGCAGTGATCCTTCCAACTCTCTGTTTGGACGCCAATTGAGTTTCCCCTTGGCCCTTGGTTTTTTAATTGATCATGTCAGCTTGCTCGTGAGTAATGGAAATAGCTTCAAAAAACTGTGACACTTAAAGAGGTTCAACCGATCCGACACCACTAATTTGACTGATGTGTAAGGAAACAAAGTTATCTCTAATATTAGAGATAGAGAATATTTCAACAGCCTCCACTTCTTCAACAGATTCAACATTTTCATCACAGTTAATATAAGATTGTAGAGTCCCTTCATCAACAGTTGAAGGTGGGCAACGATAAAGCACATGAAGTCCAACGGCAGTACTGCAAACCTGCTGCAAGCCTTCTCTGAGCTGTCTATTCAGTGTATTAGGGTCAGGTATTATTGACCTTGGATCAAATTTGTTGATATCTGCATACACGTTTTCCTGCTTGCCATATTCACACTTTGCTAGCTTTAACTGAGTCTTGTAGCAAACATGAGTTGGTGTCAGGCTTTGCCCGCCTTATCCACTGGCACTGACCTGACGAGCAGGATCTTAAATCATTGATGCGTGCAGTATGTTCTAGGTCAAACAAAACAGCTGCGATGTGACGACAAGTTCCATCTAATCTACATGTAAATAAAAATAAAATTTCAATGAAAGGGTTTTGACAAGATTAATGTTGATGTGACACGTGCTTAAAGAACAAGAAATCAAAACAAAAATGTAAGGTAAAGTGTTTGGTGTTCCTTTCCCCAATCCCCTCCTCCCCCACCCCCAATTCCAAGGAAATTTCATATAGAAAACTGTACTACCCACCATTTTTACCGAGGAATACTGCTCACAAGACCTTGAATTTGAATAAAGTGTAACTCATGTCCTTGACACAATGCCTGCAATGCACAATGCAATGAATATATCGAAAATGGGCTAATTCAGACGAGAAATTACAACTAACAGAGGTGCAGAAACTGACAAATCTGGTAAATGAGCGATTTTCTATGACCGGCTCGCTGCACGGCAAATGTATCATTACCACTTTGCCGATAACTGAATTAATCGTATCTATAACAAAATTCTCGATCGTGATTGGTTCTCCGCGCGCCTATTTGTCACGTAATCGGCGCGCGATCACGTGGGTGTCCAATTACAGGTGTCCGATTTGAACTTTTTGTAATCGGACACCTGTAATTGGATACCCACGTGATTTTCACGTCAATTACACGTACTTTAATGGTTTCCTTAGCAAAGTTTTCTACAGTTTTCAAAACTTAGGAAAAGCGCTACGGACGTCTTCGCTCAAAAGAAGTTCTCAAAAGACATTTTTAATTTCGAAATTTGTTATAGATACGATTAATTAGTAATTGGACCTCGTGTCGTACAATTCAGGGAGTAATCGTGCTCGTAATTTCAAATCGGCCTCACGCTTCGCGCTCGTCCGATTTTGAAATTGAGTTCGGCCTTGTAGATAAGAAGAAAACCATTTATTGATGACACCACGGAAACCATAGTGATCTAGCTTGTGTAATAGAATTTTATGATCTACCGTTTCAAAAGCTTTCTTTAGGTCAATAAAAACTCCACACGAAAATAGGCGTTTGTCCATGTTTGTCTGTATGGTGCTCACAATATCCAGGATTGCATGCTGAGTTGAAAGTGTTTTACGGAAGCCATATTGAGATAGGGAAAGCATATTATGTTGTGCAATAAAAGATTCCATTCTCTTGAAAATCAATTTTTCAAAGATTCTGTTAGAATTAGATAGCAGAGAGATTGGCCTGTAATTACTAGGATCAGTATCATCATCTGTTTTAAAAATAGGAATGATCTTTGCTATCTTTAGCTTATTCGGGTATACTCCGGTCGAAATAGATAGATTTAAGATTTCTGCAAGAGTATTGCTGATAACATTCGATGAGCACTTCAAAATCTGCGTTGGACATGAATATAAGCCATGAGATTTGTTGTTCGGTATGCGAGCAATTTCTAGTTTCACTTCAGATGGGGTTACTAAATTGAAAGCAAACGATGTATCAGGAGAGTTAGATCTGTTAAGAAAATCAAAATAGTTGCGCTGGACGTATGGTAACTTATTTGCTAGTTTAGGCCCTACCGAAGCAAAATGTTTATTGAGAATATTAGCAATTCTATTGGTGTTGCTTGAAATTGAACTATTGTCATCAGGATCTTGAATAGAACTAATAGGCTTGGAATTGTTTGATTTACGTGCGAGGATACTATTTATTCCTTCCCACGTTTTTTTCATATTTGTCAAATTATTATTAAAGAATTTGGTATAATATTGCTGTTTGCTTATGCGTGTTAACGTACAAATTTTATTTCTATACATTTTGTATTTAGCTCTATCACCCGACACATAAAGCTTATTTTTTACTCTAATCGATTTTCGCAAGCCTTTAGTGATCCATGGTTTGGAAAACTGTTTTGCTTTGCGATTAGAAATTGTTTTCATCGGTGCATGCTTGTTCACCAGTTTGTTAAATTTATTCAAAGGGGGAAAATATGCTGTTAACGTCATTCGATTCAATTGCAAAGAGAGCACTCCAGTCCACATTAGAAAGATCAGCATTTAATCTGTCACTAGAAAAACGTGAAAAGTCTCGCATTTTAGATTTCTTAACCCGAGTTTTTGCCTTCATAGATTTTAAAATGCAAAATTGCGCAAAATGATCACTTAGATCAGTGATTAAGTTTCCACATGCGATCACTTTATCAGGATTATTAATAAAGATATTGTCAATAAGGGTGGCAGAGGTAGGGCGGACACGTGTTGGTTTGTCAATTGCAGGAGTGAGATAACAACTTTAAAGGGACGATAAAAAGTCGTGACTATGATTGGATGACTCGCACTTTAGAAGATCAATGTTGAAATCACCCATAATTACTATGTCTTTCCCGGAAGACGTAAATTTTTCAATACACTCGTCGAAATACAATTGAAAGCGTTCAGGTGAATTATGCTGTCTATACAAAATTCCACAGATAACATTTTTCTTATTCTCAAAGGTTATCTCAGCCCACAATGCTTGAAAGGCTTCATTAGAGATCTTTTCTAATTAACAATTAGATTATTCGCTCTCGATTTCTATGAGGTGATAGTTGATGAGGCCGAGTTTTAGTAGAATTCTAACTGAAATTAACGCAAATAACGGTTTCCAATGATTTTCCCACGCATTATTGAACTTTACCCATAAACAAAGTTGCACGTATCGAACTGTCCTTGGCAAATTTGCAGTTGTTTACGCGCGTACCCGCTTGTTCAATATTTTTAAGTTTTTTTAAGTCAAGAAACCTTAAAAGTGCTTCTTTTAGTCTTCCCAGGAATTTAATTACCCGTTTACATCTAAAATTCCTTCCAAAGCTTCGGAAAAACTATAAAAACATCACATTTCCTGGACGACCGGCGGCCAACTGTACTCTAATGGCCTGATAGTCGTAGCTCAACCAATCAGATTGCAGCATTTGCATTAGTATACTAGTAGAATTCTACTAAAATGCGATAGTTTAGCGATTCATCAATGAACAATCCTACGCCCCCTGAGGACAGAGGCGTTGGAACGTATTCAAATGAATATCCCGGTATTTTTGCCGTACACATTTCTGAATTAGCATTAGTAATTTTTGTTTCTGATACTCCGATAATATTGAAATGAAAATTTAATTCGTGCAAAATATGAGTTTGAAGATTTTCAAGATTACGATTTAAACTAACTACGTTGTTGTGAAAAACAGAAAAACTTGTGTCAGTTTCAACTTTGGTTTTCATTTGCCTAAAACTATGGGGTGAATAATACCGACTGGGAATTCTATCAAAGGATTGATTATCAGGGTTCAAATTACAGTAGAGAGAGTAGAGATAACAGCGATCTTTTAAACGGTGAGAGAAAAAAATCAGTTCATTTTGAAGCAGGTAGATTATCTTAAACGTGCTTCCTCGAAGTTAAAATAGAAATCGTGTTAAACCCTTGCATGAAAGTCGAAAAGTACTAGCCGGATTAAAGTGGAAAAGATGTCTTTGGAAAGCTCTGAAAAGCGCCGGACAGTTAAAATTTTTCCCCCTTTCCTTACGAATTGGGCTCCGAAAACCCTGGCGCAAGATTTTCTGCATATTGGATAAACCAAACCTCTAAACCACGTTTATTGTTATTACGTCATTTCAATTGACCAATCAGGTGTCTTTCCTAAAATAGCGTCGCAGTATGATCACCCGCGAAAATTAAATAGATTATCATTGGAAGAGGCCCGTATTTGGGAGATGTGTTCTCTCATGGCATAGTCACGTGGTATTGGTTAACCTTACTCAACGATGTGTTCAGAGTAATGTGACGCTGATTTGATGCTAATAAATGACAAAAAAGTTAAGCAATTCCCCCAAAAACACACAACTCGGAGTGCTGTAAATGGGCATAATTATAAGCATGTACTGTTGTTGTCAAGGGTATGCTTTTCAAGGAGTATACTGTGGAATAGGGCATATAAATCAGGATTTAATTTGGTAAACAATAGGGGATCTTAATCATGGCGTAGTACGTAGTCTAAGTCACTTGATATCGGCTAGCCGGGAGGACTGTTTTCTTTCGCCCACTGATTACTATTCAAACTTTAGTTCGCATCAATAATTCAACATATCAATTCGCGCTAACACTGGTGACAATAATTTAAGAGCAGCCTATTTTTTGACACTCAAAATGATAAAACTTTTATTACAATTCGATACTAAATGACATCCGATTGACGAAAAATTAAGCCAAGGAATATTTTATTTTAAACGGGACTACTTTGGTTGAGATTAATCTCTGCTTTAACCGCCCACTAAATCCGCCTGTTTTCTACGGCTGTTAGTCTCTTGGCGAGTGGCGCATTTTAATTTCAAACTACGTGTTACGACATATCCACAAATTATGATGATACAATACGCTTGAAATTTTGAAACCTCCTCTAGAAGTCGGAAAGATCTTTGCCAGGATCTTCAGCAAAAGCTATAATATTAATTTGGCGTTGAATTTTTACTTGCGCGCCTTGACTCAAGAATAATTAAAGTTCTTTTAAACCCTGCACTGCATAATCAGTAAACACAGACTTGTGAATGAATCAACACATGCGCAGTCCACCTTGCTCAACGAGATTTGCCAAAGGTATTGACAAATTGTCGACCGAGTGAAAGGACATAACAGATCTCGATGAACGGGTAGCTATACATCTCATCTCGCAGGCCGATAAATAGCAAATTAAAAGAACAAAAGGCTCAGTTGTCTTGTGTGTTGTTAATTAGATCCTCTTTCAGACCTCTTCGAGTGTTTTAGAGTACGTGTAGCCACCAATTACAGCTCGCTATTTACCCTAAAACCAAAAACAAACCCTCAGTAGCAGGTGTTTCGCTAACCAAGGAAGAAAATAAAAAGTTTCTGACACATACGACTTCCACTTTCTCGGATAAACTTAAAAATGCGAGGGCGTTGAACTCTGGCAAAGTATATCCGACGGCCCGATAACGTATGGTCTAATTTGGACAGATCTGCGAGCCGATATTTCTTGGAATGCGTCTAGCGAAGGAGCGTGAAAACACTGAAAACATCTGCCAACGGTCTTACTTGAAAGCCGTGTAAGTAAACTAACTCTTATCAAAATTGTTTTTATACCTAAGCGAACTGCTTCTCATTCGGTATATTAATTTTCGTTTTCGTCCGCTGTGTTGTGAATAGATCTCAACTCTTTCTCACTTTGGTCCAGTTCCTTGTAGGAATCAATTTCGAGAGCAAGTCTTGAGCGACGCAATTCAAACGACGAAATAATTACTCAACGGTAAGTATCGCCCGCGTTTCCTGCATCATTTCTACCAAGCTGAGATTCTTTTGTGATCGACATAGTGGAAATTTTCTCAAGCGATGCAAGGAGTTCCCTTAACTGATTATTAGCGCCGAACGATAAAATCGTTGAGTACAACGATCCAATCATGGTAGACAGATTTTGCTAGCAGTTACCCAAAAATCCAATAATGAAAGAGTATTTTAAATGGTGCTAATCGAAACTTCTTATTTAGAAAATGATAAGAAGCAATGGTTTCCGTTCTCGTTAACGCCAGTCAGTTGAGGTGATGAGATAAAATCAAACACTGATGTGTCTTCAACACGTTGATATTGAGCGTAGTTTAATGTAACTACAGTTCTTGTTTCGAGTACCGGTGTTTACAAATAGAACCAAAACCTAGTTAATACTCAGTGAAATCAATATTTGATGCGTATTCTACTTGTTGGGATGTCAGCCAAGAATCTCGGCCATTTAACATTTCTTCACAAATTTAAAATTGAATACCGGGTTGTTCTCTTAGTTCATTTCGTCCAATAACTAATTGAGCCTACTCGGTTTAAAATATCTTTCTGATATATCTAATATCATTGCAGTAGTGTAACCAAAATCACGATGAGGAAATTTTGTACTACCAAGTGATTTGTTTTTTTCCGGGATATCTCGGTAAAATGTAAAATATTGCTTTATATATATATATCACGATGGGAGGGAAACAAATTTCGTCAGTTTCCTACGGTGAGACTTGAAGTTCTAATTACAATATTCTTATCTTCCACGAAGATATCTTCAATTCAGTGTTTTTGAATTCATTGTAATGCTTTTCATAATTGGAACAGCTGCCCAAGATTTAAGACACAGTGGTTTGTTGTTTACCCGAGGAAACGCGATTTTTTGCGTCTTCCTGTCTAATATCTGGCGTCTGGAGGTCTAATATCTTCAGCCAATTTGGATGCAAACTCTCAAATAATGAGACAGGTTGCCAAATTAATACTAGTCGTATTCTGTCGTACTATCTACATTGTTTGAAAGATTGCTGTTAGGCATAAACATTCTTTTTTTTGAAGGCGTCGTAATTATCTGGAACGTCTTCCTAATCACACTTTCCTTTTGTTTCTTGGCATGCTCAGTGCAATCTACTTGTAACAAAATAACGCCCTCGAGCAGTTTTATGTGGAAAGAATTGTATTCGATCCCAAACCTAAATATCAGGTTTCCGAACTGTAGTTCACACTCGAGATTTGCTCTAACAAAATTGAAAATCAAATTTGTCAACCTTACTCTTTCAAACAAAATTCAACAGCTCATTTATAAATCTAACGACTCATCAGTTTTAGGTCTCCTGAGACCGAACATAATTCTTGTATTAGACAACTGAACAAGTCGAACAAGACGCTGGTAGTTATTCATAGGGCAGCAAAAACACTGAAAATGTTTAAATAAACTCGTCGACTGTCGTAATCATTTGAATCAGCCTTTATCGTATTGATTAGTAATACATCCTAGCCGTTAATTGAAAATTAACAAAGAGAGATGCTATGTAATGGCGATGTATTGCACACTAGTCGTGAATCTTCTGTGCACTGAATATGTTCAAATAATTCAGTAAGGGGCGAGTTTCAAGGACATCATTGTACAACGCATTTCATAGTCTAACGGCTGAAACAAAATGAAATTAAGGGAGGTGTCGGGCCTCATTTTCTTCCCCCGAACCAACTAAGTATTTGTTATAGGCCGAACTGGTCCGCGCTGAAAAGGAGAATTCTGATTGGTTCTCTCAGAGCGGTCCGAATTTTGCAACACGGAGCGCTAAGATGGCCCGCTCATAAATTAATTTCCACAAGATAAACAGTTTTTTGATAAGTAGAAATCTCTTTACCTTCGTGTTTGGAGGACAATTTCAGTTAAATGCCTCACAAAAGCGACGTGAAAAACGCAAATAAATTACCGAGAATGGAACGCGGAGAGCCAGTAATTTATCACTGAGCAGATTAAAAGGAGCCATTATAATAAATCCTCTATTTAACCAGCTTGTTCGGTTCCGTATTGAAAAATATTGGACTCGTTCATGTTTATGAACCTCGCCTGCGACTCGGTCCATTAAAGCTACAACAAGAAAATGGAAGGACTCGACCACTATTTCTCCAATACGGACCTCACGCTAGTTCTAAACTTATGATTAACATACTGAGCATAAGTTTAACTTTGGCGTAGTTATAACAAAACAGACAGTTATACACAATTATACAGTTATACACAGTTATATACCTCACGCTAGTTCTAAACTTATGATTAACATACTGAGCATAAGTTTAACTTTGGCGCAGTTATAACAAAACAGACAGTTATACACAAACGCCAATAACTGTGCATACATTCAAGTCTCGCCCTGATGTAGTTTGAAAATTTCCATAACGCGTTTGGCAATCGAAATGGTCGTTTTATCGACCACGAACTTGTCAAGTTGTCAAGAGTCAGTGACCAGTTTGACAAGGGGCGACAGTATGCCATATTTTGATTTGCAATACACTCTGTATATTGTTTGTTTAAAACGATAATTTCTAGATAATCCTAAAATCCATTTGTTCCGATAATGTTTTTACCGTTAGGTCTTCATAAAACGTAACTTACTTTTCGAAAAATCAACAAAGCTGCAATTAATGGTGAAGTCTGCACACGAGTCAAGTCAGGACGCATCATGCCACTGAGAACTTATTGCCGGTTTCTGTAGCATGAAGCGACTAGCGAGTATTTCTATTCCCCCCCTGGATGAGGTAGTAGTCTATCGTCCAGCGTTAAATTCGGCGGCGGTACCCATTCATATACCTGTGGGGAGAGATGCACTGTGAGAGTAAAGCGTCTTGCCCAAGAACACAATGTCCCCGGACAGGGCTCGAATGCGCACCGCTCGACCCGGATATCGAAACGAGCGCACTAACCATGAGGCCACCGCACCTCGTGTGTGACTTTAATTTTAGTTTCTTTTTAACCTGAAATTAAAAATAGGTTTAACAAAAACCTAGAATTAAGGCTGTACAATTTTCGTCTACGTCGCCTAATTTCTCACTTACGCCAGAATTAGTAATCATGTTTGTTATAGCAGGCCCCCGATTATCTGTTAAGACTTTCATTTTTTCTGGTTATTATTAAAACAGGGTTACATTTACAATCAAAATAATACCATTTATGGTAATCAACTTGGTATTACCGTAAATATGTCGATATATTTTCAAAATGTTGCAGGTTGAATAAAAATTAATTTTAAGGGGATAAATACGATTCTAGAAGGGGGCATTTTAACTTTCAAATTCTGTACCTATAGTCAAAGGTCTAGAAATACTAAAACTGATTTTCTCATGTTGAAAAATTAAGATAATCTTCTTGGTAATACTTGCAACTTGGTGACTAAAATTTTAGTGAAATGCAGATTTTTATCGTGACCGAGGCCGGTTTGAGTTAATTGTTTGCTCACACAAAAGGCCACAATTCGCTAATTTAAAGAAACCATTTGAAAAATGAGTGGGCGAACCTTAAATCCAAAAGTGGTTTGAAATGTACTGACCACCTGCGAGAGGTAAAACCACAAACTTAGACCAAACAACTTCTCCGTGAGTGAGTGCGTGTTAAAAATTTGCATTTCATGTCCCAAATTATAATTTATTAGGCATCGGGTACCCGCCGGTAAATGAATCAAAGCGGCGGGTGAACTGAGTAAAGCTGCACAGTTCAATTTGTAGTGACTCTTTCGGCAGTTCAATGGCCGAATTTTCTCTCGTGAGTTGTCCTGAAGTTTCGTTTGCTTTGCAGGCCACAGGCGATATTTAGCGAGATGCCAAGTGCTACTGGCATTCGTAAAGCACAGTAAGTGATGAAATTGCTTGTGTATTTTATTGTCCCATATATCGCGTGTTTTCCATTTGCGTGATGGGAGATTGTTAATACGCCTTGGTACTTAAATTTTACATCTTCAGTAATTATATTTAGTTATGTGTAGGTTTTAGCTGCCACAATAGAAGAGTAAAGAATAATTACTTTGTCAGAAATATGGGAAATTGGAGGCATAATGACTGTGCTTCCTTCTCCACTAAAAACATGACAGCTTCTCCGAATCCCAACATTAATTTAACTGACATATTGAAATATCTTTGAGTAAACATTTTCTAATCGTATTTTAAAGGCGACTAAATGAATGGGACCTCTCGATAGTTGAAGTTAAAATATCTGCCCCGTATTATTATCGTTGTTATCGCGATCGTGCTTGACTGTAGTGTTTATTGCCTTCAATCAATGAGGGAAGAATATTTGTACTGTTGTTCAGCATGTCCACATCTTTTCAGGATATGAGTAAGCCACTGACAAATTGTATTCACTAATAAGTATATTGTAGCCGGCAATATCGCACGAAATCAAAGTTTCATTCGTAAATACTCTGCAAGTGTATTTACCCATGTATTGTGCTAACCCGATAGATTTTGATATATGAAACATCGCACAAATCATTTCCTAAATGTTCTCTGATATCCTCTGCTTAACAGGAGTTTTGAAGTTGAGGAATCAGATAATGAATGATTTAAAATAATATCGCGCAAAACAACAGTAGAAAATTGCTTGGTGGGAGATTATGGACGCTTTTCAGACTCAATAATTACTGTGCATACTATGTTGTGGTACTTTTTTATGCTCATGTTCTAGAAAGATACTTCCGACGTTGTGTTACCTATACCTGCAAATAATGTTTAAGTTTTTTTTTTTAAATATCGTAACAAGTTCATGGCGAGCATAAGTAAAAACCTACTTTGTTTTCAATTATCATGAAGGTTATTCTAGTAACCGGGCAACAAGAAAATACTGTTTTCTCACCGAGGTAAACATTCTGTTTCAAAGGGACGCCGAGAAATTGTTTCATGGATCCAAGCCACATTCGATAGAAATCCCATCAAGCTCCCTGCTGTAGCACGGTGTGCGAGGCTTCTCTCTCCAGCTCTCACAAGTTTTAGATATTGATGAAAAGCACAAATACGCTTGGTCTTCAGTTCGTTTTTTGAAATAAAAAGCTCCATTTACCGACGAAAGAAAAAATTCAAAGGTGTTTTGTTGTGTTTCACCCCACTGAGGGCAAAATTGAATTTATGCATATTTTGTTTCGATTAAGGCCGATTTTAATTGAAAAGTCGCCAACCAAGAGAAGCAGAATAATTCTGATAATTTGGATATTTCACGCTATTTTAGCCCGTAATTCTTGCTTAACACCAGGCCAGAAGCTGATGTTTTCCCAAACGAAGCGTATAACATAGAACACAGGCCGAAGGCTAGCTAGATGAACCAAAAACAGCTAGTTATGCAGAATTCGTGGTTGACGTTCTCCAGACTACGCAGAATTTGGTCATTTAACGCTCTTGTTTTGGCAGAGAACAGTTAAGAAATGTACCAAAAGTTAAACGCACTTTGCATAACCATGCATTGCTGTGCTGGTTAAACTTTTTTTATTTGTTTAGATTCTTGGTGCCTTTGTCGTCCTTCTCTACATCATGCAAAAAAAGTGTTATTGCAGCAACAAACATTATGATAACAAAATTGAAAAACTGCCCGAGAAAAAAATTGAAAAAGTGCCGGTGAACAAAAGTCAAAGCTATACTAATTTTGCTTTGGTTAAATCATTACTTTAAAAGACGCCGACCAACTGAATTATTATAATTAGCATTTTAAAATGCAATGTTTTGCCAACTTCAACGATAATTCTGGGAGTTGATTCAGAACCACTTTAAATTTTTAAGGTGGCTCTGAATCCGCTCCAACAAATGTTTTTTAGATTTGGCAAAAAGGATGAATATTGACATGCTTATTACAGTTCAATAACAAACAAAAAAATGGAGATTTAGTTGTTTATACTACAGGCTAAGAAATTTCTCAAATGCGATTGGCTAAGACCAGTAGTATTTCTGCCAAATTTGAAATACTTACATGTAAAAATTTCAGTTTCCATGGAAACCTAAATGATCGAAACAATATGGCGGAAAGATTTTCAAAATTCTGTGGAAAAACTGCAAGAGCTAAAGGAAATTACCAAGATTTGGAAACAGCAAAGAATGTACAAAGATTTAGGTCACTGTATCGTCGATTTAAGGTGGAAGGCAAAGGATACAGTCCTGATATTTTCAGTGAGCTGCAACGCGAACCAACTCAGCTGACGAAGTTCGGTGCATAGCTTTATCGCCGAGCGCTCTTTTAACTGCTATCGAAGAATCTGAGAGAACGAAAAACGGTTCCTTTCAGTCTTTATTCAACAGTTCAGAAGCACAAGCAACCAGAAGTAAACGTCGTCCGCTGGAAACTATTTTCCGCTGCTGTGGTGACCAAAGAAACGATAAATAGCCAACAATTTTCACCGCCTGCTGCTTAAATGAAAGCCCAAAGTCCAAGTTTCCACACAAGCAGAATCGGTTAAAAATCTATTGATAAACTTCGATTGACGATTAGGCTGTTCAAAATGTATCCTTCAAAAGATATTTACAGGTATTCAAGTACTGTTTTATCGCAGTTGAAGCAAAAATCATTTGAACATGTGTGACCTTTGTGCGATCACATGTTTGATCACATGTTGTAGTAAAACCAATCACTCGCGCGTGACTACAACGCGTTACAAGATGCGAAATTTCTTTGCCTTGTAGTATAAACAAAAGATAGCACGGTTTCTTCGGGGTATTTGGTATAAATACCGGCTCGTGATATTTCAAAACTCTCCAAATATCACTCGCCGCGGCGGCTCGTGATATTTTGGCGAATTTTGAAATATCACTCGCGGTATTTATCCCAAATACCCCTAGAAACCGTGCTATTTCCTATACAAACCCTGAACTAACATATGGGGCTCACACCGGACTTATAGAACACCTTGTTCCTGATATACGACAGCTAGAAAGGTTAAAAAACAAACAACACAATTCGGTGAATCAGCAATACAGGAAAAAAAGTAAATCCATTTGTCTTTAATGAATCACTTTGCTGTCTGCATATGTAGAAAATTACAGCTGTTTACTTAACAGGAAATTTCGAGTTAGATTTTTTACAATGTTTTTTTAAAATCAGTATCATTTGATGACGCCGTTTAGATCGATGACTGATGCGAGACAAAAATGCTGCATTACCAGTAGCTTCCAGTGGATTATGATTTGTCCTCGATTACTGCAAACTTTTGAATTCAGATTCCGGCGTCAGTTATCAATAGTGTTTTTTTTGCCTAACATGTTAATGGTTTTGGACAACGTCAAGCGTACTTAATGAAAATGCTTTGTAAAGATCTATCAAGCCAACTGGGATCTGGTCACGCTGTGAGTTTTTAATATGCCCGTAGATGGTGAAGATAAAAGTGAGTATATAAAAGATCATATACTTGACCTTCGGAGAAAGATATGAAAACATGATTGATCATCCCAGTTATGTACGATTACAGCTGGTAGAGAACTGCACCGGAATCGCAGAGGTCATGGTTTCGAATCCCATTCAATGCTGATTTTTTTTGCAAACTTTAAATTTCACAACAGCTTAAGTTGTGTATGAAACTGCGCTGATCAGTCACTATGTCTTCATATCATAAGCATTTTCTTGGCGTGTACAAGCGTGAGGATGAAAGTTAAGATGATTCCTTTGTATTGCATTGCGCATCTCTACTGCGCACGATTTTCGAGTCATTAGAGCGCGTGCGCTTACAAAAAATAAGAGATTTTCCTCAAGTTAAGCTCGACAGCGAAATAAATGCTCGTTTCTCTTAAACAAGCATGGTGACACCCACTTTTTAATGCATGAATTTAAATCACACGAGTTTATCTACAATATATCTCGATTTGAAGAAAAATTTAAAATTCTGCTTAAAAGTGGTTTGATTTTAAAGCTGTAACGAACACGTCTTGAGATAGCGCTGGGTATGCGCACACGCAGAGAATTCTTAAGTTTGTAGAAAAATCGTAACTCCCGTTTAACTAACATGGTTTAAAATGTAAGTTCAGGATCTATTTTGAGAGAGCGAGAAGAGGCGGTTATATTCACATGCTCAACCGAGTCCTCAGGACTGTTTAACATTGAAGCATGTAAATTTTAATCCCTCAAGAGGTTAGAAAAATAGTCCTGTAGAAAGAGTACCAGGTAAAAATTGTGCAATATTATTTGACGTAGTAAGATTAATGACTTTTGTTACGCAGTGTTTCCATTCTTATCTTATCAATGCAGCATATGTACTATTTTTCTTACCTAGGTCATTGGACTCCATCCCTCGTTTTCTGAGCACAGGAATGCCATCTCGGACAAACCTGGGCGCCATGGTAGATAAAGGTGACTCCCCAATGATGGACCACCTCATTCCGTGCCCAAGCCCCCAAATGGAAAGACCTCCCTCATCCACTGGAGGACTGAGTTCTATAACTCACTCAAAAGAAGTTTTGACTTCTTCACTGCGTAAATTGACCAATCAGTTATCGGAAATAAAGAGAAGCTTTGGTCAAGAGAATCACCACTGCAACCATCGACACGGACGAACAGCCGAGGATAGGGACAGTTGGAAAAACAGAACCGAGTTTATCCTGATGCTGATTGGCTACACGGTCGGTCTTGGAAATGTGTGGAAGTTCCCTTCTTTGTGTCATAAGAATGGTGGAGGTAAGAAACCAACAGACTCACACCGCGGCACTAACTGCTGCTGTACATCAAACTGATTATTAAACTAGCGTTCTTAAGATAAAAACTTATTCACAATTCAGAAAAAAAAGGAAGGGTGAGAGAGTCAATGCGAAATGCAAAATGTATTCTGTTGTCTAAAGAGGTTGTCTTTAACTGAAGTGCTGAAGCGTGGTTTCCACAGACTGTGGGCACTAAAGAATAATGACGTTTGATCTCGTGCATTCTTGCAAATACAAAACTTTTAATCAATTGTAGTTCTTTCTGTTACTAAATAAAAACATAATTGTGATTCAGTCTTTTGCAAGAACATTAATAAAGCTTACTTTTAATTTCATTTCTCTGCAGCGTCCTTTCTCATTCCTTACGGTATCATGCTGGCACTAGAGGGTATACCATTATATTACATGGAACTGTGCATTGGACAGCGCATGCGGAAAGGCTCAATAGGAGTATGGAACGAAATTTCTCCCTACCTCGGTGGGCTAGGGCTGGCCTCTGTGGTAGTTTGTTTTTTAGTGTCTCTCTACTACAATGTCATCATTGCGTGGTGCGTGTTCTATTTTTTCAAGTCTTTTCAAAACCCACTTCCCTGGTCTACTTGTCCACTCGAGCCCGTGACTCTCGGTAACGTTACGACGTTTGAGCCTGTACACGAGTGCAAAGTGACGTCAGCTACGACTTATTTCTGGTACCGGACAACTCTGGGAATGTCTTCAAGTATTGAGGACGGCGGTGGTATGAACTGGAAGCTCTGCGCATGCCTAGTTGGGATATGGATTCTGATATGGCTGTGCATGATGAAGGGAATAAGGATCACAGGGAAGGTAACAATTCCAAGTAGTTTCAGTTGTTGAAATGAAAAGTAAGCCAAGAAATATTGAGACCACAAAACAGATGTTAAGAAAAAAGACTAGCTAGCCATCTAGCTAGCAATGTTTTTTGTTTCGTTTCTCCAAAAAACGCAGAATTTAAACGAATTTTTTGCTGCCTGAGGTGATATTACCATTTCCGCGTTTCTAATTCTCTGTACTATAAAAGGTCGCTATCGTGAGCATCACATCCCAAAGTTAATACTTCAGAGACAATTTTTTTATTAACGAAAACCTCAATACAATGTTCTAGTTTTGATAAAATATGTAAGTACACCGAAGCTATAAAAGCCTGATAAAAGGAGAGATATAATGGACTGGGTATGCACAAGGCTGTGATTTCAAACTGAACAAAACCTAGCAGACTTTTGCAAATTCTGTCGCCGTTTCTTGGAAAAATCACTTAAAACTAATTACAATTTACTCTTCCTTAAAAAACACTTAGGACCTTCCTTTTCATGCTCTAAAGCATTTGGTGGGCGGGCAAAGGGGTGGTTCGGGTGGTTCGGTCGAACCCCCTAAACTGAACGTAAAAATGCATAACAAACGCGTGGTTAAAAAAAGTGAACCAACTCAGCTAATAAATATATCTTTTAAAAAGGATATTTCTTAGTGTCTTTGTACGCGAAAACAGCAATAAAAACAAGACAAATTTGTGCCATTTCAGAGGCCCTAACAGTAAACATTTTCCGGGGAACATGCCCCCTAGGGGCCACCGCCTTCGGCGGGCGTTTATCCGAGCCCCCCTTCGTCAAATCCTGGATCCGCCCCAGCAAAGTTATTCAGTCGTAATCTTAACACTGCTTTAATTAACTCATTGAAATGCAGCACAATTGTTGTGATAGTGAATGGTTAACTCCATGTACTCTGTTTGCAGATCGTATACATGACTGCTACCTTACCACTCATCTTGCTCATTATATTTTTCTTTCGCGGAGTTCATCTCAAGGGATATCAAGAAGGGCTGGCCTTACTTTTTATACCCGAGGTACGAAACGCAAGTCAGTCAGTCACTCAGTCAATCAATCAATCAGTCAGTCAGTTAGTCAGTCATTCGCTTAGTCAGTCAGTTAGTCAGTTAGTCAGTCATTCGCTTAGTCAGTCAGTTAGTCAGTCATTCGCTTAGTCAATCAGTCAGCGGTCAGTTAGTCAGTCATTCGCTTAGTTAGTCAGTTAGTCAGTTAGTCAGTCATTCGCTTAGTCAATCAGTCAGTCAGTTAGTCAGTCATTCGCTTAGTCAATCAGTCAGTCAGTTAGTCAGTCATTCGCTTAGTCAGTCAGTCAGTTAGTCAGTCGTTCGCTTAGTCAGTCAGTCAGTCAGTTAGTCAGTCGGTCAGTTAGTCAATCATTCAGTCGGTCAGTCAGCCAGTCATTCACTCATTAATTCAGTCAGTGAATCAGTCAGTTAGTCAGTCACAGAGTCAGTCAGTTAGTCACTCAGTTAGTCAATCGCGCAGTTAGTCAGTTGGGCAGTCAGTCAGTCAGTCAGTCAGTCATTAAATCTGTCAGTCATTCAATCAATCAACAGAAAGACAACCAGCGATCATTAAGGCAGTAGGACAGTCGATCAGTCAGTCTATCAGTCAGACAGGCAGACAGGCAGACAGATAGACAATCACTCAGTCAGTCAATAAATCAACTTATCGTCCCTCATTTAATTTGTTGACACGTTCTAGTGAAGTACACATATCATGGTCACAAAGCAGCGAATCAAGGCGTGCTTTGAAAAGTAACGATAAATCGTTGTCCTTATCGAGATTGTAGCCTGAAAGTGTATGACGTTCCCCTTCTGAGATTTCCTCAGTTTATCTTGTACTTACCCACAAACATATTTTTTTTCTTCTCATGAAGTTTGAACGGCTCAAGGATCCACTAGTATGGTTGGATGCCGCTTTTCAGATTTTTTACTCACTCGGCGTCGCCTACGGATCGTTGATTGCGTTTTCCAGTTACAACCCCATTAAGCACGATTCAACAAAGGATGCCATTACAGTTTGCCTTATCAACTGCGCAACCTCAATATACGCCAGTGTTGTGGTGTTTTCCTTCATAGGTTTTCAGGTATTTTCACCTCTTGATATATTCACGTTAACCTCGCTGTCATAAAAAAAATAAACTGACTAAATATCATGATTCAAAACCAAAATACATTTGAAGTGGGCTTTTATTTCCCGAGGGATCCTTTAAAGTTGATTTCCAGTCCGCACTGCGCACTCTCGAGAGTTTGTTTGGGTTTGTTTGTTTTGATTCATGCAAGACATCACAAAATGTAAACATTTCGTAACTACTTACATGAAGTAAATTCAGAGTTTCAAAACAACCGCCATTATGGATGCGAAGCGGTCGAAGCTTTATGCTTCGTTCTTTCTCATATCACTTGATAAAACAACTTCACAGCTGTTAAAATAAATTAGGCTGTTGGAAAAATAATCTGAAAGTCCTCAAGGATAAGGTATGTGGTTCATAACGTATAACATTGGTTCACATTCCATCGAGTGGGAACTTATAATGTTTCTAAACATTAGGGTGCTGAGACTGCGCAGTGCGGAATGGAAATCATCTTTAAAAGAGTGATTTACATATGATCGTTACAATTGCTGCAAAAAAGTTCAACAATAGTTACGATCGTATGGAAAACCACTCTCCAGCGATCGTAGCTATTGTAACGATTTAGTAATCGTAGCGACAACGATCCTGAGATAGTTCTATCTCAAGATCTATCTCGACTCGTAGTGATGCAAATGACCTTGTGGAAACCGGTAGTGGTAAGTGATTGCTCCGCTTTTTCTGTAGCATCCATAACGATCGTAGCATAGATACTGCATACGAGCCAAGTGGTCCATCAGGTCAGAGCTTATCCCGGTTTCTGTAACACGAAGTGACTAGGAGTATTTCTACCCCCCGGATGGTTCATCGCAGGGTTACCCCCAGCACTAAATTTGCCCGTACCCATTTAAACACCTGGGTGGAGAGAGGCACTGTGCGAGTAAAGTGTTTTGCCCAAGACAATGTCCTTTATCCTTGCTTAGTTTCAGACAACCGTTTTATATTATGCCTTATTTGTACATTGTGTTTTAGGCGGAAGACAAAATGGAGCGTTGCTTAGAGAAACAAAATGATCAAGCTTTACGCCTGTTGAATATCACAGGCATCAGCAGCATACCAGTTCCCACTCTGGACAACTTGGACAACAAACTTTACAACGAGCTCCTTCACAATGCCTCCATATTACACAATGAGACACTTGTCACCTGTAATAAGACCGAGTTTTTAACGGTAAGAGGAACGATTTAAAACAACATTACAAAAATTTGGTTGTTTTGTAAATAGAGTGGTTTTCATTTGACTTCGCTACATGATTCGCGCCACTTTCTCTCCAATAGTATTTCGGGCGCTCACGTTTTCCCGCACTTTGCATCAGTTTCATGTAATTACTTCGAGTTTTGATTGGTTCGCTGTATTGTTGATGTCCTTTGTGATTGGCTAGAGTGATGACTTTGGTTTTGGTTTTACGACACTCAATAGACCTTTTTCACCGATATACGGCGGCCATTTTGAATCCCATTGTTTCAGATAACTATTATGTGATGCTCAGGGGTCAACTTAGTATGTATTTCCCCCCTGAGCATCCCATAATAGCTATTTGAAACAATAGGATTCAAAATGGCCGCCATATCGGTAAAAAGGTCTCTTGAAATGCGCTCTAAGTTTGACTGTATAGTGATTAAATTATATGATTAACCAGCGTCAAAAAAAGCGTCTTCCAATCCCAAAAACCAAAGTACAACGTAAAAACGTTACTTCCTTAAATGTCTGCTGGTTCGCGTAAGTGTTTACAAGGGCCGGAAAATCTGTAAGATGTGGTTCGTTAGTCACACGAGAGATATCCTTGATCAGAGTTTTTTCACTGTAAGCCACAAACAAGCAAGTAACAACTTCAGGATATGTGGCGTCGGTTAGCAATTTAGGGACCTTAAGCAAACCACGACGGCAACGGCAACGAGAACGTCGCCAAACAAAAGGCTTAATGGGCAGAACAATGGCTGTGCACGTGCGTTATAAGCCTTTGTACATTTCTTTGCCGTCCTCTGCAAAACAACAACGTGAAATGACTAAGTTTTGCGTAGTTTGGAGAACGCGGACGTCGGTGGCTATTTTTTCGTATTTTAATTTAGAATTCAACGCTGGCATTGCACATTTAGCTTGAGCAAGTTCTGAGAGAGATAGGTGCACGGAACAAATTTATACAGCTGCGAAATTCGAAGGTAAATTATGAAACTCTTTTTTAGTGGAAGTCGTCCCTGGCGTCGCCGTCGTCGTTGCTTAAGGTCCCTATTATTAATATCCCTGATCGAACTCTCAGGCTCACAAGCTCATTCCCAGTGCTTCCAAATGTTTAGGGAAATGGACTGGGAACAAGGTCGTCAAGGCAAGTCAAATATGAAGGCGGTATTGACCAATATAAGGTTATTTTCTTCCTTGAGTTATTGTTTTACTAAATTTCCTTAGATCCCATCTGGCCAAGGACTCGCCTTCATAATCTTCACAGATGCGATCAACAAGATGCCCTTCGCGCCCATATGGGCGGTCATGTTCTTCTTAATGCTTATCACTGTCGGAATTGACACCGAGTTTGGAATGCTGGAGGGGGTTGTTACCCCAGTCATCGATTTGAAACTTTTCCCGAAACTCAAGAAGGAATATCTTTCAGGTATAGTAACACCTGTTAGTGTTGTCTGCATAAAGCAAGGGATTTGACGTCACGGGAGCCATATTGGTGTTCCAAAACAATGATACGGCGGCCATGTTTCTTAAGTAATAAATTTGCACCTTTCAATAAATTTGCACCTGTGCGGGCCACATGAGTGAAAACGTTCTATTTTGCTGAGATTTTTGCTGAGCAACTAGTTTGAATTCTCGTTCGCTATTTATTTTGTCCCCGTTTTGGTCAGGCAGGGTATCGATCAAACACACACTGAGATTATTATGCTGCAATACTGTTTTTTTCAGATTTCATAATAGACTTTTTTCGCGTTTCACTTGGTCAATCAAGCGGTATTATGAATGCGTGAAACTCAAATTCTGGGACAGTTTAACGATGATTACTATCAACTGAACTTTAAAAATGAAAAGGAAGAAGTATTGGCTTTTTTTTTCTGGATTTATCTCTGGACTTTCAAACTTCCCACAGAAATTAAGAAAACCAGATTACTATGAAGCTAGGCAGAGTAATAATAAGATGCAATGAATTTAATTGTCATTCCTTAGGTATAATATGTCTGGTGTCGTGCCTGATGGGACTGCCTTTGGTTCAGCATTCAGGAGAGTACTGGTTTCAGCTTATTGACAGTTACTGTTCTGGCATTCCATTGCTAATTATTGCTTTAGTAGAATGTATCGCTGTTTGCTTCATCTACGGTATTGACAGGTAAGATACTGTAGTTTTCGCGACAGATAAGTACAGAAACTGATACGATTGTAACGAAGACTTGACAGCGCAAACAGATCTAAAACTTAAGCGTGTGTCACCTAACATTTGGTCCACTTCTGCTCAATTTGAGACTATTTTTGGTCGATCCATAATGCTTTAAAAAAGTACATACATAACAGTGAGTTTTAGATTCTTCTGGGTATTGAAACCAGCTTACCAAAATAAAGAAGACCTCTGACTTGCTTATGCAGGAGTCAATTAATGTCAACCCCAACCCCCAACCCCCACCCCGGGACAAGGTGTGGATTTAATACAAACCTAATTTCAAATATTAACAAATTCCCCTCACCCTCCCTTGCCTGAGATTATACACACACACACACACACACACACTCAGAAATGAGTAGAAAAATCGATCGGAAGTAAAAATATTATATGTCATATGCCTTTAAACTCAAAGATATACACGGCAGTTTTCCATAACGTTCTGCATACAAATCTCTAGAGTGTAAAATATTTTTGTCATTAAATTCATTTGTACCTGCTCGTAAAACAGGGCAAAAAATAAAGAGCACATGGAGACCAAAACTAAACGTATACGTCTTAAGTCGTAGATGCGTATTCTTTTTGTACATTGCTCCACTTTTAGAGAGTAGATCGCTTAGATTTCAATTGTAAATTACTAGATTTAAATAACGAAAGCACTCACCTCTCGAGGATCCTTCAAGGAAAAGCACACGAGTTGATCTTTGAGATTAACAACCGCTGACTTCGCAACAGCCGGCTTACGACTAACCCCCACCCAAGCCCCTAATCTAAGTATTACCCAATCTCCCACTCCCTCGATCGGAGTGCGATTTCCCTCAAATCCCTTTCTTTTCCCGACTAATTCCCACCTTGTCTCGGGATGGGGGTTTACCTTGACTCCTGCATTAGAAAATAACATTGGGCAAACTGTCTCAGCAATACCAAGCAAGAAGTATAGATTTTTCCTTGTTGATTGCAAATGCAATAAGTTGATTACGAATTACGTTGTCGACAGATAAATCGTCTATTGATATAAATCCGGTGCCAGTTAAGACGAAAAATGTGGGCAAATTCGTCTTCAACTGATTCGTCTGTCAACACGTCATATGGGTTTCTTCAAAAATAACTTGAGGGGAATTACCTTAAAAATAAGGCCTGTACCCATTATCCTCTCTTGCGTTAGCTTAATGCCTTACCCCTTTTATTTCATTTTTATTTCATTTCCTTGCTCATTGTGTCCACATTTACATCAATCAATCGATCGATCAATGTATTTAACGTGGTCGGTACGCTTAGCTAAAAAGCTAGTTTACAGGTACGCCACGAAGAAATTGAAAAAAAGAAAAAATGAAAATTAAATTTCCAAAAATTAAAATAAGAGCCTTTTGAAGGGGTATAAATTTAAGATAAGTTAAGATTAAAAACTAACTAATATGTATCATACATATACATCGTATGGTTAGTTATTTTGCCGCTGTTAGAGTTTACACACGCAGGTTTTGTCTGAAGAATACCGGCTGAGGAACAAGGCCTCATTCAACAAAGCAAATGTTGTCTTTTTGCAGATTTAGTGATGATATAAAATACATGACGAATAAACCTCCTCGTTTCATTTGGAGATGGTGCTGGAAAGTCATTTCTCCATTAACCATTTTCGTTGTGCTTTCCATGAGCATCAAAAGTATGTCAGAAAAGACGCCGCAATACACGATTTGGGACGGAAAACAGGTGATAACATTTATTGAAATCTTTCTTTGGTATTAATTTCTTCTTTTAATATTGATTAGATCAAACAAATCATCACCATCAACACCTCTTCCGCTACCAATAACATCATCATCACACACGACCACTATCATAAAAATGATGATGACGATGATACTGATGATGGTTATTATCATCGTCATCGTCATCGTGACCGTGACCGTGACCGTGACCGTGACCGTGACCGTGACCGTCATCGTCTTCGTCTTCGTCTTGGTCTTCGTCATCGTGATCGTGATCGTCTTGGTCTTCGTCATCGTGATCGTGATCGTGATCGTGATCGTGATCGTGATCGTGATCGTGATCGTGATCGTGATCGTGATCGTGATCGTGATCGTGATCGTCTTCGTCTTCGTCTTCGTCTTCGTCTTCGTCTTCGTCTTCGTCTTCGTCTTCGTGATCGTGATCGTGATCGTCTTCGTCTTCGTCTTCGTGATCGTGATCGTGATCGTGATCGTGATCGTGATCGTGATCGTCTTCGTCTTCGTCTTCGTCTTCGTCTTCGTCTTCGTCTTCGTCTTCGTCTTCGTCTTCGTGATCGTGATCGTGATCGTGATCGTCTTCGTCTTCGTCTTCGTCTTCGTCTTTGTGATCGTGATCGTGATCGTGATCGTGATCGTGATCGTGATCGTGATCGTGATCGTGATCGTGATCGTGATCGTGATCGTGATCGTGATCGTGATCGTGATCGTGATCGTGATCGTGATCGTGATCGTGATCGTCTTCGTATTCGTGATCGTGATCGTCTTTGTCATCGTCTTCGTCTCCATAATCGTGATCGTGATCGCCATCGTCGTCGTCATTGTCATCATTATCTATCAGGGTTGGAAACGGAAGAATTATTTACTCTATTCAGAGTCTCATCATAAGATTATCAAGTCTCAAACTGATTACTTTTTACCCTCTGAAAAGTAAATAGTAAATTTTTACTTTCGCTAACGTTTAATGATCTTTTGTTTGTTTTATTTTTAGGGCAAGGGAATATCGACTCCTTATCCTCCATGGGCTAAGTTTCTAGCTATATTACTCACTCTCGTGTCGATATTTTTTATTCCCGCTGTGGCTTTCTTGCGTTACTGCCGTATTATTGGTATGGGAACACCGCAACTTCCAACCGTTGTGTTGGACGGGGAAGCTGACAATTTAGACGCCTCTGAACTGCAGCCTCTTCACAACGGTAGGCCAGTCAAGAACAAGAAAATACGAAAACTTAGCCTTGCGAGAAGAAAGTTTAGACTCGAAGAAAAACTAGCAGAAAGATCAGAGACGAATAAAAATGGTCCATTAAACAGGGTTATTACTGCTAACGGACAGATGTATCAACTGGTAAACCAGCATAATGGCGCAGCAATGTTTATTTGAAATTGTTTGTGTACAGGAAAACTTATGGCTGCCATAAATTTTTCGATGAGACAAAACAAGGATTTGTTCTATAACTCTATAACTGATCAAAGATGTGTTGTGCAAGTGAGTGCCGTTTTACGTCTATATAAGAACAACTTGTTGACCCTCTATTGTATATTCAACGCATATCAAACGTTGTTTGAGATTAGTGACAGAGTTCTAATTATCTCGTGGACATCGACGAAGAATCCTATTCCTCGAAGCGATTATACTCGTCGAGACTTGAGAGAGGAGACCCTCGCTGAAGCTGCAGAAAGCTAAAAAAGCAGAATTAACCTATGGTCCAGGTTCTACTCTGCCAAACCATAAGCACTTGGCAACATCATGCCAGGTTCCATTTATGGCTAATCCGAACGACGATACTAAACACTGAATAATATATATCCTCTTTTTTATGAAGGATTTTCCGGGGGAAGATATCGTAGTTTAAATGAAACAAATTTTGGAAGAATTAGTAAAATTCCCCGACAAAATGTACAGGCAGTGGCCTTGAGGCTTGCTGGCCAATCGTCTTGTATTAAGGCCGATCACCGAGGAAAACATTTTAGAAATCATTTGACTGTGTATCAACAAGAGCGACGAATCGCCATTCCAGAAACGTGAGCCGGAAGAAAATCAACACGGATCAACTTTCGCCCCTTGAATGTCAAGGATTGTTTGAAAGGCGACGCGTATGCAAACTGTGATTGGTTCGAATGGATTCTAGACCGGTTTTCACTTGAGTATCGAAAGAACTCACATTTGCTTCGGTTTTGCATTACTGTGCAATCCAGTGGCGGATCTAGTGGAGGGGCCTGGGGGGCCCGCCCCCCCCCCTTATTTTGGGTAAAAAAAGAAGAAATGACTGAAGGGAAAAATGGCCGCCATGGCAAGTAAATCAAGACCGCCCCCCCCCCCCTCCCCCCTTAGCTCGAGGTCTGGATCCGCCACTGAATCAGAAGTCGAACCCAAGCCAACCGTGACTCGCTTGCACACGTTTTTCCGCGCTTCGCGTCCGCTACATGTATTAACTGCCAATTTTTGATTGGTTCGTTAGATTTTCTGTTTCCTTTGGAATAGGCCCTTTGCAGCTGGGGTCACGTGACCAAATTGTTCCTAGAAAATCTTTATATTATAGGCTATAACTTAAATAATGCCAGAAATGGAAAGAGCGCATCGAAAATACCAAAATGGCCAAGTTTGAGCCCCCTGGAATGAAAGAGTAAGTTTATACGACAGTTTGAATTTTCGGAAAATTTAGAAGTTTTGTATGGGAAATGTTGCTGGAGAGGCATTTTCCATACAAACCTCCTTATTTTTTAAAAAATTCAGACTGTCATAAAATGTCATCTTTTAATGATGGGGGCCTCAAATTTGGCCATTTTGATATTCTCGACATGCTTTTTCCATTTCTGGCATTTGTTAAGTTACAGCCCATAATTTTATGAAAAGTAGGTCACGTGACGGCTTAGCTGCAAAGGGCCTATTGGCCAGAGTGATTACTCTGGTCTTCTTTTGACACTCATTTCTCAAACTCAATAATAATTCATCAAGTTATATTAAAACAAAGAAAATCACAGCCGTGAAGGAGATTTGGATACCCAATCTTAATTAACATAGATTTTGACGATTTTACCTCTCCGTTTACTCCTTAGTTTTTGTTTCGATTGAGAAGATAGATCAAACACTCGAGACAGCTGGGTGTCATATTTTCAACTCTCTTCTCGGTGTTTGGATATCCCGATGAAACACTGTCTCCCGTGTTTGATATTATTTGAAAACCGCATCTAAAGGAAATCATTGACCAGTTATAGCTTACAATCGTTATGCGAATATTCCCAGTTTCCCAAAGAATCAAATTTTGACTTATTCCCAGTCGTCTCTAGCTTGCTTCCTAGACCCCCTACCAACTCCCTGATTCTATTTGCATAAGTTCCTCACAGGAGTAAACTGGGGAGTAGCGAGAATCACTAAATATTTTGATATTTAATCGTAAATAATAACTATAGCTCCGTGTATGGAGCATTTGATATTTTGTATTTGGCTTTGTTTACTGCTGCTGTAATAAAGACGCCCCAAAACATAGTAAAAATCTGCAATATCTCTTTTTATGAATTGTTTGCTGTGTTTATAGAATGGCAGAATTTGTATTCTATTCTATATATTATGGACTCTGACCAAGAGTGTTATGTTTTTTATCTTTCCATACTTTCTGCTTGTGTGAAGTCTATGGCGTCGAAGTACATACATACATACATACTTTATTTGAACAGCTCCCTGCCTAGGGCTCTTCCGCCGTCAATATTAACAACTAAATTACATGAATATATCTTGATATGCTAAAAACTAAAATTTAAAATTACAAATTTAACAAATAATTACAGACTTTAGCTTTAAACTTTTTTACATCAGGGGTTTTCTTAATGTCGTTTGGGAGGTTGTTATACAACTTTGCACCCCGAAAGGCAAATGATCGTTGTCCTATTTTTAACCTACAAATTGGAAGGTCTAGCTCTCCTCTGCATCTAGTGTTTCTGCCATGAATCTTCGAGCGCTGAATAAGTATTGTTGTGGGAAGTTGATCACGGCAGCTGATGTACAAAAACTAATAACTGCACAAATATTTATTTGAATTTTTGCTGAGAGCATGGACGCATTTTTTAGTTTTGTAAAGCAAGAGTTAGTTATACATGGGAATGAGAAGTTCACCTCATCTTAAATTTGGCTTGAGTATAATTCAAATTTCTTCTTTAGATGTGAAGCATAGATCTGTTTTGATCAGCAAATAGAATTTAAAGATGGTTGCGATACTCGCTAGCCGCGCTTCTTTGTAATTGATTTTACTCGTTGAACACAAACGCGGGCGTTTTAAGCGAAGGAGAATTCTAGATAAATTGGTTGTACTGCATTAATCCCATTGCATTTCGCCCAGTTAAATTCTATTCGAGCTCGGAGCCACTATTCTGAATATAACCGACAAAACTGATGAGTAGTAGAGTTGTCTCAGTGTTGCCAGCGTTTTCAGCGTAGCGTTTTCACCCGCCATTTTATTGTGTACAAGATGGCAGCTCGATCTTTGATCGCGGAATGGAGATGCTGTTAATGATGGCCGCAAACTGAGGGAAGATTAATCCCTGAGAGGTCACTAGTAATTAAGCATCTAACCAGCACAGTTCCATACCCACTTGGGGAGACACCCATATAAAAGTGGCGCGAATCTTTTGTCGTCAAATCTGTGAAAAAAAACCCTTAAAAGCACGGTCATGGTTTCGACTCCTGTCGGGTTCCCGCCTCGAATATAATTTCTTTGTCCCATGCTCATGACGAACTGAATACGTCTTAACTGAACTTTACCATATTTATATTTATTTATGACTCTGTTTTGGTCTTGTCTTTTGTTTTGGTTTTAATTATGTTCGGTCACAGGAACGACCAGACCGCCTGACAAGCAATATTGCGCTGTTCAATTGTTACTGAATTAAATTAGGTTTTTTTTATTTCCTTTCAAAATATAACTGTAACTACTCATATAAGATTCCCACACTAGGACCATGTAAAAACAGTTTTATCATTTTTAACTTAACTGATGTTTTGACCGCTATGAAAGACTATGTACTATACATGCTATATGACAGTTTCTAAGTAACCCGTCTAAACAATTGGACAACGAACTAACAGACCGCCTGAGCTGTTCAACTGAATTTAATTAAAATAATTTTTATTTTAACAATACGAATTACAAGTGGAACCTACTCAGTTACCTGAATCGTCGAGAAAGAACAAAAAAGCGAGCACGCCGCCATATATTTCCGCTCCTCTCTCAAACACCTTCAAAGGTAAGTTTATGGCAACTACTGTATTAGTTTGGCGATCTAATTCGATGCAAATTTTGGTTTGTTATATTAAGTTATACTTTTTTGTTGACAACACGAGCTAATTTCTTTGTTACAAAGTATAAATATACAATTCCATATCTTCCCCCAATAAACATTTCTTTAGCATCAAGTGTTACGTCCAGTTAACACTTAAAAAATACTTCGCGGCCGACGTTTTTCATAACTCGTTAATTTAACAGTTAAAACTTTAAAAAATATCTCGCGGCCGACGTGTTTCGTAGATCGTTAATTTAAAATGTTTATATTTCGTTGATCAGTATGACCTATTCATCTCAAGAACTAAACGTCAACTTCAAAGGCCTAACAAAGAGCATTTTTGGAGGAACATTCCATCTCCATAAAAACATTGAATTCGGATTAGCGGATGCGTTGGTTTGGACCGTTCTAGAAAGTTTGGTGCGGCCTATTTCATGGACTACGCTTGAGTATTACTAAACAGACTCGACCAAACGTGTGTATAATGTTTAGATGCTTTCCTCTCGCTAACAAACAGAGAACCCACGCGCACCTTCAAAACCACAATAACTAACAGCTTGCCTTAAGGGTAAGTGTTTGGAAATTTCTCAGTCAGATCACAAGATTTGAAAATAATAAATGAAAACCGCACCAGGATGATAACAAATATATAAAATGTAGTAATAGATAGACGATAATTAACATTGCTAATGGTATTTTAAAGCCGAAATTGCTGTCTTAGACACTCTGTAACAGTCTGTTAACAAACCTTTCTTTGGTCAGCTGCCCGGCTTTTTGGAAAATCGTGAAACTAGTTGTAGTTATTGTGGCTCTTAAATTTCTTTTTATCCATGATAGATATATCGTTTGCGGAATTCTTTTTCTTTTTTTTAAATGTGTTTATTTTATTCATGTTATCCTTAAGAAAATACTAGTCGTCGAAAAGGAGGTCTTTACCCCATGGGGAGATATACTTGTTTGACTAATATTTCACTGCGTTATAAATACAGTCAGGCGTAAACGGTAGATGCATGGAACAAAAAGTTGAAACTTACTCACAGTGGATCAATTACTCTGAAATGATGCCGAAAGACAACTAGCAATCGTGCATCAGTTATATTTTAATGAAGTCACTCATTTTTATTGCAAATAAGTGTACATAACAAATTTGTAATTCATAATTCATAGTTTCATAATTCCCCATCATGTATTTCCAAAATAATATATCTCTCCTATTGATTTAGAAACTGCTACATATTTTCCTAACTATGAGAAAGAAGATAATTCCCGTTTGGTGCGTGAGAACTGAAATATTTAATTGGCAGTACAGGGTTATTTCAGTTGCATATCTTTTGTCAAGCGCGATGCCAGACTGTTGTTTGTTTACTGAGTGCAAGGCCCTCCCACGAGCTGAATTAATTCTTAAAGGCTTAAGACAAAATATATTCGCCTATTTGAGTTTTAATTCGGGGACAAAACTGAAGTTTGAACCTACGTTTTTTACAGGTCAAATTTTTTTGCTAATTCTTTCCGTGACTAAAACCTTTATAGTGAATTTTATTATTGTAGCAACTTCATGCAATCAGCAATGGTAATATGCCCGAAAGTAATATTGGGATAAATAATTTCTGAAAAGATGATCTTAGACACAACACATAATCAAAGGCTCTCTGAGCAGCTCATGGATGAATAGCCCAATGCAAAGTTTACTTTTGCCCCTGTGGCAAAACGAGTCTTTGAGCGAAACTATTTGTGTGAAAATATATGTCACCTGCACGGTCATTCGCATGAAAATCAAGTGATTTTCATGGGAAACGTTTGGTACAAGCACTCGTTCTGCAAATAGAAGCTCAGACGGTGGAAGTCAAAGTCTACATATGTGCCAAGCGGCCCATCAGGCCAGCACTGATAAAAAATAATCTAACAAAAAAACAATTTACCATCGTGGTCTGTTTACAATGTCCGATTAAAAGCTTTAGATATCAAGAGGGTCATACAGGGAAGTCTCTGGCACGATTCACGAACCTAAAATACAGAGGATCACGGTTCACGGATAAAAAAATTTCATTTTCCCGAATTACGAAAATAAGAAAGTAAGGACCTGTTCTTACATTAAAAGCAGTGTTTGTAGGATATGGCTAAATCAAGGCTCCGTATTGCATATTGCATGGCTATGGCACTCTCGATAGACCACTGTAACTATTCGGAGAACTTGTATCTCAAAATCACGTAGAGTTCTGTGGTAAAATCACGAATATCGGTTAATATTTCAGGTTCTTCACGGATCACGCAAAACCTTCAGGTCACGAATAAAAAAACGCGGTTAAAAAAACGCGGTTACTTACACTGTCTGCGAAACGTGACTCTCCTGCCCTTCAGCAAATATACGAAAAAAAGAGTATCTGATTACATTCTTTGCATAGCGTGAGTTTAGCGTGACTTGTAATCGGAGAATTTTGTTTACGTCTAATGAAAAAACACCTTGACCTTTCAATATAAATGATTATTTACATATGGGTTTTTGACGAGCGCTATGCTTCTTGTATTTCCATGTCCATTTGTTACAGCTACTGCTGCTTAGCTTGACAAATTTCAATTTTACAACTCCACGAGTTGAACCAAAAACCATCTTCGTGCCGCGTTAGCCGCCATACATGTATGTATGAACTCCAAGTTGTCGGACAAAAAATTCGTCTTTCTAGTACCCCGCTAAAACCTGTTGAAGCTACCTCACGAAGTGCCTAGGACAAGAACCATACTAAGCAGGGGAGGGTTGGGAGAAACGATTTAATCCGGTTTAATGAATAAATTAATCAGAATCGAGTGAGTGAGTGAGTGAGTGAGTGAGTGAGTGATCGAGTGCCATCCGATTGCCCCCTATACTCATGGATGTTACGTAACATCCATGAGCAAAAATGAAAAGTCTAATTTGGTTCCTAGTGCGCATGTGTGAGCGCGCCGGAGCCTGTTTTCATTATGATGTGTTAAGTACTTTTTGAATAATTCGATTGGTTAACCGTGTTGGAGATAATAGTGTTTCTTTTGTTTTGATCACTTTGATCATTTCCTTGAAACCTAAACGAGACTTAAAGCCAAGTTCAAACACCTAAAGAGGGATAATAGATAAAGGTAGGTTTTAAGTTATTATACGGCTAGTTGAACCCAGTTACAAGAGCAATTCTGTTTAATTCCGTTCTCTAGTTAGAGTCCCACTTTAAGTCATAGTTATTTGCTGAAAATTTTACAATAACAAACCCCGGTAAATGACTCGACATTTTTAATCCTTTTCCACGACTTTTCTTAAACTGACTCATTTAGTCTAGATTCCTTTCAACCTTTAGAGAATCCACTGCGAAATCGTTTTCTCTAATAGTCACATGAAATGGAGAATTTGTCTAAACAAGACTAAAAGTAGAAATAATTACGAATTGTGCCCCTGATGTGAGTGTTACTTGCCCGCGGCCAAGACATTTTGAGCAGTTAATAAGTATAAGTGATATGACCATTCTCTTGAGGCAAATCCATTCTGTCTTGTTCAGGGCCCCCACAAAGTTACTGTTATTTACTACTCTGCAAAATAATATAAAAAAAATAAAAGAAAACTTTGGTGATGACAATTTAAATCGAAAACACTTTGGTTTTCAAAACTTGTATAATATTTTTAGCCCAAAATCCTTTTTGTTGCGTCTATCGGAAATTTATTCTCAGTCATTTATTTCAGTTATTTCGATCATCGAACGAACACGTGAAGTTACCTAAATGAAAGTTATCTGGTAAGAAGTTGACAAATATTACGTGCGTGGTCTTAGCCTCTGACAGGGCAATAACATAATTATATGACAAGACCGACATACGCAATAATTACGATGTATTGGCTTTTGTGGACCGACCTTACAGGTGGTAAGATACGAAATACCATTTGCAATTAGTTAATGAGCTGATCCTCGAGTGAGAAAGCAACGCGAAGCGAGATAAAGTTAGTATCCTCACTTTGAGTGAAGTCCACGAATGGCCGATAAATTATCAGTTGTAGATTTTTTAATTATTTTGAAAAAAAACATCGGCTGAACCAATTATAACAGACCAACAACTATCCGGTGAAGAAGTGTCAGTTTTAAGGCTCAATTCTGTGACAAGTTGTGCAAGGTTTGTTGCTAGTGCATAAGTTTCTCCTACAAATGCCTCAGTACAGCCTTTACAATCCTAAAACACGGAGACATTTAAAGAAAAACATATCTATATTGCTATCGTACGTGACATTACTGACGTATGAACAAATTGCATGGCGACTATTTTAATTTTGCATATGGTAATTAATTGTTACCAAGAAATGACCACTTTACATGCCCCACGTGCTTAGATGCACATTTCAAATGAACCTTGCACGCACACTTTTGCCCAGCGTTTCACAAGTTGATTCAACAAGGCGTCTTTCCACGATAAGAGCAAATATAAACAGACAAGGCAGCGCATCGTGTCTGTAATTGTCGCCTTCCGATGGCAGGCATATGAGGTCAGTATACGCTATTTAAATCAATATTTTTTTCAGGTTAGGAAACAATACGGATTTTTCTTTCAGTTCAAAGAGCCCTATGGCATTACCGTTTTCACAAGCCTCGATTAGAGAGGTCAGAAGGAGAGGCAGTTGGATTTCAATGCAAAGTTGCTAAATACAGTGTTTTACGGGGTGCAAATCTTATTTGCGGTTCCTATTGGAACACTACAAATTGCCAGGATCAATTTTCGAATAAAGAAAAAGATATTGGAGAAGGCCGGCGGCTAACTACTCGTTAGCAAGAAGAGCTAAAACGATTAAAATTGTTTTGACATGGTTTTATTTATTCAACTCACTCTAATGTAAACAAAGGTTGCTTTCGGAGAAAAGACCTAGCCGTGCTCAGAGACTATAATTCTGATTCTCATGCTATAGTTAAAAAATTATTTAGTGGCATGGATTGTCGTCGTGCAATTGAAATGTGAATCCTCTAATACAATTCGTCCGCTCATTGCTGACAGCTCGTCGATAGACGAACATTGCACCTACGTTACCGAAAAGAAAAATTATTCTTCCATTCTGGCTTAATAAACTACTCAAAATGTCCACCGAGACAGCATTAGACTATACTCGCTCTCGTTTTAATTTATGTCGAATGACAAAAACGCCCGTGACTATATGCGCTTATAGAAATATAATAACAAACAAACGTCACACTGGCACTAGCTTAGCAACGCTTCTGTCCTTGATTACGAGTAGGAAATCTCCAACTCGTCACGTTTTGCAGGTTAAAAATAAAATCATGGATATTTTCCACCTGATTTCAAGCCAAGGAAAACAAAAATGAAAAAACCAACAGAGAGGTCTCAAAATGGCGCAACACTCACAAACCTGTTGTGCAAGCATGTCGCGTATTGTGATATCTAAGGCCCCGTCAAAACTTCGCCGAAGGAATCTGAAAACGGAGGTTTCCCTCTGAAAGCGAATCAAATGTTTTTCGTCCACTAGGCCGGAGAAATTTGAAAACGCAACAATAACCGGTCATTTTGGATTCGTGTTATGGAAAACTCGGACAGGACAATGTCTGACTCATGATTATTCTGAGACCACCGTTCTCGAAAAACTCCGTTTCCAAAATGTTTTCCGGCGTTTTAAGATTTATCCGGCGTTTTCAGACTTATCCGGTTTGAAGAGGATTTTCTAAAAGCTCCGTTTTCGTGGCGGATTAACGTGGACGGTAGGCCTAACCGTAGAAATAAAGCTGCGTTTTCGAATTTCTATGGCGTAGCGCGGACGGCGTCTAAAACGCGTCTATCGATCGAATACCACACATGGTTTCCAGTTGTCGTTCGAAAATATATATTCGAAAGAATTCGCCAACTGAAAGACTGATGGCCTTAAGGTCATGTAAATATTTCACAGGTGAATATGAAAATTATATATCAACTTAGCATTGTTTATAAACATGCTGGATTCACTTGTTCTGAAAAAAATGTTGGATCGCCCTTTCTTCCGACAAAAGCTGGAAAGTCGTGTCTTTTTTGTCATTGACTAAGAACTTTTTTCACTGCATGTAGGTTAAAATTTTTATCTGCACGTCATTTGAATTGCAAGTAGCTAAATAACTGTTTCAGCGTCTTTTGACTCATTTCAGGAATTAATATCAGCATCGGTGGCTTTATGTCGACAATTAAATAAACTCTTACTATAGTCTTCTCTGCGGTTTGTGTGTGTGTGTGGTTTTTTTTGTTTCAGGTTTTTGTCGTATATATGTATGAAGTCGTCGTGTTAAAAGCATATTTATTTCTCTCCTCTTTGGACCCTTTGCCAGCTGTACAGCCCTGTGTGTCTCATATCAATTGACGACAAAGACGTTTATTTTATTGATGGATTTGTCAGTTGTTTGGACATGTTTGGAATCCAGCCCATGCCTTATATTTGAACGATAAAGAAGCTAACTTGCGTCAACTATTCTTTCAGTCTAATTTTCATTTGTAATTAGTGATGTTGATCGACGGATAGGATACACACGTCATGATAAAGGAAAGAACTGAATGATGCCCAGCCCTTGGGTAAGCTTTCGAATTTTCATATAGTAAATTTTGCAATTCAACTAGAAGTCATACACCACGCTTTTCATTGAAGCAACACTAAAGAAAAGCCGCAATATTTATAATTGTTTTGTTAGCTGGTGCCGTCAGTGTTTGTTAATATTTCGCTTCTTGAGAAAGTTGGCAAGAAGAATCGAGAAACACGGCAAGTTATGAATTATCAATTATTGTGGTTGCGAGGTCTTTTGTATAGCCTGTTTTCACTCTTGTCATCCCAGTTTCTGCCCGAAAATAATGGGGTCATCTACACAGAAACGAAATATTAAAACAGATTCTCAGTTAATTTTGCACATTCTGGTCCAGCAGTTTCTAACTGTTATTTTGAAGAAAGAGACAATTTGTAGATTTATATGTAAAAAAAAAAGTAAACAAGAGTGCCCGTGCCGCTTGCAATGTTCAACAATTTCAGAAATCTTTGGGAAAAAATTGAAACTGGCCAGGGTGTGTTAACTTGTTATATGGTCAGTAACAAGTGTCCAATTAGGTAGCTCGCGAAGCTGAGCTTACTGTACTTAGTTTCACCTGATATGTGAAGAAGACCACAAAATGTAGACACTCACTCAAGTTCTTATAAGAATACGCCACACGAGAAGAAGATATAGTTGATCCATTTTTTGCTGAGTAATACAAAATCTAGTACACCAAGCACATGAAAAAGCTGTCCTACATTATTCTATATTTTCCTTCTTTATTCACTTTTATTTGTGTTGAGGTCCAAAGGGTACCCCGTAGTAAAAGCAGCATTAGAAGATGCTCCTGTGGTAAAATAATTAAATATTTAACAATGAGAAAATTGATGTCATTGACATGCATTTTAAGATGTGGTAGAAAATGTCAATTATGGGAATAAGCGTGGGTTACTTTAATGCTGTTGACAAATTGGGAATATCATAGTTTGTTGCGAAATTGTGAATTTGAAGCTTGGACAAACTGCTGTCGTCAGTGGATATCGCAGGTAGGACATATAAAAACGTTCAAGGCAAACTGATTACTGTCTAAGCTTGTCTAGCTGGCTTCACACGAATTCTCAACAAAGTTGCGGGTGTCCTAATGACTTCCGAGTTCTGCCTTTAGTGAAACAGTAACAAATTATACCACTTATTTTATCATCAAAACAAAGTGCTAGAGTATAACTCACGAGCTATTTCAAGGCCGGAAAAATTTCTTATTATCCACAATTCCAATAGTATAACAAGCAGCTGAATTTTAAGCTACATGTGTTTCCGATGAGCCCGTTGGTGAAATTTAGCAGAATGCAATGTGAGTAGTGTTACTAATTTTCTGTATCTTTTCCGTAATAACCGAAGCAGAATAATTATCCACCAGTTAATATTATATATTTCTTTTAATGCAGACAAAATAAGGCCGAAAAGTTCAAACGGCTATTTATGGATTTCGAAGTCATTTTGAGCTGAGTAAAATTATTCATTTGAATGGGATATATCAGTATTAAGATTAAAATGTGTTGAAAACAGTCGCAATATTATAATTTTTAAGGCTATTTTATAGCTTTATGACGCACAAAGACCGCGTTACCATTAACTATCATAACTAAAGGCCAAAAATATTTCCTTTTGCTGTTTCATATTGAGTTGGGCGTATAATTCTTAGAGGCTTAGGCCGGCTGTTTTTTATTTATACAAACTGGTGTCGTAGCCCTATCATCGATTCATATGATGTGTCTTATTAAAACACTTCATATTTCTACAATGACTAAGCCTTCGTTTTGATGGTCTTGATCAAGTACAGTGAACTATCCCGTTACGGACACTGTTTTCAATTCCCCTTTTTACCTCCCAGTCAAACTATGTATTATGGGAATAATTCTCGTAAGCGGACAGCTCTACTTTCGGACACTGTTTTCAATTCCCGAGGGTGTCCGCTTACGAGAGAGTTAACTGTACAAAAGTTCCTGAGTTAAAATTACGATGTTGTCGTAGAGATTGTCTTTCTCTCAAAAGGTTGCAAGGTTGATTGGTTCGTTATCAAAGCCTCCACGACAATCTATACGCGAACCGCTTATGTCCAATCAGCTTGTACGATACCTCATGTTACCATACAACGAAATAATGATGTAACTTCTAGAGAACTCGTTCAGCTGATCTGAATATTTTGTAAGTACTCTGTGTTGGAATATTCAGTTACATCGTTTAATTATTGTTTTTTAGATTTTTCTGAAATATATAAAACGAATAATTGCCGCAATTCCAAACTATACCCCCAAGTGCTGTTTTCACTGACACATTGAAGTTGTAGCATAAACATAACCTAACACAAGCTCGCTGTTATGCCTTCGCAGAAAACACTACTGATAGGTTATTCAGCTGAATTGAAAGTTGATGTCATAGACAGAACGTGATCATGCCACGAACAGGGATGACTCAGTTTTCTAGTGAGGGTAAGTTGAATCTGCCAATGAAGACGTCGTAATTGTTAATTACATGCATTAACACGCGGAATATATTATAAAATATCTACAAAATGAAAATTTCACGATGTAATGTTAGGAAATTATTGACTTAACAGCCTGTTATGTGACACCGTCAGAAATTACTAGAGAGAAAATGGCTCGCAATTGAAACGTCGTGTTTACCTTAAATAAATAACGAATGAAATGCTAATTTCATACTGTCTTTCCGAGAAGAAAATGACTTCTAAATTTGGCTTTGTTTGACCATGATTGAGGACAACTAAGATACAAAAGGAGACGGAGAATAGTCACCGTAAGGTCTCGAAAATGATGTAACCCTTACAATGAATATCTTGCTGAGAAAGAGCGCATGTCGTTCTCATATGAAACAAATTTAGCATGCAAATTATCCTGAAAAAAAAAATGAAACAGCTGTAATTCTCGGTGGAACAACAATTGCTGGCCAAAAACTTCACCTCATTCTTCAGACGTGTTTGCGCCATCTTAATGATTTTACATCCAAGAAAACGTAGTCCCTAACGGGAGGAAACATGATTACCGAGGTAAGGCCAGCTCTGTTACTGATAAGTTAAACAAAGCACAGTTCAGTAGTATTGCTGAATATTGAAACTGGTTTTCTATCTTAGCTGTAACGTTAAAATGTGTTGTACAGACATGGTTCACGCGACAAACACGAAACGTTGTTATGGAAGATTACGATATAAAGGAATAATCAAGTTGCTCTAGACTACTTAGCTATCAAAAGTAAATCAGTCATTTCGATCAAATGGGCCACATTGCATAGATCTAGAACGGTGACTGAGATAATTCTATTTCTCTGTTAAAAGTTAGTCTGCCTCAGTTTAAAGTATCGTGCTACACTATAAGGGGGTGCAAACCTGATTTGCACTGACAATGCCTCGTTCAAAGAGTTTAGACTAGCATCGGTTATACGATCAGTACAGGAATTAAGAGGCAATTAACCTCAAAAATAAAATATAATAATGATCAGTGCTAAAAGGGACAACGGAATCAATGTAGCAGTTTGAGAATTTCGCATTTTCATCACCGGCGAACTCGAAAGATTGTTACTAGACATTTTTTATCGTTAACATCTTTCAAGATACAGTTGCTGGGATGGAGGCGTTGTTTGGCAGGTCAAACGGACATCATGTGAACATCATTTACAGAGCTGAACCAGCAACTGTACCAAGCCGGCACACGGCAATGCAGAACAGTTTTGGTTGGCAGTGTTTCTAGGTGGCGAAGAGGCCTTTGTGTGATCAGCACAAACTAGGGAATGGTTGTGGGAACAAGTCCCTTCGTGTGAACGCATAGGACCCAGGTTGCAGGGGCAGTATACAAGCTGGTGCACACGATTCATTTCTATTCTGTAGCGGGGATGGTTTGCAAGAGAAGTGCGCACGATGTGACATTGAAAAATTGAGTTCATTTTGTCCCTGCTTCGTGACGCACGAATTCAAACCAGCTGAATGTTTTTGTCCCTGCAACAGAACCTTCTTTAGGCATGTTGCACGAGGAAAATTGTCGCTTTAAGTCCCCTAGTGCGTTCCAGTCTTAAGAAAAACTATTTCTTCGCAGCAAAGGGATGAAGTGATTATCTAATCGTAGCGGTCATGAAATTCAGCAAAAAAAAAAAATAGAATAAAACAAATGAAAGGAACTGGTTACGAAGTTAGGATGAAAAACGATCACGGCAAAATTGAAATCTGACCGGACTGCGTTATGCGAGGAAAACTTCGGTAAGTCGGTAAGTTCACAATCCAAGTACTTTTTTAGTGCAATTTTGGATCAATTTTATTTTCATTTTTCCACTGGTGAGCTGTCGCATCCCTCCAACTTGGGCTGGCCTGCGAAGACTTATTCCTATAGCTAAGCGAATTGACACAATTTTGCTTGTATAGCAATTTTTCTGCAGATTTGGGGAAAGGTTCATGTTATTACAGTTTACGTTACTACAGTTTGGTATGATTCATATTCTTTCGACAGTCGTTTGAGCGGATCACGCTATCGAGACAGTCTGTCAAGCTTTATTGAGCATGTTATAATTTAAAGTTGTATAAATTGACATTATTTGCAGCTGTTTTATATGTGGCTTGTGAGCCCACCATCAAATGAGGAGCTTCTAAGTCAGTCTTATTTCACAAGACTTAACTCCACTGAAACCCGAGGAGGGGAAAGTGAAAAGTTTAATATGACTTTATCAAGCTGCGAGACTTTGCGAGTGATCTTTATCTGGCCGGGCACAATTTGGCAGGAGGTTTGGTTGTACTCTGAGCTTGACGTTAATGTCAACCGTAAATTGGCAGACATACTTTTCAAAAATCGTAATTTTCACTTTTTTAATTTATTTTTTTATGTAACCTTTTTTACCTGTTATAGAACATTAAGCATTTCTCAGTTCATTTTGGCTACTTTTGAATCATAAAAATGCCCGGGTTCCAACTTCATTTCACTGCGTGCTCAGGATATTTCGTCTCATCCAAACAAGAAAAAAACATGTCAGTTCAGCTGCCAGTTCCACACGTAAGATGAAAAGTTACGTTAAAAAATAGAATAACAGATATTCTGATCGTTGGCTTAGCTTGCGTTTAACGATTAAACATGAGTTTCCAAGCATCGCAGTCTGCGCTCAAGTACAGTCTAGTGGCCCATCAGCCCGGCGCACTCATCTCCGGTTTCTGTGGCAAGTATAGTATATTAGTTTTCTATTTACGTACGATTTCTGATCAGGCTTTAGAATCAGAAACGTTCCGGAAACGAGCTGCCAAGGAGGATTTAGCCTGCGCAGCTTGCAGGAGTCTTAAGAGGGTGATTTTTCGTGACAGAGGCGCCATTTTTAATCACGCCATTTTTAGCCACGACTTGACTCTTCACCAATCCCCGACGGCTTCGCCACTTGCCTGCCAGCCACGCAGGCTAAGGGGGATTTGCTAAACTTTTCCTATTTCGTTCCGCCTAAGATGAAAGCCAAAGCAGTTAAAAAATAATTATAAATGAACGAGGTCAGTGTTTTTACTTACAAGTTCGATTAATAAGGCTGCTATTAAAGCTCGAACGAGCGGTCAAGATATAAGAAAAAACTGAACCTGCAATTTACCAATCCGATTCCATGCATGACTGGGTTCGATTGAACCACTAGCTGTGAAGAAAGATTAATATAAAGCCCTCTCAAACATGTTATGACTTCGTCGACTAAACAGATTGGCAGCCCCGTTGCCGTACCGCTGGCGATTCATGATTTGTATAACAAATGAAACGGTTTTAAACAAGGCAAAGAAAATTAAGTGCAATCCTATTGTACAGCTTTTTTTACGCCCAATTTCGCCGGTATTAGTAAAGCTCAAGAACGGAGGAGCGAAATTCAAGCAAAAAACAAATTGTTTCTGTGAGTTATGGTTCTAACTGCTTGTCACTGTTTAAAGGGGGAAATTACTGCCGGTTTACCAGCTGCTTTAAAACGACGCTGATTAATTATTTAAACCATTCTCACGAAAAGCGAACTTTTTATTTTTTGGGATTACGTTTAAGATTTTATCTATGCGAAGAATGCGAATGACTACAGCTCGGCGTATATAAATCACACAGGTTTTTTTTTGTTAGTTTCATACTCTACATGGGAAATTTAGGACGCGAACTTTATGACACCAGCATTCCTAGCTGATTGTCCTCAAGTAACATGTTCACTGGGTCAATCTGGCATGATCTGAATTTTCCGATCGGTTATACCTTTTCCTTTAGTCAATACACATGATATATATGTTTATAAAATGAAATTTCAATATACCTCCATAGCTACTAGTCTTAGGCCATATACCACGTCCAAACTACACCGGAGAAACTTGAATATGCAGCTTTATTTCTACGGTTATTCGCGTGCCGTCCACGCTAATCCGGCCGTCACGAAACCGGAACTTTTCGAAAACGCTTTTCAACTGGAGAAATTTGAAAACGCAAACTTCGCGTTTTAGTGTGGACAGAAAACAATTTAAAAACGGAGCTTTTCGAAAACGATGTAGCGTAACGTAATGTAGTCAAAAATCCAAAATGACCGGTGATTTATTCATTATATTCCGTGTAACTGTAGTTCAGCGAAGTAGTGTCTCACTTTTAGCACTTTCACCGGCGACAACATTCACTTTCCGGGCGCCATTGTTTTCAAATAAAATAGAGGCATATCTTAAAAACCGCTAAAGCTCATTAAATATGTTTTACAGACGCTTCAATAAGTTGAAACACGCCTTATGCCTTGATTGTTTAACTTCAGGTCGGGATGGTTTACTTTTCAGAGAAAATTAAACAAGCTTGTTTTCGTGAATCTCTTCGACCTCTGAAAATACTGTAACTTCATTGAGTCGTTGAATAGAAAACACCTTGACATTTTTTCTGTAAGAATTAAAACCTAGCTTAAATTTTACATGTATATTTTGCTTCGTTGCGTGTTAAAACGTTTTTTCTAGAGGTTGCAATTTTTTCTCGCTGACCAAACAGAGAGCAGCTGTGTTTTCAAACTTCAAAGTGAAACCTGTGCATTATTTCCTGAACAAAGCGCTAATGTCGCATCCTTTCGACGTATATTCGAGGCAGGATTAATTACATTGCAAAAAAACTAAAGATACACGGACGTAATTTACCGAGAAAGTCACCTGAAAGTTTTAATTATTTTTATCCAATCAGAATCGGTAAGAAAAGGATGGCTTCAAATACTGGTGAAAGGATCTCTCATACGCTGATTGCGATAATTTGAATATCAGTGAAGGGAAATTTATCAATCCGCCGCAAAGCCCATCTTTGCCTAACTGATCATTATTGCTTCTGCTCACTAGATCGTAAATAACAAGGTAAATGAATGGTCGTTATATTTCATTTTATTTATTGTCTTCATATCTTAGTTTAGAAAGAAACTAGTAAGCTTCAAAAGAGAGTAGCTATAAAAGAGATGAAGCCATATTTCTGTGTTTCTGTTTTTATGAATGGTGAAAAATTGTACGAGTAAACGTTTTCCTCCGATTCCCAAGACATCCCGCGACGATCGATAGGTAAAACTTTACAAGAATTCCTAGTTTTATACCGTAACATTTTCATTTCAAACTAGTCTCGTTTTTGCGTCTTGTATGAGTAATATTTTTTTCCGAAAAGCTCAAATTTAATATTGAGTTAAACAACATTTTACACGACTTGGGTTTGTAATAATGTGTCGGTTCTCTTTGAAAGAGGAGAAGCCAAAAAAATACTGTTCAGTTTGCTTTACAGTGTAGCTTAGACTATCATATATTAGTCAGTGTGGTCGCTTGCAGAGGGCACTAGAAAATTATTGATAACTTTCTCGCAGTCAAATCATGACAATGAACCGAGGGCGGAATTTTTTCTCTCCACTGTAGAAATTCACACTTTCAGAGCCGTCATTAACCACGTCGAATAAACAAACCGCAATTAAAAATCTCATTTTTTAAAAGCGATAACTGCGTTCAGCATTCACCTTAATTGTTTTAGCGAGGTCCGGGAGTGACATTTCATACCCAGCCGTTTAATAAGCGATCAGGGTTTAATGATTTTACTGTTATTAGTTTGGCCGGTTTTGTTCCAGTGAATGTTTGTTCATCTCATTTGCAAAAGAACCTGTTTTATTGCGTTCGAAGAACGCTTCCTAATTTCGTGGGTTTCCTGTGAACGCTAGCGAAAGCTCAGAGGGCTTTTTTGGATCGGCGGGCGGGCGGGCGGGCAGTTATGACATCACATTCTCGTTGCGCAAAGGATTCTGCCTCGTGCGACATCGAACATCGGGTGGCTGAAGAATTTCGTATACGTAGTTGCTGCGGACTTGTTTATTTTGTATGTTCACGAGCACGATCGTCTAGGCTTTGGGATGTTAACTGTGGAAACAGCTGTATTAAATCCCCGGGCTGTATTTGATTGCATTTGTGGATTTAGTTCCAGTTGCGACAGAAAAGGTCAGTAGTATCCGGTCGAATATTATTTGGAATCAGTGGAAGAGTACTCTGAAGGAAAGATCCGTAAGAGTGAACCTGAACCAGGGAACGGAAATGTAAATACTGTGTACTTTGTTAATCAGGCCAGGGGAAATACTCGAATACGGAGTTTGTTTACGCGATCAACTAGCACGCGATTGCAAATGTTTACTCAGTTATATTTGAGCTTCCTGCTTTGAATAATGTTCGACAAGAAATATATACTTATACAAATTAGCTTTTGCGCTTAAACATTACGAGTCTATGTGACAATATTTAGCACGAAATTTGAAGGCTGATGTAAATTGTTTAGTCCTATTTTAAACTTGTGAGTCAGTGGAAACTGGTGCCGTCACGCAACGCAGTCTTCAACCAGACTGGTGTGGACTTTGTCACGAAATATCTTTCTTTAAAACCCCGGTTGTTGATGAAAAAAAGTTGTTTTTTAGAGGTTGAGAGTCAGCTAGGGAGATCAGTTAAGGTATTTGTATAAACATTTATACGGCGTCGAACGCACTCTCATAATCTTTGATTACTACTAGTTTTAGCTGTTTACTTACAGTCGTTCTCAAGTAGACATGTTGCCATGGTAACTAAGAAACCGACCATTCGAGCGTAAAGATCCCACTGTCATTGTTTGTCTGGTGTGCGCTTATTGAAAAACATCAGTTTTGGATTCTAGGGAATTCTACGCTGAAATACGGGGTCAGCCTTCAGAAGGTAATTTTTTGGGGGATGTCATCCAAGTTCAATGCATTACTTTAATTTTAGAGAACTGCCTTCTCCGACTCAAAGAAATTTCAGACCAATCAAGCTTATGATTGCGAACATCAATTAAAAAGATGTCTGGCATAGAAAAGGAGATAAAAGATGGTGACGTGGGCGGGCAGAGATCAGACCTCAAGCCGCTTGTAAAAATTCTGATTGCAACAAAATACACATGTCAAAATATGCTTCTTTTTATATTTCTTTTAAACTGTAGAACATTGTCACGGTACTGCTTGCACCTTTGCAGTCCATTCATCATTCGTCACGATTTTAATCTCCTATAGTTATCAGTCTGCGTGATGTAAACAACGTGTAACTACGTAGAATGGTAGCGATATGAAAAGTTAATCAGAAACTTCACAAACTACACTTTACAGCATATGCCAAGGTTCACACGTGACAAACTTCCCGAATACACCAGGGATTTGTGTTGAACTATCTCCATAATATGTTCTCACACATTCAGGGCATTTCTGAACTCTTAGTACTCAGTGAAATATGTGCCTCCATTGCAGATCGGACGGACTTCCTTCAACCCCGCTCAACTCGACTCAACTTTTTTATTGCACTCTATTTACAGTGCTTACATTAGCTGGTGTAAAATAAGAAGAGGAATATTTTAAACATATGCTTCGACGAGAAATTTATAGCCATATGTACTGTAGCATGTGTAGCAGAACAAAGCAATTCGTTTCGCAAACATTGAGAAGAAAGGTTTATTCACTCGATAATTAAGTCTCGATAAACACGTTTTAAACTTTTTCACCCTTTTGCAGACAAAGAACCGAGTGAATATAGCACAGAAACATGAGTGATTTTGCAGCTCAAGAAGAATTTCCGATGAAAATGCGGGGTAATAAAGCTATAGACCCACCGAAGGAGGAAGTAGGATCTGAGGAACACAGATCTGAGGAACACAGACCTAATCATGCAAACGACATTCGCCAGGAATCCTGGGAAGCAGGGAGTCCGCAGTCCCGAAGAATCTTAGACAGCGATCTAAGGAAAGAAAACGTTTGTCAATCTTGTGCGAACGAGTCGCGCAGCAAACTTATTTGTCATGTCAGTTACAGCGGCAGAATGAGTCTGCCAGTGAACGGGAGATACGCAAATAAAGTCCACAGGAAAACTAACGGTTTACCAGCCAATACTACCATTGGACTCCTATCTGGAAAGGAAAACGGTTTTCCATCACAGCTAAAACGTGAACACAGGTCGCAGTCTGGGAAGATAAACTGCTGTGGGTCTTCTCTTAGACGGGCTTTCCAAGAGCGAGACCCTGAGAAGCCGTGGAAGAGCAAAGGCGACTACTTTGTAGCGGTGCTATCGTATCTCCTGGGAGTTGGTAACGTCATCAGGTTTCCTCAACTGTGCTTCAAACATGGAGGAGGTAAGGACGAGAGCAAACAACACCTGGCAAGATTGAATAAGATAAAGCTAACTTCATCTGCAAGAGAAAATCAGGATCATGAACTGAAGGATTGGGGGCCTGCTAAGTAAATGGGTTGTTTCACTCCACTGGACTCTCTGTTGACACTTTAGCACTGCCTCCGCCCATTCAGGAGGCGAAATAGGTATCGACAAATGGGAACGTGAAAAGGGAAAAAGTGTTGGTGATTACCAGGGGTGGATCTAGGAGAGAAGCCCATTCCCTTACAATTACTCAGTGGAGCAAGGAAGAACCCAACTTTTACCCCCTCTTTGTGTCAAACACATATAATATTCTTAAGTTCGCTAGAGTGACGGCTATGTGTTATTTTGTAGGCGCATTTTTCATCCCATACTTCATTATGCTAATCTTGGAGGGAATTCCACTGATTTGCCTGGAAATGGCCATTGGACAGAGACTGGGGAGGAACTCTGTCCTGGAATCATGGCGGGATCTCAGTCCCAGTCTCAGAGGGATCGGCGTAGCCGCGACCCTGGTGAGCCTGGTAACGTGTTTCTATTACAACTACATTGTGTCGTGGTGCCTTTATTATTTTATTCATTCAATGAGGAGTTCGTTACCATGGAACACTTGTCCCACGCTAGACAACACTGCTAATGGAACCCAGGTCTCAGAGTGCTCAAAGAGTAGTCCCGCCAAGTATTACTGGTACCGAGAAACATTAGACGTAGCAGATGATATCAACAAGAGCACGGGTAAGAGATGACGTCATCTGACCTGTTGTAAATGATAATATTTCTTCTCAAGGTTCAGACATGTGGTAAGAACCACATTAGAGCTTTGTTGAACTGAATCTTTTTACAACACAGTGATAACTTAGTTTCTATCTGTGGCCAATCAAATACTTTTTGGCAAATGCGTTATATCATACTTTGGATTTCCAATTTTCTGTTGATGGCATTGTCTTCCAATTAGCTTAATGCCACAGTCTACGTTTCTCTGCATTTGATGGTTAATTTCTATATATATATCTTAAAAACATGAAACCAAAGAATGCAAAGCACGAGTCGCTTTTTGCACGCGTATATCATTAGTCGAAAAAGTGCGAACGGAGTAGAATTCACGTGTGGAGTATGCCATATAGAGAAAGTCCTTTTCCCAGGTTAGCCCAGGAGTAGAGAACAAACAACGGACAAAATGCTGTAAAACATTGATTTGAAAAACTATGAAATTAATGTGTTCATAAAGCATTTAAGGCGGGGGTAAACATGAATAGGAGTGAAATTTGAAGTAATGTGAAAAGGAAATTGTTAGGATTAAGATGGGTTGGAAACACTACCAGACAGTTGACCCCCGCAAAAGAGAGCCCCAGGTTGGTAGGGGACTGTTTGGTATCCGTCTACTAATTCTTCACTTTCAATTTCAATTTTCCAAATCCATCAAATCCTCAACATTTCATATGTTCCTCAATTTAACCTATCCATTGAGAAAAAATATCATCTCTTTCCCAAAATGCTCCAAAATTTACACCAAACCGCCAAACAGTGGTTAATGAGATGAGCAGAGAGATTTAGTGTCACTTGAAACGTGACCGAGATATTGGCAGAAAGGCTGTGTTAAGCGACGTCAAAACAGCCTTCACGTGTACCCCGCTTTTAATTAATGACTTTGACATTTGTTGATCTAACTCACTCTATCGATATTGACAGGAATCAACATGTACTTGTATTTGTTCGTCGTTGTGTCCTGGACTGTATCGTTTCTTCTGGCTATGCGTGGCGTCCGTAGGGCTTCAAAAGTAAGTATAATAACCAAGAGAGTCACGTGACCATTGTGGACCTATTTGAATTGAACTTGATCATGTAATGCGCTCTCAAAGACTGTCCTGTGTGATTGGTAGTTATTTTTATAGTCGTACGTAAACTATGGAACAGAGAAACATTTCATCATCATTGAAATATTTGCTTATTTATTTTTTATTTATTTACAGTGTCCCCAATTAGCACAGCAGTGCTAAATACATTTGACACTTAAATAAAGTTATTTATTTATTATTTATTTATTTATTTATTTATCTCGCATAGAAAAATTAAATCGATTCTCTGGACTCTCTCGCTATGAAAAGAATAACCTCTCTTGGAAGAGTCAAAGATTATTTCCATTTTCTAAAACTGTTTTGGTAAAAGTGTTTTGATCTGTAAAATGCAGACAAGTTTCACAGTCTAATTGTTTCTCGATAAACATGAAAAAGAAAGACGAGTGTGGCATGGGAGATGTCTATAATTCAGTGGGCATATTTTACGCGAAAGTAAATAAAAAGGAAGCTATTGAAGTAATACTCACGAGATAAGAGCCAGTTTATGTTTGCCTGTAAAACGCAATGGTTAAGTCTGCAACGAGACAAGTCGGTCGATCAGGCGGGAGCTAATCTCCGGTTTCTCTGAACTAAAGCATAAAGCTAGTAGTATTTCTACTCCGATCGATCAGTCCTGGATGGAATTGGGAGCCCATGGCAGGGCTACCCCCAGCATTAAATTATATGTGTGCCTTTATCTTAACATAAATCTGAATTTTTCTACAGATCTTGATCGTGGTTCTTTTTTTCATCGTCCTCAATCTCGTCACGTTTTTCTTTGTTAGCGTTCATCTGGATGGCTGGGCCCAAGGACTCGCTCGACTTTTCATTCCCGAGGTATGTCACATACAATAGAATTTAAACTGATTTATACACATCAGCTCGCTCAGCGTGTCGTTCTACAAAATTCTTACGACGCATTTAGGCACTCTTTAGAGACTATGATTTTTTTTTTTTTTTTTTTTTAGAGACTATGATATTTGTCTGCGCTTTTAAAATAAATCATTCCTTAATGTTGGCTGTTTCCACATCGCCCAGAATGTGGTGAAATAGTTGACTCTGATTGGTCAGCAGAGTTAGTGTTAGTGGGAATACCCGTGCGTCTTCGGAGATTGCTGTTAATCATGTGAAGTGAATCCTAGGGCGCGATAACGACGGGGTTCCCTATATAACTGTTAATTTTGGTCAGACCGTCACTGGCCTCACTGGTGTGTTTTGGCTTATTGAGGGTCTGGATGTGCTTTGACTAGCTGAGAATTGGACAGAATGTTAACTGGTTGGCTGAGAAACAGATCGGTTTTCAATTGGGTGTAGTAAACCCAAAAACAAACCAATTAACTACTAATTAGAATACTCGTCCAATCTCAAACCGTAGTAAAACCAAAACCAAAGTAATTGTCTGATTACTTTCGACACTCAATTGAAAACCGCTCTAACACTTTTAACTCAGATCTGAAGTCTTTCCTCACAATGGGTTGACACTTTATTTTGTAGCTGCCAGATTGAAAAAAATTAGCTGATAACTGAGATCAATTCTCACCCTCCTTTCTACCGGATAATCTCATTCAATTGCCTTTGCCGATTCCTGCATGCATTTAAACACATATTCCTTATTTTAAACTAGTACACATATTTTTTCCAGTGGGAAAGACTCGAAGATCCCGTCGTATGGATGGACGCAGCAGGACAAATTTTCTACTCTTTAGGGGTAGGGTTCGGAAGCTTAACCCTCTTTTCCAGTGGAAACCCGCCGAAGAACAACTGTTATATGGACGCGATCATGGTCGCACTGGGGAACTGCGCAACCTCTCTGTGGGCCAGCATAATCATGTTTTCATTCTTTGGTTTCAAGGCTTATTATAAAGTTAACAAATGTGAACTGGATAGAGTAACCGGGCTTGTCAGTAACAGCTCCATAACTAACGCGACAAAAACAATACCGTGTAGCAGACGAGACATATTTGACCAAGTAAGTGTTTACATTACATACTTTATATATAAGCCAAGCAGGACTTCCTGCAATGTGCAATATTAACTGATTTGTAGTGATGATCTCAAGCATTGGATAACACAAAGGAAAATGTAGTCCGACAAAGAGATTTTTTGCCCTTTTATGGCCTGAATGGCGGGAAGGTGGTACGTCATTTAGGCGCGCTCTTTACACATAGCACTGGGTTCTAGACAGGTACTCAGTAGACAACGAACTAGAAACGAGACGCAAGCCTTTTTTTCTTCACATTTTTTGCCACATTACTTTCGATTAACTAAAGGAAATGTTAAACGGCTTGTAGCCTAGGCATGTCTACTTTCGTTCTTTTTTTTGACATTTTTCGCGCCGCAAGTTAGTTGTGTTTGTTTCTGGTTTGGGTTCATTCCCACTATTTCTTCAAGGGTTGCAGGATTTACATCAACAGCGGGATAGTCTCATCCTTTAAAGCCTGTCTTCAAGACATTGATAACTGGAATGAGTTGATACCAGCTAACAATTAACGGCAGAGACAGTTCTAAGTGCTATTTGGCCTGAATTTAGATACTTTATCGGTCTGATAATGTTGTATGGATGTAAAAAAATGTTCATTAGAAAGTGCTCAATTCAGTTAATTCGAGACGTTTCGGGAATGACATCCTCGCACGCGCATGTTTCAAATAACATGTGCATCATTGGACGCGCGTGCACTGTGAACGTTTGATTCTGGCCTAACAGTTGAAACATCCTGACTGATGAAGGGGTTATTCCCGTAACGTCTCGAATTAACTGAATTGAGCACTTTCTAATGAACATTTTTTTACATCCATGGTTAACACAAAGTGCTACACAACGTCTATATTTAATAGTTTATCCATTGATAATGTTGTATGCCTATTTTTGGTTTTACCTACGATTCTATTTGTCTTAAATTTGGTGACCCCAGGATTCCACAACAAAGATTGGTTAGAATAAATCAAAGTCTAATATCACTGTCCGTGCTTCCGTTTCAGCTTCCTCCAGGGGAATCCCTCGGGTTTGCGGGATTAAGCGAAGTATTTACCGAGATGACTAACCTTTATCCACCACTGTGGTCTTGCCTCTTCTACCTGCTTCTCTTTTTGCTCAGCTCCTCGAGCATGCTGGGAATGATAGAGATAGTTGTTACAACTTGCAAGGAAATGAAACTTTTTTCAAGAACTTGGAGAAACGAAGTGATTTGCGGTAAGTCCAGTTGCATCGCACGATGTACTGTGAAATGATATTTTACTCCCGGTTGTACCCTGGGAAAGGAGTGACTCGACCATCTCGATCTGTCGCATCCTGGAAGTCTGGTAAAGAATTGAATTGAACTGAGGTGGGCCTATGTCACTGACATAGCAAGTGCTAGTGTTAGCGCATGTTTATGGATTAATTTCTCTTCCACAAATCGTGGATTTTGACTGGTAAAAAGGATGAATAAAATGGTGGGCAAGTGACACAGTTGACTACTTATCAACAGCTACGGCGGTTAATTTTCCATTATCAACGCAACTAACTTCATGTTGATGAGGTCTGTTTAAACTGTGCATTGCGAAGTAGCAACGACGCACTGTTAATTTTCTGTTATCCATACAAAACTGGGTAACTATCCAAATTCAATTTAAATTGTGCGCAAAATCAGCTTGATTTTATCGTTGTTGTCTAACGTTTAATTTTGACGCGAAGAGTTTCTTTAACTTGTTATGCAATAAAAAAATAACTCGCCATTATTGCTTTGCAACATCAAATAATAATAAGCCCATAAGGCAAGTTAACTTTTCGCTGCCTAATTTTATGGTTTCGTTTTTCTCTCTTTCCATTCTCGCAGGTATATTCTGCCTGGCAATGTGTATAAGTAACCTCGTATTCGTGCAGTCAACCGGATTTTACCTATTGGAGATCATCAGTAGCGCCAGTTCTATTCCTCTTCTCCTGACTGGATTGGCGGAGTGTATAGGCATTGCTTTTGTTTATGGCATGGAAAAGTAAGTGAATCGGTTTACAGACTAAATGTTCAAATCCAAATGTTCAAATGTCGGGATTTATAGTGGACAATGCGCTTAGCTGCATCTAGATAGTTCACAGGCATGCTAAAAAGGACACACTGGATCTTGGGTTAAGGTACAGAAATATGAGCTTGACTGTGGTATTAAAATAGAATAGAATGAAACGCATTCATGTCCGGCGCCTGCCCCAAAGTTCATCGTCCGGGATTGGCGTCAACCGTGATACACTGAATTCACGGAGGGACGTTTGCTCTTTCTTCTAAAATTCGTCCGTACTCAGAATTTGTTGCAAAGTTGGTCCAACAATTCACTGGTACCCAATTTTTGCACCCAACAAGGAAAGAAGCTCTGTAACGGCCTCGACATTTATGTAGTCTAAGTAGCTAACCTCGTTCCCAGGGCTTTTCCCTGGGAACGAGGTTGTCTAAGTAGCATCTACACCACTCGATACGCATTGCGCGCCTACGACTATTAGGCGCTACTTACGCTAATACAGAATTTACAAAAACCCGGCTTCACCATCACTGAGTAAAAATTGAAAGTTAGAGTCTGTTAAAACTC
>OZ026606.1:16500279-16502779 GCA_964020085.1 Micromussa lordhowensis
TAGTTTTCTGAGAGAGTAGCTTGAGGAAAACTGTGAGCTTTGAGGGACAGATAATGTCCAAGGACAAATGTCCGATCATATTTTCACGCTAAATGGAGGCTATTGTGAGCGAGCGAAAATATTTGTTGGATTACAAAAAGACGATAGAGTTTCAGTAACTGAGTGTAAGTTATAAGATGTAAAACAGTATCTGCTGTGTCTAAGTTTGGATCCCTCTATCAAGAATTGATGTTAAGCAAGACAAACCTGACAGGCGCTTGTTCCTTCCGGACTAACAGACATAGACGTGACAAAAAAAAAGAGAAGAAAATCATTTTTACATTTTATATTTGCCTATTTTCATAGCCAGCTTTTTAGAGTTTTTAGGATAAAAATAATAAAAGATTCACTATTAGACTCACCAGTCTTTATAAATAATTCCTGAAAAGGATCCCTTTTATTAGGGCCTGATTACATGGCGAATTTCAGCGCGGCTTCTGGAACAAATCCTCTAAAAATCAAAGGGTCTGATTAAATGAGCCGAGCTGGCCCGGTTAGACGGGCTGGTGTCAGTTTGCCGGGATCTCGGCACGTTTGTTAAACGCAACAAAAATCAACTTCGCGATTCAGTACATGACGGGGCCAACAGCCCGGTTAGCAGAGATCCTGGTAACGCGGTGCCGGGATCCCGGCTAACCAGGCTGAGATTTTTCCATGTAATCGCGTTTGCCGGGTCAGCCCAGCTCATAAAGCCAGAAATAAAAGTCCATGTAACTGCATAAATGCAGAAGATAATACAGCCAACTGCTGGAAAATGGCAATTACAATCATTCGCCGCATTCTTGTAGTGTCTGTTTTGAAAACTACAACAATATATCGAGCGGCTCGCGCCTTCTTCGCGCCAATCACTTCGATCTCCCGCGGTTCATCGCATCAGCCATCAACCGGGCTGGCTCGCCTCATGTAATACCAGGCTGAAAGTCATTTCGGCACACCGGACCAGCCCGGCTCATGTATATCAGGCCCAAACTGGCGATTACATGGAGAAGGATTCAGCCCGGTCTGAAAATCCTAGCCCGATTTTTCAAACCGGGCTAGGATTTTCAGTTCGGCAAACGGGCTGAAAGATCAGAAAAAATCCCATGTAATCGAAACGGAATTTCAGCCCGGGCTGAAAAGCAAGCTTGGCTAAGCGCAGTGATTTGGTTTTCTGGGAAACAATATTTCAGCCCGGGCTGAAATTTGTCATGTAATCGCAAAAAAAAAATAGCCGGGCTGAAATAATTCAGCCCAGTCTCTTTGGGCTCGTCACGCAGTCTGTCGAATGCGTGACGAGCCATAAGAACGTTATTCGGGGAAGAACGCGAACGAACAGAGGCGAGGGTGAAGCCGTGAGTAGCGCGGCCGTCGGCGCCCTTCGTCCCCGCGGATTTTCGAGCAAAATAAATATTACTCACCGTCTATAAGAACGTCCGCAGGAGGCTACATCCCTGTCGGTTCTGCCCAAGACCTGCAAACGTGCTTGCAACTGTACTCGCAGCCAAAACCAAGCAAAAACGTCAAAAATGCCTTGGTATCTTAAGGGGGAAGCCAAAGCAAGAAGCAAGGGTCTTGCATGAGAATGATCGAGAAATCTTTTGAATGCAGAGCTTCACATGTACACGATTCAAGAAACAAAACACACACTGGTTCCCGGTATAAAAGTTGTAAAGTTCATAGACTTCACCCCAGAAAAAAAATGCTCCCTTGGAAAGTGATAACCGCCGGTAACATCCGTCTTGTTTTAACACCCGCTCCAGCTGAAAAAAAAGGTTGAAAAACTGCCGAAAACGATTTTAAAAACATTTGCAGATACTTTCGGATAAAAATAACAATAGACCTTTTTACCGATACGGCGGCCATCTTGAATTCCGAGGAAATTATGGGATGCCTAGGGGGCAGATGAGAAATAATGAAAACTGAGAATACTGTGGCGTGATAACTTTTAACAATAATTTTTCGATAACCATAGGAACAACTGCCAAATATCGTGACGGAAAGATGTAACGCTTGTAATATTTGTTATGGAATATGAGAGACAAGCAGTAAAAATTTATCCTGAAAGCTGTGTATACGATAAATTTTCCAGCGATTGCCCCCTCGGCAGCCCATAATTTCTCAGTCAAAACAATAGAATTCAAGATGGCCGCCGTATCGGTAAAAAGGCCGCCAGGCAGTGTAACGAGTATGTCACGCAACCCCGGGGTAACCTCTTTACTTGTAAACCAGGTTTTGCGAGTTTCAGAAAAAACTTGTTGAACCCATTCAATAGAGGTGGAAGTCACTTGTAGAACAATCACATCTAAAGGAGAAAATTCAGAATGAAACGTTTTCGTTCACTCTAGCAGACCTTCCAACCCCCATCACATCCAAATCTGCAGGTTTTGAAAAAAAGCCCAGATAAACCTGGAGATTAGGACCTCAAACCTGGAGACGTCAAAAATATGCGTCAAATAATACCTTCCGGAATTGTTTGGCAATT
>OZ026606.1:16507779-16517779 GCA_964020085.1 Micromussa lordhowensis
GTTACTCACAGTTTTTCGGGAAAAAAAGATAAAGATCAAAATCCGGTATCTTGCACTAAAAAAATAGCTTATTTTTGGTTTCCACAAGGAATGATAATATTTTCAGGGGGTGAGAGGCTAAAATGGAATTTCCGGAGGGGAGGGGGGTCTATCCTGAGAGCCAATTTTGGAAAATCCAGAGGGGGGAGGGGTCATAGGAAAAATCCCTTCCATGGGGGGGTATGGATATTTCCTGGAACTACACAATCAGACGATAGTAATTTGTGTCTTACATCTCATTAGCTGACATCAGCCTTGCTGACTGGGGTCGTAAAGAAATTGTCCTCGCTGAGAATGAAATGCCTGGTTTGATGGAAATGAGGAAGAGGTATGGCCCCAAGAAGCCCCTGAAGGGAGCCAAAATTGCAGGCTGTCTGCACATGACAATCCAGACAGCTGTTCTTATTGAGACTTTGACTGAATTGGGTGCTGAGGTTAGTTTCAAGTTTCATTTCAGTTTGTAATTTTATGTTGGCTTGGAAACAACCTTGTAATGTTATTGGGCTGTACAGTAAATCCCAAAAAGAGACAACTTGCACCAGACCATCCTGACAGAGCGACTGTGATCAGTGTTCAAAATGTCTGCTACATTGGTTTGAATTAACAAGCAAAGAGGTCAAAGTTCAGGTTGTCACTATACATGTACATGTAGTTTTGTCAGCGGTTCATTCAAAAGAGTACACTTATTCAATAGGGACACCAAATCGAATTATAACAGTGTGCTTATACAGGCCAGCTTTATGAGAGTAAGAACTTTATATCTTTTCTTTTACAGGTTCAGTGGTCATCATGCAATATTTTCTCTACCCAAGACCATGCTGCAGCTGCTATTGCAAAGACTGGTGTTCCAGTGTATGCCTGGAAAGGACTCACTGATGAGGAATATGTTTGGTGCATTGAACAGACACTGGTCTTTGCTGATGGAGAGCCTCTCAACCTGATCCTTGATGATGGTGGTGATCTGACAAACCTTGTTCATGAAAAATATCCAAAGTACTTAGAAGGTTTGTAGTTTAGCTTAAAATCCTCTAGAGTCAATGATATTGAATGCAGGTCTTCAGATCCAAACTGGACTTGCCAAAGAGAAGTTTTGTTCCACCCATTATTCTACACGCTTTGAAAATCCTAACAGCACACACAGTCAAGGGGTGTGGATCGAACAACAATTAGAAATTCATAGATCTGTACAAGAAAAAAAGAGTTGTCTTCATGTATGATCTGCAAGCATAAGAGCTCTGTGACAGCATAAATTCATCCATTTCAAGAAAATTAAATTTCTCTTGAACTGCTTATTTGACTTGATGATCTGTAGACTTTTATAAGACATGTACAATACATGTAATACAGTGGAATCCTAAATTTTTGACCCTTCAATGGAAATGAAAATTGGTTTGAAAAGTCAGCTAGTTTGAGAAATTGGGGGTAAGATTACAGTGTTCGACTGAGGGGATGGATCAGAAACGATTTTGTGTCAAGTTAACGGGAGGTTGGAATAATAATAGAGGGATTGAGAATTCAGGATTCTACTGTGCATTTACCTGTTGTACATGTATCTTGTTTCAGGTATCAAGGGTCTTTCAGAGGAGACCACAACTGGAGTTCATAACTTGTACAAAATGATGGAGAAAGGTCAACTGAAGGTTCCTGCCATCAACGTCAATGACTCTGTCACCAAGACCAAATTTGACAATCTCTACGGAATTCGTGAATCTCTTGTTGATGGTCTCAAGAGAGCAACGGACATCATGCTTGCTGGCAAAGTCTGCGTTGTCGCAGGATATGGTGATGTTGGTAAGGGATCAGTGCAGTCCTTGAGGGGCTTTGGTGCTCGTGTTCTGGTCACCGAAATTGATCCCATCAATGCTCTGCAAGCTGCCATGGAAGGTAAAGCTAATAATTGTTCATGATTTTGTTTGCAGCAGTTTAGATCAATCAAGTAACATTACCAACTCTTCCAGACTATCCAGTACTCTCTCTGATACATATCAAATCTCCGTGTTCTAATACAGCCCACCAAATTTCCTGAATATGGAGTGAAGTGCCTAAAGCACATTTGTTCACTTAGGTGGCTTTTTTGGCATTTGTGGGTGAAACTTTGGAAGTTTTGACACACTTTTTCAGTTGGTGGAACTATACTCTAAACAATTTTTTTTTAGGCTCAAAGAAAGTAAAGTAATGATCTACCTGATTTCGATAATTTTAGGTTGGCATCTCTGTCTTTTTCTTTTTTGTGTGTGTGTGCACTTTTTACTAACTGTGCCTGTAAAAAAAAGTTGATTTTGGAGTCAACACCTGCACAGGACATTGTCAGTAATAGACGGTTGATTACTTTTTTTGACAACAAGGCTAAAATTTTAAACTAACTGAAAGGAGGTGCGTTGGCCTCTTGGTTAGTGCATTCTACTCCAGAGTGAGTGGTCTGGGTGCAAGCCCTGGCCAGGGACATTGTGTTGTGTTCTTGGGCAGGACACTTTACTCTCATGGTGCCTCTCCACCCAGGTGTATAAATGGGTCTGGGCAAATTTAATGCTGAGGGGTAACCAGGGCTGCGATGTACTAGCATCCCATCCAGGGGGGAGTAGAAATACATGTACTCCTAATCGCTTCATGCTGCAGAAACCAGAGAGAGCGCTGGCCTGATGGGCCACTTGGCTCATATGCTGACTTGACCAATGCACCTGAAAGCTGGGTTGACCATTTGCATGTTCCTTGTTTGACAGGGTATGAAGTTGTCACCATGGACGAAGCTGCCTCCAAGGGACAGATCTTTGTCACATCAACAGGATGCAGTGGAATCATCACCTCAGAACACTTCATGAAGATGAAGGATGATGCCATCATCTGCAATGTTGGCCATTTTGATTGTGAAATTGATGTTGCATGGCTTAATGACACTTGCAAAAAGGACTCCATAAAACCACAGGTGAATGCAACTTAATAATGTTGTCTTCTTTTAAGACCATAATTTATTGTGAAGCTATGAGCAAGCTATAGCAGTTAGTAACTTTGTTATTTAGGGAAATATTCACATAATTGGTCATTTCATGGGTAATAAACATTTTCTGGTAAGTCTGCCGGACTAGCGATCTGAGCTGATCCAGTCTGGCTTTTGTACAGTATTAGTAGATTATTACATGTACCTCTCACTGTAGTTGAATTTGATATCATCATCATGAAGTTGCTTAACCAAGCTCAAACAATGGCTTTACCTTTTACGTATAACCTTAGGAAGTAATAACCTGATTTATTACAGGTTAAGTCTGATATCAGTGCGATAACGCCTGGAGTAAAATCCATACCGTCAGGGAAGTGATAGAATATATCACTTCCTGGATTGTTTTGTCCTATCAAATATCTCCTTATAGATTGATTAGAACAGTTGCATGGCACATTATATTTTAGATGACACCAACTTTGACATAAGCACTCCCTTTCCAGTTTTCTGAATGAAATGGCAGCTTCAACAAGATTTTTTCCAGTTTCTGAACATTGCCCATTTTGTTGAAGAAGCCAAAAACAAAACTATGCTGTTTGCACACATTGAAATTATTGATAAAACTTAATAAGCTCTGTTTCTTGCTTTTTCAAATATATAGTACACAAATAATATACCATGTCAAGAGCCTAGTTTTGTCTTATTCACTCATTTTAAAAGAGAAGTTCACTCAAAAATTGGCACTTTCTTTTCTTTTCTTTTCACCGACAGAAAGCTAGTACAATGATCGGTCACTTGCCAAAATTTCAGCTTTCAAACCATATAAAATCCTTGTCTAAAGTAGTACCAAAATTGAAAAAGAACAGCGCCATCTTGGACTAACTTAGCAGCGTTAGGCAATGTATGCAGGGCATCAAAGAACTCAACAAAAATGGCTGCAGTGGAGCAAAATGGCACTGCACAAAAAGGCCAGGAAAACACAAGCAGAAACAAGGAAACAACAAGCAAAAACACCAAGTGCATTCAAATCTTCCCACTTACTTCCTGCCAAACTTCATACTGTGCTCTTTGACATCATCCATACATCGCCTGGCTGCTAAGTTACTCCAAGATGGGGCATTGTTTTTCGACTTTCATGCTGTTTTAGACAAGGATTTCATATAGTTTAGAAATGCTTTGGAAGCTGAAATTTTGGTAAGTGACCGATCATTGCACTAGCTTTCCATTGGCAAAAAGAAAAAAGTGCCAAATTTTGAGTGAACTGCTCCTTTAAATACCATATTGCTCAATATCTCTTGAAGACCTGTTCGTGATATGGTAATATGGTAATATGGTAATATGGTAATATGGTAATATGGTAATATGGTAATATGGTAATATGGTACCTGGTAATCTAGAACATTTTTTAATTTTTTTGTTTTGATGATGACCACCCAAACTTCACATACTTCAGTTAAAATTAATATGTTTGACCTGTTAGGAGAACTGTGGTAAATAAAAATGACACTGGAGGAAACTGACCTCTTGAAATTAATTGCCCTCTTCAAGTGAACAAAGTGTACTAAAGAAAATTTGCCTTCCTATCTTGTTAGGTTGACCGCTATACCCTCCCCAGTGGCCGTCATGTCATTCTGCTGGCAGAAGGTCGTCTGGTTAATCTTGGCTGTGCTATGGGACATCCATCATTTGTCATGAGCAATTCTTTCACCAACCAGGTCTTGGCTCAAATTGAACTTTGGACAAAGACAAAGGATTACCCCCTTGGTGTGTACATGCTTCCCAAAAAGGTAAGGGAGAAACACAATCTTGTGTTCCAGACATTTTGACTTCAATAGGTGACCATGAAATCAAATTAACCATAAATGTATTAATTAGTTGAAATCCAGAAACTTTGTGGTATTGTCCAGTCAATGAAACGATAGTCTTTCTCAAAGACTATTGATAGTCTTACTTTTGATTGCTGACTTGCCAGGATTTAGGAGAACCAAACACTTGAGAGGTGCCCAGTAATTATAACAGAACGGTATAGTTTTTATTGTTGTCTTAATAAACTGCATTTTTAATATTACCAAATTCCATTGGTTTTTTTTTGTTTTCAGCTTGATGAGGAAGTTGCCAGCCTTCATCTGAACCATCTTGGAGTTAAGATCACCACACTTACAGAAAAGCAGGCAGGATATCTGGGAATCCCCGCAGAAGGACCTTACAAACCATCTCACTACCGCTACTAAGTACTCCGGCTAGAGGCAAAATCACTATAATACTTGTAGGGTTATAACTTATCGGACTCCAACAAATTACCTATACGTGTACTTGCATACATGTGGAGACGAACGCTTATGTCAAGCACTTGAGTGAAGTGGTGCTATTTATTCAATATTGTTTTTGCTAAATAAACATACAATTTCAAATGTAGCCAAGAAGATTGTTCTTTTACGGTTTAAAGAGCTGGCTGGCTGGAAACCCTCCTGGATACATGTATTATTAGGATGGGAAAGAGACCCTCGCCAAGATCTTTCCCACAATAAGTGTAACAGTAACCCGCTGTAGTGTAGTGTAGGTTAGTGTAACAGCAACTACCACACTCCTGTTTGAATGCCACTTGATCTAATGATCCATGCAGAATATTTAACGATTATTCCACGAACGTGCATTCAGGGTTCTCAGTCAATTTTTTTCAACAGGTGACGTAAAGCGAGGCCCAAAGGGCAAAGGCAACCTAGGGGGTCTGGGGGACATGAAACGCCCGAGACGCGATTTCATGCTTTTAGGGGGGTGAGGTGTTGTATTAAAGCATGCGCACTTGATGAAATTACTGAAAATGAGTCGTTTATAAGCGTAAAACTGGATGTAGTGCGTGTTTTCTGAATCAATAAAATATATACAACTGTTTCGGGAAAGGTTGTCCAACAAAAACATAAAAGCGTATGCGACAATGTCGAAATTTATTTCACGTGATAGAAGGAAACAGCACTAACACGTGATTCTATTGATGCTTTCTCCCTTCCTAAACACTGCTAAACTCAATCAAGGAACGCCAAACTATTGTTACCCATACTACCAATCGGCATTGTCATGTACGCTTTTATGCTTGTGTGGGACAACCTTGTCAAAACAGCTGTATAAACTTGCACACATACGAATATGTTAGTATTCAAATGACCAATAAGTGAAATAATGACCTATACCTCGACGACATGTATCCGCATTATTAACCGGAACAGGTGGCTACATTTGTCTTAACAGCTGGCGAAATTCTGCCATCTTCTACTGAGAACCCTGCGCATTGGATACAAGATAGTAGATATATGCGCCTCGTTGGCTATAATCATCTCGCATCCAACGAGCGTGAGTGGAATAATTGTTTTATTAAAAACGACCCAAATTATAGAAAACTAAAATAAAAACGTCTTTAACAACATACGCGTACGCTTACCATTTTGTAGAGCATGGTCTAATGGCTCATATACCATGATGGGTAAGCCAATAAAAACCCTTGAATGATCCATTTTTAAATTAAAAGATATATACTATAACATAAATGAAAACTATATACAGAAGTTGTTCGAGCTCCCTCTAGCTGCTATGCTTTCATGTCTTTGTGGTCATCAGCACTCTTGTAAAACTGAAAACACTGAAATCAGAAGCCCAGTGCCTGTGAAGCAGTAGCCTGAATTTCAGCCTTCTCTTCCCTTTACCCCGAGTGGGGCGCGGGTGAGAGAGTCTCGCCCGCGCTCCACTCGGGGTAAAGGGAAGAGAAGGCTGAAATTCAGACATATCAGCACATACTCCTAGTATATCCCATAACAACCCGCGACCTCTCAATCGTGCCGTCAGAATAATAATTTCCGACTAATTTATTCAAACGTCCGAAACCTTGCCGGCACCCCGCCCCTGCCAAGGGAAAAGCCCTAGGAACGAGTTTGTCTGTCTTTTGTAACCTCGCCTCCTCGGTATTGCAACGCCTGCAACATACTTGCACCCACTTTGCAACAAGGTGAGTGTCAAGAAGCTAAGTGTCGGACAGCTGAGTCAAACAGCTGAATTAACTTGTATATTCAGTGGTTCAGTGGGAAGGAACTTGGCTCGAGTGGTAGGGCTCTGTATAGTGTGGCGAAGGATAGAGACTGTTTGCCTTCATTTTCGTGGGAAGTTCGTCGGAAATGGAGAAAGATGTACGATACGATGCATGATATATTTGTAAAAGTACGTGTACGTTACCCTGCGTTCTTTGAATCGAGGATTGATTTGAAGTTAACTTGTCTCAAAAAGATGCTTTTTGTTTGAATAATGAGGTCGTCGAGTACTTTCCGCAATACGGGAGTACTGAAAAGAGTGGCAATTGTTGCTGTATGCTTATTTGTATTTTGTGAATATCTGATATATTACGTCGTGATATTGCAATGTTCTTGGCCTGAAATTAACATCGAAGAAACCCGCAGACGATCTGAGCCTCTAAAGGCAATGTTTTTGACGGATACACACCTGTTAGGGTCAAAAGATGGCCACTGGTTTGACAAACTGAGAAGGGAATGGCAGATGGAAAGGGCTTTTCAGACGGCTGTCGCTCATTTTAATCCTGATGTTGTGTTTTTACTTGGAGATCTATTCGATGAAGGCATGAAATGCAGCGATGAGGTAAGGCAGAAGTAAGGTTAGTTTTATCAAGGAGCTATATATGTGACTATGGGGGAATCTTTGCTGAAGTCATGGGATTGATTACACATTATGTATATTTGCCTCGCAATTTGCATACAACCTTAGGCAGACAATTAAGCATCATGGAAGGAAAGGAGGGTTTGAATGATGTCTAATTTTTTTCCCTTCACTTTTTATTTTTATTTTCAATTTTTATTTTTTCCCTTCACTTTTTATTTAAAAATCTCAAGTTCTTGTTCATACTTAAACATTTAGGGGCACAATATTAGTTTACCTAGACGTGCCCTCTCCTCTCCTTCCAATATTCTGTGTAATGTAATTTATGTGTTATAATGCTACCGATTTTGTAAAGCTATACTTAAATATTTATTGTATCAGCTAGGAATTGGAGGAATAAATAAATGAAATGAAATAATGATGGTAAAATTAACAAATTGACATCAGTTTTTCATGCATCTGTCCTGTTATTGATCATAAATTTCATCATCACATTGTCAAAGTAGCTGTGGATCCACGAGGCGATAGCCGAGTGGATCTGCAGACTACTTTGACAATGTGATGGCGAAATTCATTGTCAATAACAGGACAGACTCATTAAAAACTGACATCAATACGATAAGAAATGGTCGAATTGCCCGCTCTCGCTCGCTGACGCATCGCATGAATTTCAAATTCATGTGTCTGTCCGCATATTGACAATAAAAATTAGCCAATGAGCGTGCAAGAATTTCTGCAGTTATCAGTAAAACAGAACCTAGCTTGAGCGCGTACATGTAGAACAGAGAGAGGCAGTGTGGCAGTGTGGCAGTGTGACAGTGGTCGAGTGGTTAGGGTGCCTGACTAGAAATCCAGAGGTCACAGGTTCAAGTTCTGCTCTGTCCACTAAACTGGAGTTTCATGGTAGACGCTAGTTCAACTCCTTGGTTGTGCTTGTAGGTAGCCAATTAGTCTGCCTCTAGCCTGATTCACAGATGGTCCAGGTCGCTTGCTGTCAGTGACCTGGACTGCCCGAGAATCAGGCTAGTCTGCCTCCCACCATTTGGGATTTTCAAGCCTACATGTATTCTGTATGTTTATTTGAAATATTTCTTTCTTTCACTTTAAGTGGCGTGCCTGAGAACTCACTAGTTGTAGCTAAGCAAACATAATTCAACAACAACAACACAACTGTGGTTTACCTCAAAACACAAGAACTCACCAACATATAGCACATGTTTGTATCTTGTATTTACAGGAAATAGTTTCTAAATTTTTGCTAGCCACATTGGCACTTGTATTTATTCGCATATTGCTTGCTGAAAAACAAATATAGCCTTTATCGCGGTTCTTTCAAAACAAAACCTTGTATGCTTATAAACATGGCTGACAAATTGCAAAACACTTCCCAATAGGCCATTTTACAGTTGTGTGCTTAGTTACCTGGCCATGAATGCAAGCAAGGCTTGAGGTGACCTTGCTTTGATACAGACCTTCAAGCTTTTCTCATGTAAAATAATGTAAACTAGTTAGCATGAGAACAACTTGATTTGCACAATAAAAGCAGAGAGGTCTGTATCAAAACAAGGTCAACTCCAGCCTCGCTGCCAGTCAGAGGCCAGGTCACCTTGCCAACAACTGTAAAATGGTCTATTCCAAAAGTACCAGAATGACAATTTTTTTGCTTAAAATATGAAAACTAATCTTTGCGGGAAAAATGTCATAAAATAAAGCTTCAGTACAAATTGTCTTTTATGATGTTCCTTAATCTAGCACCATCCATATTGATATCATGGCCTGGCAGAGGCACTCTAGGAAATCCATTCCCATCACTGACGACATCAATTTCAGTGGGATCATTGACCTCCAGTCAAATATTTGTATTATGCAACGGGCAATAATTGTAGAGGACACTTTCTCCACTGATTTATCCAGCTTATTCAGTAGGCACCTCCACCTCCCCTAATCAACAGTCCAAATGCCTGCTCCACAACCACTCTTGCACTGCTCAATGATTTACTGAAATCCCGTTGGCTATCGGTCAGGGCTCTGGTCTGAGGAAAATGATTTCATGCACCAGGTCGTAAGTTTATAAGCTGGGTCAGCAACAATGAGTGGTTTTACTTGGGTGCCACCTGTCCTTTGCAAAATGTCGCTGTTTTCTATTGCAGGTAGTGAGGTCATTCGTAGCACGCGGGCATCGTGAATACTTCCTGCATAGCCAATACTCACATGCAAAAACTTGCCATTAGCACCAGCAACTCTCTGCAAAATGATGCTGTGGAAGCTTTTCCGATTAATATACTCGTTTGGGTCTTCTTTGGGTGCCCTGATTGGGATATGGGACCCATCAAGTGTACCTATGACCTGAGGGAAATGGCTAATGTCCTG
>OZ026606.1:16522779-16545279 GCA_964020085.1 Micromussa lordhowensis
ATAGAGAAAAATGGGAAGTAGTGTCCAAAGAAATGTCAAACAAACTTCTTTCACTGATCAGGCCCCGAATGGTGTTGAGTGGCCACACCCATCATGGCTGCTATCTGGTGCACAAGGATGGTACCCCAGAAATGACAATTCCATCATTCAGTTGGAGAAACAGGAATAATCCGAGCTTTGTGCTGGTAAGTGGATCAAGTGAGTGACAATATGAAGTTCAAGGGTTGTAGAGCTTGGTAGGAACCTATTTCCACTGGGGGCCCTCACTCCCAAATGCTCCAAACCATGCCCAAGCTAAGCATAGGTTAAGGCCAAACCCTACCCAAGCTAAGCATAGGTTAAAGCCAAACCCTACGTAAGCTAAGCATAGGTTAAGGCCAAACCCCGCCCAAGCTAAGCATAACCTATGCTTAGGGTGGGGTTTGGCCTATGCTTATGGGTTGGGTTTGGCCTTAACCTAGTAAGGGGTGTTTATATGAAGTTTCCCCAGTAAGAGTATTGAATGTGTCGCCTAGAGTTTAAAACTGGCCATTCATCTGCTGCCAATTTAATGAGACAAAAATATTTCCAACTCAAAAGAGCCTCTCTCTCTCCAGGGTAGCCAAAGTAGGAAAACACTATTGTGTTGTTGTAGAAAATACCTACACCCCTCCCATGAAAGGTTTTTGGCTTACCCCACCCCTGCTCCCTTAACCGGGCAACCATTAGGGAAATTCCAGATTAGCTATAAAACCTGTAGCTTTTGAAAGCTACAGTGTACCATTTTGACAGAAAAGATATCGCTCTCATATACCTTTTATTGAAACAAGGCACCTCTTTCTCATACCTGCTTAAGAATGCTGCATCCCTCTTCTAAAACCTTGAAATGAAGTCAATGATGTAGTGCTTAATAAATTTAATGATACAGCTATAAGGTGCATCTGTTCAAAACATTTTAACTTAAGTCCCTTTTAAATATCTAAATAAGAGATTTCCCTACCCTTTCATATACCTGAAGTCTGGAAATGGTACGATCCCTTTTGGGCGGAGCCCCATATATGCTATTATAGGGAGTACCCCTTCACCCCTGGTCCTCAATCTTGCAATTTTCAATGACTTCCCTGGCTGTTACTGTGTATGAATATTCTTTTGGAACTGCGCAGTGGAAGATAAACAACTTCAATTTTGGTTTTAAATAGTTTCTGCTGTTGTTGTTGCTGTTGTTTTTTGCTCAAACTGAAACAATGCTAAGTAATAATCAACAAGGAAATGATTTCTTGCTTCTATTTCCCCTTGCAGAGCGTCATAACCCCGGAGAAGTTTGCCTGGTCAAAGTGTTTCATTCCCCGGGAGAGCACTGTAATTGCTGTGTACATTATAGCTGGATTTCTGTTCACTTTGATGATTTTGAGACTTGCATATCTATGGCTAAGATCCCGTAGAAAATACAGACTCTTTATATACGAGTCTTACATAAGATAACATTAAGTTTTTTTTACAATAAGTTATACGTATTTTTAAAGAACTTCAGGAATGAATTTCCAACTGAAAAATGATGAATGTTAGATGGATGAAATTATTCATCAGCGTTCCTAAACTTTCAAATATCTGCTTTGTCTCTCTCGTGTTTTGTGGGTTTTTTTTTGCACCAGTGCTGTTTCAATAGGCCAATTTCGATATATTAGAATTCGTATAGGTAATCATACGGTTTCGAGTTCAATTTGGAAATAATTTGCACGAGTGAGTTTTTCAAAAAGCTGAAATTGCACGAGCCGCTTCGGCGAGTGCAATTTCAGCTTTTTGAAAAACTCACAAGTGCAAATTAATTCCAAATTGAATGAGAAAAACCGTATGATTACTTATTAATAATACAAACATGAAAAAATTCGCGCAGAAAAATTGCCAGAAGATGTTTCTTGAAGCCATTTTTTCGCATTCGAGAAAACTTTTTTCAGAGTTTCCGTACAACATTTTTGTCACTGCTTTACATGATATCATTGGCCTACAAAATTTCTCATTGTCTTTCTGCCAATCATTATCCAGAATTACGATGTGTAATTTGCACTGGTGTTACACTTTTTGCACTGGTGTTACACTTGAACTGCACTGCTCTCAGCCAATCAGAATCGAGTAATTTTTTCATGTGTATTATTAAGCCTAAAACAATAGACCTCAGCACGAGGCTCTGGGGAATAAACCCCACAAACTCTGTATTTATTCCCCAGAGCCTCGTGCTGAGGTCTATTGTCTTAGGCCAGAGTCTTAGGGTGAATTAAAATATATCGAAATTGGTCTATTTTCCTGCATCAATTCGTTTTGTTTGCAAACGCAAACAATTTGAAGCAGCCCGTCAGTCAGAAAGTCTCAAAACTATAATTAAATGAATATTAATTTTTTTTGGGTGTGGTCGAAAAAGGCTATTTCAGAAACGTTAAGAGAAACGTTATAAAAATGAACTTTGTACCTGTTTGTTTTTAAATTAATATTTAAATTAATTCTCTGCAAACAAGCTTTGCAGTTTTGCAAAACAAAAAAAAGTATTGTAAGTAAAATTGTATATACCTCTAAAATTCATGATTTCAATTAAAAATGCAATGAATGGAACGGAAGGTGTGAGGAGTGATTACCATGGAGGGAACTGGGGCAACTTTGGGGAACTGGGAGCTAGTTATCGAGGGACTGGCTGAGGGCGAAAATAAACGGGAGTCTTGTAAATTGTTCTTTTTTTCTATTCACAGCTTGCTGGTCATAGAGTATTCCTTCTGGTAAATTTACGTCCGATAACCAGGAATTTGTACTTCCATCTTTCTCGTTTCCATCATTTTTGGGGATCTATTTTATCAGAAGTACTCACAACTTGACACAGAAGATTGCTTCAGCAAATTTATTCATGATAATCAGGAATTTATCCCTTCCTTCATCGTATTTCGGATATCTTTTGGATCTATTGACCACAGGTGCTCAAAGCTGGAATCAGAGAACATTCGTTCGGCAAAATTGACTCCTGATAAGTGGGAATTTAATATACTCCCTGGCTTCTCTTTTGGAGCTTTTTTTCTGGATCTTTCCCAATCAGACCTGCTCACACCTGGTTACAGACCATCCCCTCTGGCAAATGCACTTCTAATTCATACTTCCTTCTTCCTGTGTTGGACAATTGACAATGTTTGGTTTCGATGCTTATCACGGCTTAGCGATTCAGTTGCATCCGATTCACGCTGAAGGGAAGTTTAAATGAACGAGTTGTATTTTTTCGTGAGAATGAGAGAATTACAGTATTCGCTATTTCGATCCTCAATTCCGGACACTCGTCACTGCAGGCGTGAAAATCATGCAGTGGAGCCTCGCTATCCTCGAATCAAGGACTCCAAAAAAAAAAACCCTCGATATCTTGAACTCAAATCATTTTTCCGATCTTTCCTTGTGTAATGATATCTATTCAGTCACTGACTATAGGCTACAAAGAGCCCTCGACATCTCGAAATATTTTACGTTTTCCTTACGAGCTGGAGACAACAGAGTTCAACTGAAAGCCACACCGAATAAAATGGGCGCGACAATCCAGTTCTTTTTTCTGCCAATTTGAATATTTCACGCGGAGTATTACGCTTTGTCTAAGCGTATAGGTCTCCAGGTATACTCTTGATTCACCTAGTGTCAAACAAGTCGCACATAGGACAGGTGATACATTGACAAGAATCTTACGTTGAAAATGAGTTTTTTAATCTTCAGTTGTCAAACGATTTCCTTTCACGGGCTGTTGGTCGATTAACACCAAGCAATACTTAGCCAGAAACGTTAAACCCATTTTGTGAAGAGGTTAATTACAATAAACATGATAAACATCGTTCAGCTTATGCTAGATGGATGAAATTATTCATCAACGTTCCTAAACTTTCAAATATTTGCTTTGTGTCTCTAGACGAAATAACTTTTTCCTGCTTGAATGGTGCAATCCAACCTGACTTGCACGTGATTCGTAGTTGCAGCCAATAAAAATCACACAATTTTTTCGGGACGGGCTCGGGATACGGGAAAGTTTAAAAACACAAGGCAATTTTTGACTCCCAAGAAATCCAAAAGAATGCGCTCCCGAATTTAAGACGCTGGCTGACTACGTCATCCCGCGTAATAAATATTGAATTTTTTTGGCGTGGTCGAAAAACGTTGGGAGAAACGTTATAAAAGTGAATTTTTATAGCTGTTTGAAGCAATATTTTTTACTTTATAGTTAAATAAATTATCTGCAAACAAGCTTTGCAGTTTTGCAAAACAAAGCAAATGTTGTAAGCAAAATTGTATATACCTGTAAAATTCATGATTTCAATGGAACAAAAGTGAGGGGTGATTACCAAGGAGGGGTCTGGGGCAACTTTGGGGAACTGGGAGCTAGTTATCGAGGGACTGGCTGAGGGCGAAAATAAACGGGAGTCTTGTAAATTGTTCTTTTTTTCTATTCACAGCTTGCTGGTCATAGAGTATTCCTTCTGGTAAATTTACGCTGGATAACCAGGAATTTATACTTCCACCTTTCTCGTTTCCATCATTTTGGGGATCTATTTTATCAGAACTACGCACAACTTGACACAGAAGATTCCTTCAGCAAATTTATTCATGATAATCAGGAATTTATCCCTTCCTTCATCGTATTTCGGATATCTTTTGGATCTATTGACCACAAGTGCTCAAAGCTGGAATCAGAGAACATTCGTTCGGCAAAATTGACTCCTGATAAGTGGGAATTTAACATACTGCCTGCCTTCTCTTTTCAGTGGAGTTTTTTTTCTGGATCTTTCCCAATCAGACCTGCTCACAGCTGGTTACAGACCATTCCCTCTGGCAAATGCACTTCTAATTCATACTTCCTTCTTCCTGTGTTGGATTGATTGACAATGTTTGGTTTCGATGCTTATCACGGCTTAGCGATTCAGTTGCATCCGATTCACGCTGAAGGGAAGTTTAAATGAACGAGTTGTATTTTTTCGTGAGAATGAGAGAATTATTCGCTATTTCGATCCTCAATTCCGGACACTCGTCACTGCAGGCGTGAAAATCATGCAGTGGAGCCTCGCTATCCTCGAATCAAGGACTCCAAAAAAAAGCCCTCGATATCTTGAACTCAAAACATTTTCCCGATCTTTCCTGGTATCATGATACCTATTCAGTCACTGACTATAGGCTACATCGAGCCCTCGACATCTCGAACTATTTTACGTTTCCCTTACGAGCTGGAGACAGCGGAGTTCAACTGAAAGCCACACCGAATAAAATGGGCGCGACAATCCAGTTCTTTTCTCTGCCAATTTGAATATTTCGCGCGGAGTCATGATTGCGCTTTGTCTGAGCGTATAGGTCTCCAGGTATAATCTTGATTCACCTAGTGTCAAACAAGTCGCACATAGGACAGGTGGTATATTGACAAGAATCTTACGTTGAAAATGAGTTTTTTAATCTTCAGTTGCCAAACGATTTCCTTTCACGGGCTGTAGGTCGATTAACACCAAGCAATACTTAGCCAGAAACGTTAAGCCCATTTTGTGAAGAGGTTAATTACAATAAATATGATAAACATCGTTCAGCTCTTCTGGAAAGTTCGTTAATGTACGCGCATTAACAATTAAGATTTTTAATTTGGCGAGTCCTTTTTGTTTTGGCTTTGTGCCTCCAGGAAAATCGATTTTCTTTTTCTTTTTAATTAAGGTTTTTAGAGTTTTCATTCTAGACACGATCACAGAGAAGAAATGCCTCCGGATATAGAAATAATCGACGTTCCTTTGCCAACTAGATCCGGTACGATAGACAAGTTCGATTTATTTCAAAGGGCTTCAACATATCCTGATATATTTTGACGAGTTCTGGGTTTGTCGTCTTTGAGGTCACAAGCTAAGAGCTATGTCTTTATCTAAGGACTAAAATTGATTATATTGTTTTATTGGTTTTCTTAATAACAGCCATTAAATATTCTGTCTTTGTTTTGATCATTTCCCACAAACATAATGTGTTTCAAGATTCATGTTTCCTTTCTTTTCACAAGGAAATGCAAGAAATTTAAATGAGTATTTTCATCAAATGTGTCCGAGAAAAACGTTTGCCTTAATTTAGATGCAAATTGGATTTTTTTTAATCGGTTTTTTCATATCCTACGAGCATAGAAAAGTCTTCCAATTAATTGTACTTCTTTTGTACAAATGCGATGACTGCTAAATCATAGAATAAAAGAAGGAAGTGTCGCGTAAGAGAAAACATTAGAAGAAGCCTACTCTCGAACCGAATTAAAGCTGCATGTGTTTTACAGGACTCAGTACACTGATCACACTGTGGAGTTCAATGTAATATAAAAACCATAACTCGGAATGAAATAGCCACGATTGGTCTTTTTTCATTTTGTTTTTGCATTTTTTTTCATCTTCTTCTTTTATTTACACAGATTTACTGAACTTCAAACATGTAATCGAAACAGGAGAACATCTTTTTCATGTTTATAGGAGTCAACAACTGCTTCATCAAGATCAACTTTCAGACATTGTCTGCGCCGAAATTTGTGCCATTAAGTGAATATTTAATTCGGCAAAAAATGCACGACAGTGTCTTGTGTCAAAATTAAATAAAGAAATATTTTAAAGGCTATAGAGCAATACATTTCGAGCACGTAAGCACATAGTAAGCGTTGACTGGCATATTCACAGTACGGATATGCTGAATTTAGTTATTTGTAGGTGTTTATAATAAAACTACGAGAATTATGATAAAAAATAGAATACACAATTAATACAACTCGTGTAGTGAATAGCGCCGGGGATACAGTTCTCTAACTTTCAGCTTTCGTCGTGTACGCTGTATTTCTTTTTTCCTTTTAGAAAAACTTACTCTTAAGCAACCATTGTAGATTATTTTTTTCTTGTTGTTGTTAGATATTTTAATCCCTCTTTAGTAAAGCTTGACATTAAGGGTCTTCTTGTCAATTTGCAGTAATAATTTTGGTGAGGTCAAGAATAGTCTGAGCGAGTTACATATGATTGTCCAGGAGATAAGCTAAAAAGTCGCTCCTCGTTGAAATGATAAACATTATTGTCAAGCACCGTTGAGCCTTAGAGCCAGAGTTCAGGTGAAAATCTTCATCTTCCACTAAAATTTGGGTCAGTATTAAGACTCCTTTTTTCATGATAAAACAGAAACTACGAGACGTCGGAATTTCGATTTCTCGAACCCTTTAGTTTTCGAAGCAAACGTCGTTTGCCTCCCCTCAGTCGAACACAGTAATTTTTAGCCCTGATTTCGCGAAGAGCTCGATTCTTAGACCGTTTTTCGTTTTCCTCGGAGGTTCGAAAAATCGGGATTCCACTGCATATTCGAAGTCTATCGTGGTAGTCTTCCCGCTCTCTCTTCCAAGTCAATGTTCCCGGCATTTTGTGCCCTTCCTCCAGGTTTTCGACATCCTAGAAGACCTCTAAACTCCTCTCGATATTTTTCGTTGAATATTGTGTAAACAATGGGATCAGCGGCACTGTTAGCGAAAACGAAAATATTAGCCAGGATAACCCACGTATTGCACTGCGCGCAATTGCTGTCGTTGAAGTCGAGGACAAGCCAGACGATGTGGTTGGGTAGCGCACAAACGGCGAAAACTATCGTAATAGCAATCGACAGTCTCAGAACCTTTTCCGAGTCACGCGCTTGACCACCCTGCCCATCTGGCGTGTTCGGCCCGCTTTTGTGAAGTTCGCAGCAGATTTTAAGGTAGGAACCAAACACGACCGGTAGAGGTATTACATAGTCGGTGAAGAATATCGCGAACGAGTAAAGCCGACTGTAAACTTGCTTAGGTTCTGGCCAATTCTCCTCGCAGTGACCAGTCGTTGGGTTTACTTTCAGAACCAGAACGTACGGCAGCACCAAGATCAACGAGGCAATCCAGATGACGAAGATTGACTTCTTTGCGGCAGCGAGGCCCATTTGAACCTTAAGCGGATGAACTACGGCTCGATACCGGCTGTAGCCGATGGCAGCCAGCGTGAAAACTGACGCGCTAACACACATTGTCTGTAATGGAAAGAGCGCCTTACAAAGTGCGCCGAAGTAGGGCCACACACAAGCCTTCTCTTGGACAGGCAAGTCAAACGGTATACATATTAGAGTGAAGACTAGGTCGGCCACGGCTAAATTCACTAAATAGTAATTCATCACCGTCCGCATGCGAAGTCGTTTCCAAACCACCCAGCACACGAAGCAGTTACCACACATGCTGGTCACAAAAATCACAATGAATATCAAATACTTCAGTATTTTCAAAGCCAATTCATTGCTGAGCGAGGGACAGATCTGTACGGAGTGATTGAATTTTGTAGAAATCTCCCAAGGGTTCGAATTCACGGTAGCGTTCATTCTCAACTAATTCCAATTCCTGATCTAAAGTCGTGTCCAGAAATACTGATGTCAATGACTGATTGTCAAAATTCGCAGAAGGAGATTGCATTTTGAGTAAACGTCAGAACGCTTGCAGGCCTAAGAGGATCAGGTATCAGCTGTTTCGAGCCAGGTGACACTTCATTTTCGCTTCCCTTACACACGTTTCCCTTAGTGTTTTTAAGGAAGTTGAGTACGTGATGACATGTAAAGGACCTACCACAAAGGGTCGTGTCCCGCAGTCACTCCGACGCAGTCCACATAGAAATTGCATCCCTCAAATCCGTTCATGCTTATTATGTATTCATCATCATCTGTCCTCATTACGTCATGCAAGGCTTATATTCTCACGAAGGTTATAATTCGTTAGTTTGGCGCGAAATTTTGCCCTCGCAAAGTGAAAGTAAATAGATCACCAGTATGTACCATAGATAAATAAGACTTATAAAGGGTCACCTTGCCTGCCAAGAATTTTCTTTTTCGCGCAAACTTCTCGCGTCTCGTTTTGTAAAAACTTAGCGCAAAATAAATGCTTGCTTCAACATTCCAACCACCCACTTCAGTGCTTATATTTCGAAAATTCAGATCTAGGATCTTTGAAACTGATTGTAAACGTGTTCGATCTCCAAAGTGCCCTTATACTTACGAAACGACAGCTATCAGAACAACGTAATATTGACTAAGTACTTTTCGATCATCTTTTTAGATTAGTTATTTGCGTTTGTCATCAACGAAGATTGACTGCCTCGAAACTGTCCAAGATTACTCCTGCTGTTTAAACATCTTGCTTCTTTCCCTCCTCTGCAATTGCGAAATTCATCGTGAATCAGTGTTAGCAGCGAGAAGCTAACCATCATAAAACTGAAACAGGTTTTGCTTCCACTGCCAAGTTACCAACAGGAAGTTAACATCTTCTTAACTTACTTCGCAGTTGGAAATAAACCAGGAAACATTACCCTGCACAGCGTGGGTGCTCGTCGAAAAAAAAAATGAAAAGAACCGTAAGAGGTGCCAAGATCCTCTTTTGTGGGCGTGGCTTGTTTTCCCCCCACCCCTAAGAGGTACCTTTTCTAAAACAACACATTCTCTTTTAGTCATATTTTCTCGGCTCAGATGTGCTGCAAAAATTTTCCGCTGTGGACCTTTCGAGGCCGAACATTAAGAGGTACGAAAGCCTTAAAAGTTCGACGAGTACCCCGGTCCCCGGGATTTAGCCTACGAGTGAATTGTTTGCGCTGGAGCCTCCGACGAAAGTATCGCCGCCGCCGCCGCCGAAATCTAACCTTTGTAGTCGAAACCGAACAATCCCGCCCGCTTCACCAACAACTCCTGTGCTTTCCTGTCCGTAATATTAAAATTTTCGGATGATGCCTAGACGTCCCTCAACAGCGCTTGACTGCATATATTGTATATACTTAGATCGCGTGGAAAGAACAACTAAAGCAGCCGTCAGCCTTAAATGCGCTTCTTGGGGAGATAAAATGTTTTCCTTAACCAGTAATGATTCGTTCCCCTCAAGCAATTAGCGAACAAGTCAAAAATATTCGTTTACCTTAAGTAAACAGGAAAAGTGTATCATTTGCTGTGTTAATGGATCCCACCATTAAATAACACAATCAGACCCTTTATATCCATTTGACTACCCACATAATGGAAGAAAACGTTTCCACATCACTTAGTTTCTGCTCCAGTATTTTTAAATTATTAAGGAAAACCTATTCATGACCTATTTGGTAAAAAACAAAAACGTACAAGATTTCATATAAAAGAACGTAATATTCCCAGAACTTTCAAATAACCGTTCAGAAAAAATGAGTTCCGTTTGAGGTTTCCCTGAAAAAAAAAAAAGCGCCTTTCGGTCAATGCCGGAGGCCGTGAAATAGACGGTAAACGATGCAAAAATTCAAATGGAACTCGAATTTACATTTGGAATAGCCCCAAGCGGCAAAACGAGACTATCTTAAGAGAAGTTCAAAAAGTGCTTCCACTGTCAGAGCATAAGTTTCATGCAAGTTTTTTTTTAATCTTTAAACCGCGCGACCAATAGCCTAAGACGCGTGCACTATGAGCCAATTTAAACCTTTTTTTGACACTGAAAACCAAACATAAGTCTTGAGAAACAAGAGACCCACGCAATATCGATCATTCGAAAAAATCATTTTAATTTTCATTCTAGTGTACAATTCCATCAATACACTTGAAAATACCCTTTTTTTCTATTCTTACAATATGGTTTAATCCGAAAGTAGTCCGAGCACATGCGGGAACTCCGAGAAACTCGCGTCACGTACTCTGTCAATTGCAGGATTTCCAATGAAGGGGATGTCTGATAAACAAATGTTCATAAAGACGTGATTCGAGTACAGGGACCACTGGTTCTTCTACTCCACATATATTTACAAATAGCATCAACAGCACAGTAAATAAAAATTGGAATCTGCGCTTCTCGTTTCACAAACTACAAACAATTTGACCAAACAATATTGGCCACTTAAAAAGTGGATGGCTGCAATGGTTTAGTCATAGACGCCGCCTGAGGGAACATGGTATGGTAGTTGACAAGGGGAATAGCCCTTGCAATGATCTGCTTTCCTAAAAAGTTAAAGATAAAGGAATATTAGTATGCATACAGATAGCTCTTTAGCAAGCCAAACAGTACAGTAAAACAAATCAGGACGCCATTATCTGTTACTTCCCACACAAAGCCCCAATAACTCCCTGTTACTGGGGACTTCTGACTACCACACCTAAAATTTGTATGAAGTACAAATCAATGAATGAAACTCACCAGCAAACCATCTCCCATGAAGAGCTTTGGATGCACTGGCAGCAACTTCTGCATTGCTACATTTCACATATACAGCTCCCTGTCAAGTCAAAACAGTTCATTCAGCACAACGTATCTTCTATCAAAAACAACAGACCATTTGTCCACACCCTGGGGCCACCTAGGTTATATTATGCCTCTCTCTGAGTCCAAAAAGCGGCTGGTAATCGAGTATAGGAGCCCCCCAACTGAAAATAAGTAAATACATAAATACATTTTGGGTTATTGTTGACTCGAATTTAAAGATGCACCTTGAAAGACAAAATGCCTTGAGTGAAGGTGCTAATTGAAAGAGAATTAGGACTACATGTACCTTGTTGATAAATATTTGTTCACTTGTGGTAAAAGAGACAGTTACACAGGTGTTTCTTATCACTACCTTTAGTTTTTAAATGCCCGTTTCAAAAATGTTGTCGCACAGACCTGATTTGACGCCTTGTCCACATGAATGTGGTACACATAACCATATTTGGTACATTCTTCCAATACGTCATCTTGAATGTCAGCATCCCAGTCTGGGTCTTTTTCTCTTAAAAACCAAGTTGTAAGTGGCTTAATGTATGTAATGACTACATCACCCGTACCATTCTTGAAGACACGAGAGATACAACTGCAAGAATATCTCTCCCAAAACTTATTCCTCATGTATTAATGCACAAGGATGCCAATGGGCACACCCACAATGAGATGTTGGAAATGAAGTTCATTGCGACTTTACAGGGTTAGATTAAGGGCTAGACTCCGGGCTGCTTAACCAAATTCAAGAACATTTTTCTTTTCAGATTCACCCTCCTGTGAAAACCAATCCTGCCAAAAACCTAACACAACTCTTAAACTCTTTCTTTATTGAACAACCAATAGCTACATGTACAGTTTTCTGATGTTTTCATGTATACACTGCACACTATATGTACATGTATCAGTTACAGAATTGCATATGAAGTACTCACTTGGTTGGATCAAACATGTTAAGCAGCATGATGCATTGCGTAGGAAGAGGGATTGCAACTGGTGTAGCCATAGCCTGTTGTACCCCAACTGCTGGTGCTGGAACACCGGGCACCTGCAGACCTGCAAACAATGATAAGTAGTGTGAGCCGAAGAGTAATTCAAGGATTACAGTGTCCTGTGGTGTATAACAAAATGGTACACTCCAACTAGTGCTGCAATGATACAACAGGGCAGGGGGACAATTTTGGACAATACAAATTATGATATTTGAACATGTCCAACAGTACACAGCAGAATATCACGATTCTTCGTCAACACTAAGAAACTACTACCTTCAATGAATCCATATCCAAGTCAAATCCCTTTTGTAGCTATTTACTAGTTTACCTAAGTGGTACAAAGTGCTGCCAAAGGGAAGGAGGACGTACAATGTAAGGAGTGTCAATGCAGGGCAGGGTTGTTCCCATACAGAACTGAGCATTATTTAACTTCTCAGATTTAATTTCCCAGATTAGCACTCAGCAGCACTGAGCTTCATTACATTTTCAGAGGTAGTGCTCTCTTATGGACAAAACTCACTCTCTTATGCTAGTACACACAAAGGTTCAAGAAACTTCTCAAAAGAGTTAAAATAGCACTATTGCAAGGTTTATCAATTAAATTATTAAAAACTGGATCATTGGATAATGTAATTCGAGAGTTTTCATTAGCTTAGCCATCATGGGCTATGAGTTATTATACCATGATCTACGAATATGGTAGGCGTACGCGTGTTTTTTCGCCTCGATGGCTATCTACCATCTCATATCCAATGCGCGCTTGTGGATTAATTGTTAAATATTATGTGGGAAATAAAACACTTCAGGAGGTTTCAGGTTATGGCTGAATGACTTTCAGTTTGAGGCTACAAGCAGTAATCTTTGCAAAGGATTGGAAGGAAGTATATTCTCCCTCCGTGCAAAATCCAAAAATTAATGTTGGTGCGGAGAAAATCTGTGATTTTTAATAATAATTATTCACTTCAACAGATAGCAAATAACACTTGACGAGGGAACTTTGCTTTAAACTATAAACCTGGACCGGGTTGTTCGAAAGCCGGTTAACGCTAATCTACGATTAAAAGTTAATCGTAGCATTGATTTTTCTTGAATAAAAATGTTTTCAACTGCTAATGTTTTGTGTAGTTTGAGATTACTCAAACTAAAAACAGAAAGACAAATAATATAAACAGAAAACTTCACTAAAAAGTTACAAAACTGAAATCAAAATTCTCGCTAATCCTGGGTTAGCTTAATCGGGCTTTGAACAACCCGGCCCAGATGTCTGGTTAAAAATCAAAATTTTGTTTGCTGTTTGCTGTTTTTGTTTGTTTTCCAAATGACTTCTTTAGCATTAGACGAGTCTTCTAACTGTTTTTTTTTTACTGTTTTGCAACAAGAGTGGACTGATATAAAGTTCTCGATAGCTTTCATCCCTGCTTTCATTGATTGAAGAGAGTACATGGTACACAGGGCCAATAGGCCATTTCTTAGTTACTTTGTGCCTGTGTCAAAACGAGTCTTTGCGTGAAAAGAAACCATTCATATGAAAATATGATCTGCCTTCAAGTTCATTTTCATGTAAATCAAACTCACTTTCACATGAAAGGTTTTGCACAAAGACTTGTTTTGAACCAGAGTCACAAGGTAGCAAGGAAATGGCCTATTCTTCTATTTGCACCTAACCACAATTCCTTGCATTTTTGATGTTACCACTGACCACAAATCCTAGTGTTTTTCATGAGATAAGTGGTTCAATGCCTCTGTTATAATTTTTTACCAATTAGATCTGCTGCCTTTCATTTCCTTCAAGCTCATGGCACCGATGCCACCAGCATTTAAAGTGACAAGAAAGTTCCATCCTTGCTTTGCATAGTGGGCTTGCCTTGACCTATTTAGCATGTCATAGGATCACTTGAGTGGTAGTCATATGTGAATAGTGATACTTGCCCAGTTCCTAGCTCTTATGAAACCTGAACAAATACAGTACCGCTCAAAGGTAAGTTGACAGTCCCTCGAAGCTCGATACTCGAAACTCGATTCTCGATCCTGGATTCTCAAAAACTTTGAGGATCGAGGCTTGAGTCAAGTTTCTAGACGTTCGGGAATTTATCGAGACCGTTCGAGAATTTATCGAGTCGAGTTTCGAGACTTTCGAGTATGAAAAACAAAGGACTTTTCGCAGAATTAACTTTTGACACGTCTGAATCTTGAGCTTTCTTTACCGGTAGATCCATTTTGAGTTCACTCAGGCCCATAATTTCAGGCCGAATCTGTTTACAGGAAAATACGTTATGGAGCTTTTCTTTTACCGAACCAAAATCTTTCTTAGACGAGTTTTACAAAATACTCGCTTAAAGAAAACCAGTAACTACCCCATGACTTTGCTGTTGTTTCGGGTTTCACGGCGTCGCCTTGCACCAAAATGCTTAATTTATCAGGTTTCTTTTCCCTCATAAGAAGTTCTTTTACCTTTTAGTGAATGAATTTTACATCCTTTTAAGAATCTTTAACATATTGCATCGAGACAGTTTACTTTGGGAGCCTAATAAGGTAGTCATTTTTCGCGCGATTAATTATCTCCACACGCTGTAAATATTTCCGAGTTCATGATCGATCGGCGACATTCAGGCGGCGGTCTTGCCAGTTGTTTATTTTTAAATGAGTGTATCCTTCTTTCAGATTTTTTTTTTCGATTCAAAATATCTGTTTTTCGCTCATGCAGATGCAAGCGAATGGATGCTTGACGTTGGCGAAGTGAACGTACGGAAAATGTTATGTTATTTGATCGAGACATAATTGTCGTGACCTCAATCAATGGTACTTTTTCATTCGATGCATTATTCTTTTACGAGAATTTTCAGACAGATATTTTACAGATATTTTGTCAATATGAATTTCTTCTTTTGATTAAGTGTGTTTAAAAATAGATTTCACTGAATTTCTTGGTCAAGTTTGTTGCACCGCGCTGTGACAGAAATATTTTAGTCGTCGCATAATTTATCTCTAAATCTCTAGTCACGAATTGTCGTAAGAGTGAAAGTAAATACTCGAGCCTCGAAACTTGATTCTCTATTCTCGAAAACTTCGAGGATCGAGAATCCAGTTTCGAGTCGAGACTGTCAACTTACCTTTGAGCGGTACTGTACATGAACACCTTGTGTGCTCTTGCTCAATAAAGAAGCTACAGTGTAGCTTACTTTCTAGACAAATGTTCAGGCTTCATTTCTAAAAAACTTTTTACATTGCAATCAGTATAAAATGCAGACCGCAGGCTGGGGGTAAAATGTGGGTGTTACACTGTATACACTTCAAAAGTCTGCAGTCTGCATTCTACCCCTAGTTTGCACTCTGTATTTTACAATGACCGTTCCACACTGGCAACACACACCTGCTGAATGGCCTTGAGATAATTTGGCCATAAGGGCAGCTCGAGCTGTTGAGTTTAATTCCACACCACCTTTTTCATACTCTTCATCATCCAGGAATGAATATGACGAGGAGTCTCCTCGCTCAGTTACAGGGCCAACCTTCATGGGCCTGCCTGCAAGTTCAAAACCATTCATCTGATCCATAGCTTGCCTGGCTGCATCAGCATCTTTGAACTGAAGAAAACCATACCCTTTTGATCTTCCTGTTTCTGAATCATAAATCATCTGTACACTTTCAACCGTTCCAAAGGGTTCAAAGATTGCTTTGATCATTTGTTCATTAATGTTAAAATGCAGGGATCCAACATATAGTCTTGTGGGGCCAGGTGGAGCCTTCAGTTTTTCTGCTTCAGCTGCTGCACGGTTCTTTTCTGCTTGCGTAGGCATCACCATGATCGGAGCACCCAACAGTTTCTGACCAGACAAGTTAATGGCCTACAAGGGCAATCATACACAACAGAAGGTCATAATTGCAGAGTTCAAATACATTTAAAACACTGTCACAATTAGAATGGGCCATGTACCTACAAGGATTTCATTAAGGTGTGTTCACCGACCAAATTGACCGGCTGTGAGGACAATTTTGCCCATATACAGGAAAGTTCTTTTAGAGAATCTCAGTTCAAAATGTTTTGCCTGCCTGTGAAAACCATTTGCCCTCAGCCACATGCTGAAAACGTTAAAGAAACCTCTGGTATCTATGACACGTTTCCAAACTGTTCTGAACAGAACCTCTTTTGATCCAATATTTTGAGTGAGGTGCCAGCATATTGCCAGGACAATCTCAATTGACAATCCTCACCAAATATACACAAAGTTGCAATGGCCCCAATGAGCCACCTGACTACTCTAGTCTAAAAACAGAACAGAGAAAGGAGAGTAGACTTTCCATAGCCAAACTGCAGTCTCCTCTAGTGTCCAACCATTCAAAGCCTGTTACTATAAGAGTAAGACAAGCTGTTTGTGATATAAATGCTTTACAAAATCTCACCAAAGGCACAGCTGATCGATCTGTAAACTCAACGTAAGCAATCCCTTTGGAACGTCTTGAGTTGCGATCAGATATAATTCGCACATCTGCAACCTGAAAGTCACATTGTTCCAAAGACTCAGTGGCAGAAACATAAAATAAGGAAATGCAGTAAGACAGGGAAGGCTTACAAAATGGACTTACTTGGCCCACTTTCGAAAAAAACTCTTCTAAGTCTCTGGGTCTAATGTTCCTTGCAAGCTGCATGCAGAAAGCTGTCCTTGCATCCCTTTCTTCTGGTGTTATATCTTCTGCCGGTTTTAGCTCCCTTCTGCAGGAAAAATTTAAATTACTTGTCAGCACTAACTTCCTTAGAGGAGGTAGGGTTCTCAAATTCTTGAGTTACAGTACCTTTCCAAACGCTGTTCAAATGGACTTTTATTGCCATCACTTCCCTCCAACTCTTCCTTCTTCTGACGATTTGATGGACTTGGACTGCGACTTGCACTTTTTTGTCTCTCGCGTCTAGATCTGTGGTCATTGCTGCAAGAACAAAAAATGTATATTTACATGCCTATCTCAGTGCCATTTGGTACCTTGAAGTTAGTAGAACTCAAGCAAGTGTTTTGAAGTCTTTGTTTTGTTGTTTGATGGCTTGTGAATTGTACATTACCCAGGAAGAGCTATGTAATGTAGCAAATCCACTATGAATAAAGATTCAAAGACAAATGAAAACTTGAGAATATACCGAATTGACTCAGTGTTCAGATAAGAATGGTCATAAGTACAAAGTCTGCCAAGTTTGCTCACCTGACCTGACCGAGGCCCTTATCTATTGAACTGCATTCCCATACAAATTTGCAGAGGCCCATATCTGTTAAACAACTTCATTCCCATTGGAACCTCACCTTAAAACGCATCTGGAACCCCGAGTTTAGGACTCAGTGAAAACTACTATAGACTGGGATAAAGTTAACCAAAATAAAAGCCTGTTTCTGGGTGTTCTTTTTCAACACAGTAAAATAACTTCAATCTAACCAACCTTTTACGTCTTCTCGAGTCTGGGGGGCTTCTTGAACCGCTTCTACTGCCACTGGCACTACGACCTCTACGCCTCCTGAAAAACAGAAATGCGAGTGTATTAGGACAATTTGTTTTTTTCATCTTGACATTGGACAGATGACAAAACAAGTATTAGCTTTCCAAATACAAACAGTAGAGTTGTACATATACAGGACATTAGTGTGACTCAAGTGAAAGCTGTAGCACCAAACGTATGTTGTGGTGCAATTTTACCTGGGCTCAATTTCAACTTATCCTTTGTCTTATGCTCATTAGAATACATTATCATACACAAAACCTCAAGATAACGAATATTTTTTTGTTTGCAGAAATAACCGAATATGAAAAACTAATCTCCCACCTGTCACGACCCCCTGAACGGCTCCGTCGTCTTCGATTTCTGAAACAAGTTAAAAATGTGTATTTTAGATTAACTTGATATAAAATTTGAGTGAACATTTTGCCTTCAAAGACGTACACAGTCAGTACTTACCTTTCACGGCTATTGCTACGGCTACGACTTCGACGCCGACGACTCCTGCAAAAAAATTCCAGAACCAATGTTTGGTTTTTATGAGGAAAACATACCGTATTTTCTGGTGTTTAAGTCAACCCTACATTTTTTACCATAAAATCGAGATTTCAACAGTTTAAGGCATGTTTACTGAACAAAATGTTTTCCATTCTCAAGACAAAATGAGTCTTGTTTCTATTGTAGATCACCTCGAAGACAATAAATCAAATCAAACAAAATTATGCACATCAATCATGTAACACAGAGGAAGTTTCAGTACATCAATAAATTGCACAATTTATCCTAATTTCAATAAAGTAACTTCTTAAAAACAGTGCCTGTAACAGTTTTTCGATATCCTGAAGTTGTTTGTGACAAGGGAACACCAAGCAATCATGAAGTAAGCCCCGGAGAAACAATTCAGTAAACAAGCCACCATCTTGGTTCTTTTTGTAGCCAGGCAACATGGCTGCTAAGACAATCGTGAGATTACCAAGCCTGTTGTTTCGTTGAATGTTCGGTTGAAAGAGTGGAGAATGAAAGTGTGATTTACCACGATACAGGGAAATACCACTCATATTTCTCCTTGAATTTCGGACTGAAAAACACTTCAATGTAATGCTGTCAATGTAAGTCCTCCAAACTTCAACAGTATGCATGGTTAAGTCCAGAGAAGTGCAACATTAAAGTGTACTGTAGAAAGCTAGGAAAGGTGAGTTCAAAACATTAATGATGTCAAGATTTATTGTTGCCACAAGAACCTACAAAGTTTGTTGTGGATTTTTGTAACCTTGAAAACTGTGTTATGCTAATGAATTCCGACTTTTTGGATGAATGAGTCGTCTCTCAACTTTTGGACAGTGTACAAGTCAAGTTCGGTTTTTTGGACTGATTTTGAGGGTATGAAAGGTCAACTTATACACTGGAAAATACGGTAGCCTTTATGCTACACATGTACATTCACTTTAGCTGAAAGAAATAAATTCATGTTTAGCTACCAAATGCCCTTAGCCTAAAAGGACATTCAACACTCGGAAACCTGCAAATGATCAGCTTTAAATCATTTCAAATAAAGCATATGCAAGTTTCTTACCTGTCTGGGCTTCTACTACGACTGCGATTTCGTTGACTTCTGTTGGAAAAAAGACCAGCAGAACTGTCAGAGAAGTTTTCTGATGAATACTACGCAACACTCATGGTCTTTTAAAGCCATCTATAAACCACACCCTTTAGTGGGCATATACAAGTACTTTTAGAGGGTTTAGTAATCTTTGAAAACTTGGTTTTGGTTATGTCGGGCATTGAAGATGCTTAGTAACACTCTCTCCAGTTCTGGCAGCCATGATTCCGCAGTGTAAACACGGACGTTGTAGAGAAATACAATACCTTCATTTGCCTTAGTGGATCATGTTCAGATGCAAATAACTGTTCAAAATGAGAAAACACATGTTATGGCACATCTGTAGCTAGAAAGCAAGTTTTACCTAGGTAGAAATTAACAAGCAGCAGAAAACATGGCACACTGAAGCCAAGCCATGAACAGCTCTACACATTTGTGAAGTGTATAGTGTATAATTTTATAAAGTTGAACACTGCCAAAGGGAGATGACCAAGAGTGTGGTTAGTGAAAATCAAACTAATGTGCAGAACAAGTACTCTTTTAAAATGCATTAATTGTTTTCTTAATAAAGTGCAATGGCACTATTCAGATTGGCAAGTCTGAACATGTATTGTACTAATATAAAAAAATATACCTTTATTTACCCTTCGCAGAGATAAGGGCACAGCAAAGAACATCAGTAAATTAAATGAGGGTTTTTAAAATCGTTTCCTTCAAAGGCAATAAATATGTTTGACTAATTACAAATTTACGCTCAAATTGGAATAAGTAAACCCAGTCCCTCCCCTAGTCAATGCCTTTACTTCAACCTGTTACATCAAAAACCAGACATCTTGCAGTCCAGTGATCATCTGCTGTTATAATGCCTTGGAAAACCTAAACTTTCTACCTAGGGCGAAAACAGAAATATTCGCTCAGATTTCAGGAGGTACACTGTAAAAGTGAAGATGTTTTTCTTTTTTTACTTTTACACCGCCTAGCTTTTCCCTATTGTGCGTTGGATTTTCTTTCATTTGTAATCTGAATTTTAATGAGTTTTCCTCAACTCATGTTGGGATTAAATTGAAAGACAATGCCACATTGAATTGATGTTGCTTTTACCTAAATTGCTTTCTTAATCTCTTTTTCCAAGAGGAGATAACACCAATGTTTCAGTTACCTAGACAAAGACACACCCTTTACAAGTAAAACCCTACATGATGGGTGTCTTCACCATCTTACCGTTTTCTTCTTTCTTCCCCATCACTGCTTTGCCTTTTCGATTCACTCTTATTACCATTTGCTTGGGCAGGTGGAGTCTGCAATAAAGTGAACAGTTTAATTAACCAACTGTAAAAATACAGCCTTTGGGTCACCTAGCCATGCACCTGTACCAACCGTCAGAGCATCCTCTGCCTACCCACTTAGTGAGAATCAGTTTTACGCTGGAGTCCATTTTAAAGGAATTTTTGTTTCCCCAATTCTATTGAAATTTGTAAACAATGCATGTGAATCTGGTCCTTGAAAAAATCTTTGAAAAACAAGCATGTTGCACTTGTTTCAAGACTTTTAAAATGCAAGCTTTTAGAGTTCTACTATTGACGGCAATTTTGTGAAACTATTTGGATATAATTCTTCGTTTGCCCTTCTTGCAAATATCTTATTAAGTGGACAATTTTGGGTCTACTGGTACCTGAAGTATTTAATTTTACATTCACTGGTGTGTTGAAGGTAAAATAGGAACAGCATATACTCAACATGTCTTTAAATTCACTTTTATATACAGGTATCAACAAAAGTGAATTGATAATGAAACGACGGCAGTGACTGATAACGCTGGACAAAAACTGAGCACCAACATACCCACCTCTACAGGTCATCGCAAAAGCTAGAGAAGGCACTCAGTCTAATTAGAGAAATGCACACAAGTATAATTTGATTTTGAAACAACTTTGTGCTGCAGAAACAAAAGCATCTTGACGATGGTCTGAGAGTCTGTAGCAAGTTACATAGTAAAGTTTTATTGAAAAGTGTTTCTTTGGAATTTTGCATGTATGACATTTTGGAAAGAGTTGATTCTCAAAGTAAAATAACTCGGGTTAAGATAAATCATCAACACATCACAACAAACATTCACAAAGATTTCAAGAACCATTAAAATAAATACAATTAAAAGGCTCTTTGCTTTTTCCCCCCCATAAGAAGTTTAATTCACTATTATCGGATCATAAAAAATAAAGGTCGTTTCAGTCGAGGTGGTTGACTACCTCAATAAGGCTGGTTGTGCTGTAATTTCAAGTCTACAAAACAGAAAATAAGATACTGGGGTCAGATACCTGGATAACACAAAAAAGACACTTATAGATACATTGACCACTCCAATCAAGAAACAGAGGATTTTAGCAATCCAGAAGTGGCATTGTCACTTGAAACATGATAAAATCCTATCCTGAAGGTTTATCACCCAAAGCCTTTCATTTGGATGTCAACATTACTAACTCCTTTTCAAGTGGTCAAAATCTATCAGCTACTTCACAACTTCATCACCATGTATCAGAGCTGAATTGGGATTGAGTTGCTTCAAAGCTACTTATCAAGTTTTGCCATTTGTTCTGAAGTGAAAATTAGAAGTAAAACGTTGTGAACAAAGCTAAGATATCTGCCCGTCAGACCCAGTATTTAACAGTACTCATGTTCCACTCTTTTCATAAACACTGTCGCAGTTATTCTTCAACTCACCTCCTTTCTATAGGGAGCTTCAAGCATTGCCTCCACATCAAAGTCGTCTGCCATGGTTAGTGCCTCTGAAAAAAAGCTTCTATTAGACAAATGCCACTTTAAAGTCACTTTCCAGATATTAGAGAATAATGCCATCTTGGGGTGTGTCCTAACGTACCAGTACACAAGGGAATAGAGATTGTATTTTCTTGGTTTGGAGTCACTAGCTAGCTGTAGTGTTAGTTCTTGTGTACCCGTGCAAAAGGACAGAACTTAGTGTAGGCTCTATGCTCCCAATCATACCCACAACAGTAACATTTCCTACCTTAAAAAAAACAAACTGTATTTTAAAAGTTATGGCTCCAGTTGTTCACTTATCCACTGGATAGTGTATTGTCCAGTGGAAAGTGTTATTCAATCTTTGAATAACTGGGCCCTGATAGGTGAGAAGAACACTTTCCCCTAGAGCAGATTGAGTTTCCATCACCTGTTATCAAGGTTTTCCAGG
>OZ026606.1:16555279-16612779 GCA_964020085.1 Micromussa lordhowensis
GACCACAGTGCATGATTTCCAAGGGTAATCATGTCAACTTTCGCGCGATTCGTGTTGCTTGCCGTCAGTGAAGAAGCAGAAACATGACTTCCAAGTTTTTGCGTTCGTTCAATGTATAATAAAACAATAATAGATTCGGTTTTTGTGATATCCAGAATAATCAAGGTCTCGGTAAGGGTTATCAGCCTCAGCCTTCGGCTTCGGCTGATAACTCTTACCTCGACCTTGATTATTCTGGATATCACAAAAACCTCATCCAATAATTGTTTAAAATTTACACTTCAGAGTTAACTCTCTGTTTCACCACAAGTGCAACCATAGTTATGTATAATCGTGTGTTTTCTTAACAGGTTAGCGTTTCTCCGAAAGGCACTGTAAGAATGATTTTGTTTTTTCTCGTTTATATCACAGACTTGCTTCTTTAAGAAGTTAATGGACATCTAAAGGAAAGACACAATTCTCCCAATTTAAAAACCATGGACATGCACAGCACCTTCCAATGTTTCACAGGATCAAGGAGCAGTAAATACTGTATTTTAACAATAAGTGAAAGAGCGGTTTTCAATTGAGTGTAGTAGAAGCAAAACCAAAGTAATCACTCTAACCAATCACAAAAGACACAGACGATACAGGGAACCAATCAAAACTCCAAGTAATTACATGTAGCGTAGCTGACGCAAAGCGCGGGAAAGCGTGTGCGAACGAGCCACGACTTGTTTTTCTTCTGATTGGATGAAAAAGTGGCGTGAGTTTTTTAGGCCAATCGTGTGGCGTAGTAAGTGCAAAACCAATTAATTTTCGACGCTCAAATGAAAATCGCTGTATGTCCATAATTTGTAATATTTCCATAGTTTCCTTAGCTAATTTTGTCACAGAACATCTGTTTTAGAAATTAGAAGAGCAGTTTTTCAATTCGCTGTTGGAATATAATTGTGCGTTTGTTCTGGCTCTGCATTGTCTAACTTGAGCAATTAATGTCAAAGATATGTTAGGTTTTTGAGTGAGATATTTTCGTCAAGACGGCTTTTTGAGGCTCGAAGGCGGCAAGTAGAGAAAGGAACATCGGTTTACTGCTTGTCATGCATGTAAATTACTAGGATTCGTAGAAAAGAAAGGTAGTGAACCAAGCCGACATTATAAATTGTAAGTGCTGTTTTATTGCACATTTCCACATAATAAATTGTGGCAGATTACCATTTAGAGAGCTTGAGGAGAGGGCCTGTTAGAAAGGGGGCGTATTATCGCAAAAACTTAAGTTCCAGAGAGGAAGGCTTCAAAGGAAGGGGGAAAGAGCATTTGCGGTAGTTTCTCTAAAGAAAAATACCACGCAACTTGCTCTAACGAAGCCAAATGAAAATGGTGTTTTTGTGTCTTCCGCGAATGGTAGCAGCAAAACGAAAACAGCAATCGTTACCACGCCTACTCAGCCCTACGCACGTTTTCCCGCGCTTGCACCTAGTGCGTTTTTTCTTTGCATTGTGATTGGTTAGTTTCGCACTTTTCTCACCGGTCGCTATGGAAACAGCGGTGAACAACGTTTGTTGAAGGGTTTTCATGTTCACTGTTTTATTTGCGTTTCCTGTGATTGGCCAGTGCGATTACTTTAGTTTAAGGTTTTACGACTGTAGATAAAAAACTGTTGTTACATGTGAGGGGCGGACATGATATGATTTCTTTTTAGGGGGAGTGGAGTGTCGGGCAATTTCCAAAAAAGAAAAATCGTGCAATGGGAGCCTTGGAGAAAAAAATATCAAGCAAGTGCTTTCTACCATCCAGGTCCTGTGTTTGACTTCTTAAATTAATTCTTGCACAAGTTATTGCCCACCAAAAAAGAATCATGGACAACCTAAAGGTGAGGGAAAAAAATCGTGCCCCAGAAATTGCCCAACCCCCTCCCCCTTAGTCCGTCCCTAAGAACATATTGAAACAGTAGTTTTGGAGTCGCATAATAGCGCGTAAAAATTAAGATTTTGTATTACATTGTCGTCATTTGAATGGTGATAACTGATGCTTTTATTTGGCACAACAAAAACTGACGGATGTTCATAATTATACAAAAACTTTGTAAATGTATTGACTCTGTAAATGTATGTATCCTGATCAGGCCATTAGCGTTTAATAAGTACGCATATCGGACCTGTCGGACCAGTCTTGGACCGGATAAATTTTGTATGATCTGTTTTAATTATAGATCGTGTAATAAATCTCTTATCTGCCAAGCTTTCTCGAGACCAATCTCGTAGAATATCGACTCTTGGTCTTTCTTGTAGATAGTTCGTTGCTCTCTTTTTCCAGTACGAGTATTGAACTCAGTAATAAGATCTGTCGCACCTTAGTTAATTCAGACCTTCTATTTTCTTGTGGTGGTTAGTTGCCATTCTTAATAAAATAAAGAAACCAAAAAACGAAAATTCGCTGACTCACTTTTTGTCATGATTCAGCATGTCACGCAACAAGGGGATGTATAGGCTTGATTACCAGCCGCTGTTTCGGGAATGGAGCCCGCGCTCCTCCCCCGAACTCTCTTCTCGGGGAGGGTAGACCCGACACGAGAGAGCGGCGGAAATCGAGCTTAGGGGATGTATTTGGGAGCTTATTTGCAGAGAATGGTACTGTTGCAAACACGCTTCCGTTCAGGGGAAATTAGATTTTATTCCCTTTCAGGGAAAAGTCAGGGAGTTTTGTATCAGATCAGGGAATTTCTAAATCCCTGTTCAAAGTCAGTGAAAAGTCAGGGAATTTTATCTTGCGTTTGCCGCAAATTATTTTGTTAGATGTTTCCGTACAGACAAGTCAATTTTGTTTTAAAAATTATCTGAACCATCCTTATTTTTGTTGGTTCATGGCCAGAATCATAATCATCTTGTAAGGTCAGTGAAAATTGCTTTACAGTCAAGGAAAAGTCAGTGATTTTTGTTTTTTTTGCTACGGTGTGTGGCAACCCTGCCCTTTGTCTGCTACACTTATTCCACAGGAAGAAAATACGATACCAAACACCCTTTAATCGCTAATGATACTCCATATCGACTGGTAAATGTACTGACACAAAGTCCTGTTTAACTCGCCATAAATTAAATATTAAAGGAACACAGTCATAGCATTTTGAGCCATTTTGGCCACGTATAAATTCAAAGAATTTAAAGAATTCAAAGTGGCTATGAGCCACTCAACTTGGAAAATGGACGTCTGAGAATAGTGACAATTTTGAGGTTGTAATCCATAGGTTAAGTTAGAGTTAAAGCCCACTGGCAAACTCTTTTTCATTCCTTTGTTTTTCGTTCTTTATTTTCCCAGACGATATCAGTATTTTTTCTTTGTTTGTTACCCTTAGAGAGAAACTTATCCAACGCAAAGTCATGATACAACAAGGACAGCACCGCGTCTCGTCCGCTCAACAAAGTTAAGCCCTGAAAGTGAAGAATGATCATCGCAACAAATTTTCCAACTTAAGCAATTTGAAAGAAGAAGCCTGAAAAAAATCTGGGCTTTTACGGGATTCGAACCCGTAACCTAGCTCCGCGATACCGTTGTGATGCTCTACCAACTGAGCTATGTAGCCACATATTCGGAGCGAAGTCAATTTATTGAGTTCACATCTTCTCGTGAGGAATGAAATGATGTGATGTATATATGGACAGCGCGATGTTCGAAACCCGGGGGGACTCCTATATGAAAAGGTCGGAGATGCTCCTCGTCTCGGGTGCAAATCAAGGATTCTGATCTCGCTTAGGGTGTTGATGACGAAACGTCAGCATTGTTAGCTGTCAAAGAAACTAAGACAGGCCCAAGACTTGAAGTGTTCTTACTTCGCTGTCCGTGAACTTGACATGACTTGGAAATCATGCATTGCGTGCGCAACCTACAGATAACCTGTAGGTTGCGCTGTTTTCCAGAATTAACTGTAGGCTATTAGCCAATGAGAAGACAGATGGTGATTACGAAGCGAAAAACATCTCGTAAGAAAATTTTTTCAAAGCGCAGGATAGCTAAAATCTTTGTTAGAACTTTCGCTCCGAAAATCCCGGTGCAAACTTTTGCATATTTAATTTCGTAAGTGAAAATACGCATGTGAATGGTCCTAAGGCATGTCGAATGCCTGTTGTGAGCAGTCGTATCGTGTAAATCAGCCCGCAATGAAGCTCGAGCGACGCCCACATTAGTCTTCTTTAGGAATAAAATTCAAAGTTTCAGACGGGCATCCTTGACATTCTCATATGAGAGCCCCCCCCCCCCCCCGGGGGGTGCCGAATGTCTAACTGGAAGTGACCAAGTGATGGAGTGAAATCGTCCCACCACTACAACTTGGAAGATATAAATATTTTCCAAGTTAAAATCACCAAAGAAATAATACGAAACCATAAAGGAACAAGGATGGAAAAGATTCACGCGGATTAGAGAAGACAAACTTGTCAAACTTTCGACATGCGCAAATCGTGACGCAGCTCTTTTAAGGAGACAAAGAGAATTCGAGGAATAAAAAAAAACAGTATCAACAAACATGTGCTTTTTCTAAGTGAATAATTAGCGGGAAAATGGCTAATAAAACTGTTATACGGTGGAAATTGCAAAGATGACAAATCATTTCAATGCGGAACCAAAGTAAGTTGGTTTTTTTTTCAAACAGCTGCGAACCGCATTATCAAAGATCAATGGCAAATAGTGGCCCGCTATTAGAAGTATCACAGATTTGAGGTCAACCGCGAAAAATTACTACTAATTTGTGACATTGATGAACAGATAAACCCAAATTTGTGACATCATTGATAAATATAACCTGATCAATTTAAAGAAAGCTGGACAACACTAAATATGTTCGTGATTGAAGCAGATTTTCTCTTCAAGTATGCCATCTGTTTTTGAACTTTCGTTTGGCGAAATTGTTACAAGATTCGAGCTTATGTACTATTTTTAGTGTGCTGACTAATTGTTTAGCTAGGTCATGTACCATTAATGCGACGACTTCCGGACTCGGCTGAAATATTTGTAGTACTAAATGATATCTATTCTAAAGTAACTACTCCGAAATTAGAATTCCCTCCCGCGCACTGGAACCCTCGGGCAGTTTTGAATTAGCGGTTTGCTCCGAATTGGGCCCGCGAATGTTCATAGCTTCAAATGATGGGTTCCCAGGATAATTTCAAGTTTTGAAGTGATCTTCTGGAGAGGTCCTTAATAAGAGAGATCAGAGGTGTTATTTTTTAATGAAACAATTTTACCTGAAGTACATATCGTGTTTATCAAAACGGCTAAAAATCGTGATATTGTTCAATTGTCACCAAGATGATATGAAACTGAGAGATATCTATGGCGATTTTGCATCGAGCCAAATATTACACGGTATACTAAAATAGACCTACCGTGAAATTTTTAAAAAAAACTTTACTTTTTAGTTTGCATAACTATCGTTAATCGAATTTAAAACTTTAATCTACAGGAAAAATCAGTGTAAAGGAAAAAAAGCGATCATTTATCCTGGTATGTAATGTTTGTTTACAAAAAAAAAATTCCGCTTCTTTTTGTGACAGATTCTTTGACCATTTTGCTTCTCTTTTCCCTCCCAGAGCAGTGCAAAACAACCTTTTGGAATCGATTGACGTGCATTAAAACACTTTGCACCAATATATTGGCGGTAAAATCACTATCACTACATTTTTCCTAACTGAATGACTTAAATAAAAACCATTTTTCGTGCGAGTTAAATTGACAAGCCTTGAAAAGGTTTGATTACAAGTAATTTTTTCAGTAAAAAAAAAAAGTTGCAGGATGTACTAATTTACCCTTCAGGGCCGGGTTGTTCAAAGCCTGATTAAGCTAACCCAGGATTAGCGAGAATTTTGATTTCAAATTTGCAACTTTTTGCTGAGGTTTTATCCTTATATTGTTTGCCCTTCAGTTTTGAGTTTGAACAATCTCAAACCACACAAAACATAAGCAGCGAAAAACGTTTTTATAGAAGAAAAATTAATACTTCGGTTAACTTTTAATCCTGGGTTAGCGTTAATCGGCTTTCGAACAACCCGGCCCAGATTACTCAAAAGTCATTTTGTTGTTGGGTTTGAAACAAGACCAGACTTTCACCCTTACAGCAGAAATTACTTAATTTTGAGTTCAGTTCAGATGAAAGGTTTGTGTGGGTGATAATGAGAAGGTATACTGAGATGTTAGCTATTATCAAGTTTTGAGTCATTAGTCGTTTGTTAGTTTTTTGGTCCTAGCTAGCATTTCCTTGAGGGTTTTGTCAATTTTTTTAACTGTTATGTGTTACCCTCTATAAATAAAGTTATTTATTTATTATTATTATTATTATTATTTATAACTGCACCGACTGACAACTAAACATTGAGCTATCGAAATTTGAGGCGCAGTTTTAACTGTGGCTCAAATTTCATAGCGTGAAAGAAAAGAGATCTGGGCTTCAATTTTGAAATGAGGTTTTAATAAAACAATGCAAATAACAAATACACACTTCTAAGATGTTTAAATACTCCTGGCATGCAGATACATTATCTTTCTCGTGTCAATTATTTTAGTAAATTATCAAAAATTACTTAAATAAAGTAATGGTAATAGGACTGAGTGGAGTCCACATACGAGTGATAACAAAATCGGACGAAGGCTCAGCGTAAGTCCGAGTTGTTAATCACGAGTATGATTACAGACCGAATTGGACGACACGAAGTCTTATTGCCAATTAATCATAAAAATTACAATTTCCGAGAACAGAGGAATAGCCAAGTTATAGAAGATAGGGAAACTTTGCATTAAAATACCTACAAAGGAGATGTAAACATTCTAAGGCCACAGCACCTACTACCGGCAATTAGGCGCCAAAAACAGCAAGCGTGTGCACGCACGCACGTAATTACAACTTTGAATGTCATTAAAGGGAGAAACTGTGGTGCTGCGTCGGTGGGAGTATTACAAGATAATTTGGTTTTATCAACTGGGTTGATAATGTGAATTGTCCACCGTAAAGAGATTCGGAAGCTGACGTTTCGAGCGTTAGCCCTTCGTCGGAGCGAATCCATTGGTTGATTTAAACTACAACTTCGAATGTGATTGGCTTATTGAACTGTCCGATAACAAACTGTCCAATAACAAACTGTCCGACTTGGCAAAGTGAATAAGTGGAAAATAGGAGTTTTTTAAACCAATCACAATAGAGGAAATTGTAATTTTTATGATTAATCATGTTATTTTTCAGCGTCTCCTTATAGTATTATCATACTGGAAGCTACTATTCTTCTCAAGAAGTATTTCCATCACTGTAGTCGTGTTTCTCCGTCTCCCATTGTATGTCACAACACCTACGTATGTATGCCTATCAACGCCTCTTCTACCCACGTGGTTCTGATCGAAGCCGCCCATGGATATCAGCACTTTGTGAAGACCACGAGATGCACTCCGTGGACGCGACGCCGATCCAGCGGCAAATCTGCCTCACCTTTAAGTTGGTTAACTTGGTGACAATATTAAAGAGCTTTCTTTGGCCATCAGCCAAGCGGACGCGCCCGGATCCCGATAGAATCCCGACTATGACACGATCTTTGCCCGTTTCTAGAACATGTGTTCTGACGTATGTTCCTGCGCCGGAACTTCCTGAGGACGCATCGCATCGACAGATCAACAAATTGCTCAGCACTGCTGACTCACAGTGGCTGTACCACAAGGAATTCGATTTTTTGTCACCGGGAAAGCTGGAAAAGTGGAGTTTGTATCGATGTCCGCGACCCTTGATGACTCCAAGCCTGAGAAATGGCCGTTTTTGCGCTCTGTGTAGCGTGATCACGGCGTAATCAAAGCTTGGGGGACTGCTTTTTAGGCGCCAGTTTTGTGGGAACTTGACGTTGTTCACACCAACCCACCGTAATTTCTTATTGCGCCGGAGAAATCCCACCTTCAAGTTGGCGATTTCTGTTAACAGCCGCTGACCATCATGGATGCAGTGCGCGGATGTCAGAACGTGCTGCTCAGAGATCAGGGATCCCGTACAACCAGTCGATATCTTCACGCTCGCTGAAAACGGAAACTTTTGTGCCTGACTGGAAGTGTTCAACCTGATGCGGCCGTCACGCCCAAAAATAAGTCTTTTTAAGCGAGACTTTAAGGGTTGCTCGATTTCGGATAAAACTGAGTGATAGCTTGCTCTTTGAGATGGCGACAGAAGCTCTGGCTCAGGCTCGTCGATTATCGTGGAATCGACCACGTGGTAAGGATGTGATCCGTTCGCTGCGCTTACATCACCAAGATCGCGAATTGCCATTCTAGTCAATGTTTCAGAACCATTGTGCCACAGCGTGTCGTAGTTCAAGTCGATGGCGTCTTCTTCGACATCACTGAAAAACTCTGCGGCTGTGACAATTTCATCGTTGCCAAAGACCGTCGTTTCTAAAGGCTTAGTGTCCCCGGTATCGCCATGGCTTCGTCTTGATCGTCTTACTCTGAGCAAGTTAATGCTTTCTTGAGGCTCGCTGCCCTTTTCGTTGCTTCTGGTTGACGCGACAACTTCTTTTCTTGAAATAGTTCCTACCAGAAACGTACTGAGTACAATTACTGAGTACAGCCAACAAAAGAAGCACTTCATTTTCCCACCTCTTCCTTAAAGCACACTCAAGGGTGAACTGTGCTTGTATGTATCCGTGATCTTGTTTTGATGTTCTTAAGTAGCTTGCGGATGTTGCGGAAAATTGCGATGAAGAAGATGAGTGCACATGCTCAATCTCGCCAGGCCGATATTGCCGAAAAAAAATCACCGGCGATCTAGGTTGAGAACACAAAAGATTCGGGGAACAAACAAAAAATTACAGGCCAATGTGCCTTATTAGAAATTCCCTTCAGAACGCCTCTACACATGTTTAAAAATGCCACCGGCTTTACGTAAATTATCATTCCAAGGACGCCGAGAAAAAAAGAAATACGCATTGAACATTGTCAAAAAATGCTGATTGAGGGCATTAGTTTTGTAAGCTTCCGACACTGACGATCAACACTTTAATTTTATTGAATTCCACTTTACAAAAAGTTTAAAAGGTTTCGTCCAAAGTTTAACACCTGTTAATCTTCAAATCACGAGGTTTGTGTGGGCTAACATTGTACAAGAATACAAAAAATCAAATTGATTTCACTGGAGAACAGGTTGCAGCGGAAACAGTTAAACAAGAGAACTGATAAACAATATGCGTTTAGTCGGCTTTTTGGTTCATTTACTCCGCGGACAAGGGAAAAAATTCAGCCGACAATAGCGTAGTACTTGTACTCAATAAAGGCTGCATTTAAACGCTTAACGCCTGATCGAACTCAAGTATTTTATTGTTTATTGAGCAAGCGATGAGTCTTCTTTGCGCAAAGCAATGATCGAGATGTTTCAAACATTCAATATAATAATTAAATTCTGGAACTTTCCAAAAGAAGTTTCTTTGTTCAGAAAGCTTAGAACGCATTGTTACGTTGCATGGACCCAGCAGGAAGGAAATAACTTCTTTAATGTTGTAACAATGACTTGTTGAAATAACTTCTCGAAAACATTTTACTTTGCACTTTCGTAAATTCTATCTCATTGTATGCCGGTTTTGGTCTAGCTCTTTGTATCACCCACCTCGTTAATTTCATTGCTAATGGAATATATATTACTGTGGGAATAAGCTGCACACTGTATGTTTATTTATATACATATATCAGTTTGGAATTTCGTAATTTCCCGACTGTTTGTCTACTCTAAAGAAAATATGACGTCATGTGACATCAGCCATTTTAGATTATTTTAAGCTAATGACTTATGTACGAAAGAAATGAATCCTCAAATGCTTAGAATTTCTAATTTGGGTGGCTGTTAGGATGTTTGAAAGAGTTTTTCGGTCAAAATGACTTAGAATACACACGCTAATATGAACTAAATGAGAAAATTTATGAGTGAGCGATCTCTAAAAACAATATTCACAGTAATGTGTCTAGGTTCACACTTGATAAGCTTTACAAGATGGTCATTTAGCTGATAGAAAAAAGACTCTGAGTGTTTTTGTTACAAGACATTGTCTGCTGCCGGACTAAAAAGACGTGCTTACCAATCATGCATGGAATTCACTAAGATCAAATGTTGCAAGCGAAATTTCATAAAAGTCTTTTGCAGAGAGCTCAACCCTTCGCTTCTTCAAGTTAACTGCCTCAGTTCTCCAACACGTCTTGTAGTTATTTCTCAGTTTTGCAGAGATCATTTGCTTTCAGTGAAAGCCTCAGCACAGCCCTCATTCACCTTCAACCTTCATCTTTCACAGGCAGACTACCGCCAGGTTGCCGCTCAATCCAATACAGATCAGAAGTACGTTAAACAGTTTTCAACGAAGCCGTCGCTCTCGAAATAGGTGCGGCCTCCTCAATCAACTGAGCTGACCAGTTTTATCTAACGACTGTCTGTTGACGTCATACTCGCTATTTGCGCATGCATTGAGGTAAATTCTGCTCGCAACTGATTTAGATGCAAACATTCAAACATTCCTGTGAATATAATACTAGAGTTCTTCTGAAAACTCAATCAAAACTAACTTAAGCGAAAATCAAGTCCCTTTTGAGCACACATCAATAAACCAGTTACGTCATCCTTCAAGCTTTTTGTAACCCACACACCTAGAGCAGATTGGAACCTGTTTAGCGACTGGAAGAAAAATGATTTATAATTAGACGTTCAAGCTCAATGATACAGTTTCTCTAAGTACCCGTGCGGGGGCATTCTTTTCAAGTTCTTCCATAAACTGATTGCTATAGAGATCACATATCACTAGCACATCCATCCTTTGGCTCGATTTCCAGCGCGTCGGCTGGTAATCGAACCTAATCCTGAATCCATCCCCGCCTTAACGTTAACTAATTTAAGGGCGCGAAGTTGGCCCGTTTAGTAAACGGCGAGTCACTTCAGGCGTTCGTATACTAAAGTGCAAAATCATGACTTGACTTGCCACATTCGTACCAAGGCAGGTGTTCAGATGTTCCATTGTAGTCTGTCTTTCTATTAGCCTAATAGAAAGACAGACTACAATGGAACATCTGAACACCTGCCTTGGTAAGGTTACACCTTACACCTGGGGCTTATCTCGGTTTAATATTTCTGTAGGAGTATACTTCTACTGGGATGCTAGTCCATCGCAGGGTTACCCCCGAGCGCTGTTAAAGTTCCCTGTATGCATGGGTGGAGGGAGGCACTGTGGGCGTGAATGAGTGTCTTGCTCAAGAACATAACACAATGTTCCCGGCCAGGGCTCGAACTCGGACCGCTCGATCCGGAGTCGAGCACACTAACCATGACGTCACCGCGCCTCCTGCCTCTTCTCAGTTCTGCCTCATAACTGTAATGGCCTGAGGAATGGACGCCACTAAGAAAGCAACGACTTCTGCAGCTGGGGTACTTACCATTTACATGGGAAAACCGGAAATTCCAGCTGGAAAATCAAATGGTTCACGCCATTCCATTTGGGAAGCTTCAGAAAAAGGGGCAAGTTTCTAAAGAAACTGTGGTGCTGCGTCGGTGGGAGTATTACAAGATAATTTGGTTTTATCAACTGGGTTGATAATGTGAATTGGTCACCGTAAAGAGATTGGGAAGCTGACGTTTCGAGCGTTACCCCTTCGTCGGAGCGAAGGGCTAACGCTCGAAACGTCAGGTTCCGAATCTCTTTACGGTGGCCAATTCACATTATCAACCCAGTTGATAAAACCAAATTATCTCATATTCAGAAAATATGGGCTGTGATTTGAGGCGACGCTACCTTACTGCTCTTTTAAGGTCTCTCTAGCTGATTTGGATATACTTTATAGTGATTCCCTCTCCCGCATCGTCGCATTTAATTGTTTAATGTTTATGCCTGAAATTTCCAACCGGATGGTTTTTGTAAATGGTAAGCACCCCTGGAGTTTTAAAAATTTCCAGCTCCTATCTCTCCGCATCCGAACCCCGTCCTAACACTTGGGCATGTTCAATCCTGATTTACTCAACCTCTCTGGCACTGTCCGCCGTCATCTTGAAGTCTTGCAGTGCACTGACAGGATCACATTTGAGAAAATTACGCAACTGGCATCAGTTGTGCTGGAATCCAGCTATCAATTAGAAAGAACTGAGGAAGGAACTAGGGCTGTAGGGCTCTTGAATTTCTGGCCCCGTTTCTGCTGCGCGCGGAAGAACGGTTTAATCATTTCAATATTGAAAAGACAGGATATAGTAAGATTTAATTTGTTACAAAGTCTGTTCTCTGCTAATTTATGTTTATATTAGCTTTGTCTTTTTTGAACTATTTTCGGCCGTCAGCATGACTACAAATTTTTCATGATCGATTAAGGCCTTTAAAAATAGAAGTAATGATCCCTTTCCTTAGCTCTTTGGCGTCCATGCATATGTGAGAATTATTTTCTCTTTTTTTCGTGAAGATGTCAGGGAAGATTTAAGCAGAAAAAAAAACAGAAAAGTGTTAGAATTCTAGATAAGTTATTAAACTTGGTAAACAACACTGTATAATTATTACAGTGAAACCCAGTTAATAAGGACACCAAGGGGACATGTCATAGTGTCCGTATTATCCGGGTGTCCGTATTAAGCGGGCTCTCGGAGAAATCGTCAGGGACATATGTACGAGCGGAGGATGGTACAGTTCGCAGCAAGCAAACAACGTCAAAGAGGAAGAAGGCTAAGAGCAATGACTACAACAAAAAGCAAAGGAAAACTTTATTAAAGGACTACACGTAGTACAAGAGTCAAACACTGGAAGAAAGACAGACTGTTCAAAATCAAATATTTCACGCTGCTTCAGTTGCTGCTGGGTTTTTTAGCACTAAAGTTTTATTAACCAGTAAAAATCTGTCATTATTTTACAGGTAACAGGGTACAATATCTACAATTATCACATAATTGTGACAATGAAAATAGACAGTGTGCAGATAACCAGTGTCCGTAAAACGGGATTGACAAGCATGGGAGTTTGTGACTCGGGACGCAGAAAAGTGCCCATTGTCTGTATTAACCGGTGCCCGTATAAAGCGGGTCAATTTTAGAGAAAATATATGAGCGTTTGGTCGGGACAAACGAAACTGTCCGTTATAAGCGGGTGTCCGTAGAGCGGGATTCCACTGTATATGAGACATGTTAACGAGGCCTTCGAACTCATCAACTATCACCTCGTTCATGAAAATCAATGGGAGTGAGTAATTTCAGTTTGAATTATTTTAGTAAAATTCAAACAAAGTTTCTTGACTAGCTATTACAAATCAATTCCACTTTGATGGAATAGCACAGGAACTGAATTTTCCTCTAAAACTTGTGAACTCGAACCCATCAGTGCATTTAATAATGTTCAGACTTCGAAGTACAGTCGTACAACGGTGAACGTTACATTGTTCTCTTAGTCTGCTCGGGTATTGCTATTTCCAATGCTTTTCCTAAATCTCCTTTTGACATTTCTATGAGGCGACAGTTGACGAGACACGGCTGCAAGCTGTCCAAAATGTTTCCTTTACCGGCACGATGACGTCATTTAATTTCAAAACGGCCACTATTTTAGATTTCTTGTCATTTTCCCACGATGACAGAAACCTACCAAACCTGGTCTAAAAAAACCCGAAACTAATAAAAGGATATTCGTGCAAATGTTCTAAAGCAGGTACAAACTACAGTAGGAAAGGTGAAAATTCTTATTAACTACTAGAAAATTCAAAATTTGAAAAAAATGGCCATGTCACAATATTGCTGCATTGCAACACCAAGTTTTGGACTACTAAATTGTTCTAGCTGAACTGAATACAATGAATTTGTATAGGTAATCGAATGATTTCGAGTGCAATTTGGAATAAATAAGCACAAGTAAATTTTTCAAAGACGACAAAAAATTGCACGAGCCCGTAGGGCGAGTGCAATTTGTAGTTTTTGAAAAATTTACGAGTGCTTATTTATTCCAAATGGCACGAGAAAATTATTTGATTACTTGTTAATAATATACATGCAAAAATTTGAGTCTGGCTCTTCTTTGTTCATGTTTATTTCGTGTCCTTGTTCGGCCGCTTGCCTTTACCTTGTTGTCGGAGTAGTATTGCTTTTCCCTCAAGAACTTGCTTCGAGCTTTTAAACTCTCTGTCGCGAATGATCGAGTGTTTGTACTCTTTATCTGCTAGGTATCGGTCGATAGCAGTGACTATCACACGAAGGCCATCAGGTTCGTAATCATCCCCGTCTTTCTTACGAACTTTGCGTAAAACTGCTCGAGGATTTTGGCCTCTGGTTCGTACTTTTCAATGCTTTCGTCATATCCCTTTTGAGAAGCCCAAGACTTCCAGACTTTTACCCAGTTATTTGTGCTTTGTAAGGTGTTTTTGTTCACAGCATTCTCCTTCAAAGTCTGTATTAAAATATTGTCACTTTCCCCCGAGCTGCCCGCCATTTTGTTTTGTTGGGCTGTCGCGACTTTCCTGTCAATCAATTTAATTTCAACTTTTTGCACTCAATTTCAACTTTTTGCACTCAATTTCAAATTTCTGCACTGTTTGGGATTAATTGACGTGCTCTCAGCCAATCAGCACGATGAAATTTTTGCATGTATATTATTACATGCAAAATCACAGAGTTGGATTGTATTTGGTTGTATTTTTAATTTTTAAAGAGAACGTACAGGTTTGTTTTCTGTTATGAATGTTTACATAACCTTTTTCATTTTTAAGAACATTAAATGAGTTATTAAATTAAAGTCTAAACTCCCTCGCAGAGAGATTCCGCCTCTCCAGTTGTTAATAGGGCTAATTTCGCATGGCATCCTATAGAAAAGCTTAAGCCCATTTTTATTAGAAAGATCTTTTAAATAGATTTTACTTACTGTTTTGGCAGAGCTTATATTGCCGAAAGGGGCTTATTGGATAAGGAATTTTGCTTTTCAAAAATAGCTTGGCCTATATTTAGAAGCGACCGTGGCATCCAAAATATTCTACCTTCAATAAACGATGACGAAGTGAGACTCAAAACACATTCTACGCTGATCACCAGGTAAATGTTACATTGTAATAGTCTCTGTAAAATTACAATGATATAAAATACAAAAACAGCTCAAGCATTTAGGGGATGTCACTCAGAAGGGCAAAGCCAAAGATAAGCCCAAGAGCTTTATTTTCGGAAGGCCTAATAGACAGGATTGTGGCGTCTGATACTTGAGGAGCTTATTTTGCGATATTATCCCAAAGCCAGGTTTATTTCTCCTTAATTACAAAATTTTAAAATAGATCAGTCTTCGCGCAGTCAAGGCGGAGAATAAAGACCCCTGTAATAACTCCACTTCAAAAACGAGCACCGCTGCATTACAAGATCTTTGATCGTTGAGTGACAAGCTGTAAAGTAACAAAATCAGATAGAACGAAACAATACCAAACAAATCCTTGCGCCGAGAGCTGATGCTTAGTCTCCCTGAAGGGTTAATAGTTTGTTTAGACACTTAGTGTCGTTTAAAATTACAATATTTAGAGAGGAAGCAACAAAGCGATTAACTGTCTGAGACGTTTACTGAAGAATTAGTGACATTTAGCACCACGGTTTTCAGTGGAAACCTCAAACGGCAAACCGCTGAAAGTCACGTGACCAAGCGCTGCTGTCACATTTTGGAGTCTCAACGCCGAGAAGGTTTCCATGTTAGTGATTTACCTGATGAACGGTTTTTATCCTGAATTTCTGTTTATACCACGTGCTCAGTACGAAAATTAGTAAACCAATCTTTTAAGTACAAGTTTAGATGTCATTCTTAGCCCAGGAGTGAAAATAGCACTTTTTGTTGCCATTTTAAAATCAAACACAATGCTGTTGGCTGAAATTCAACATGGCGACCTCAAACTAACTCTTTCATGTTATCGTATAGCTAAACTGCTAGAGGTCACAAACGTCTAACGCCAAACGCCAAACCCGGCGTTTTCCTTTTGCCGTTAACGTGGAAAATCCCTGGAGCTAAACGTCTCTTGCATATGTATAGAGTGCATAGTTACATATTTCGAGACGAACCCACGTCGTTGGTATATTATAAATGAGCAGAAACTCTATAAGAACCATTGGCCGGGGGGTACTACCGGAAAAATTTGGTGGGGGTGTAAGGCCCGCTTCCCGAAACCCTTTCCCTATTTACGACCCTATTTGTAACCCGACCAAAAAATTCGATACCCTGTTTCAGACCTGCCTTATAATCAGTTACCTAGTCGGTCAGTGTAAAACGCAGATTGCAGACTGCAGACTGCACACCGGGGGTAAAATGCATACCGAGGGTAAAATGCAGACTGCAGACTGCAGACCAGGGGTAAAATGCAGACTGAGGGTAAAATGAAATATTAATAATAAAAAACATGAGGATCTGATCAAATCCGGATCAAATGAAGACTTGGGAGTATTCGAACGCGTACCCGAAATTTTTTTCCAAAATCTAGAAAACTAAAACCAAAAGGCGTTCCTAGCCTTAGTCAAACATTATATTATCAACCTCGAGTTCTTGAACTCCCCATTTTGTTGAACCAAGTTTCCTACAAGGGCCCGAACAGATTGTATTCTATGCATCTTTAAAACTTTACATGTCGGCCATTTTGAACTTTGTTTATGCGATTAGGTCTGGGACCGACCAGCTCTTGCAGCACATCTCCTTCATCCAGTTTTCATCAACGTCTTAATAGTTAGATTAAGCACCGCGAAAACGGCAAACGCTGAACGTCGGCTAGCCGTTTGTCGTTTGCCGTTCCGTCCGCGATGTTCGTCTGTTTAAGCTTCCCGACGACACGTGAGAGAAGTTCAAAACAAAAACGAGGGTGTTAAAGATATGTAAGGCTTAGAAAAATTGTCTACATTTGAAATTAACTATAGCTAACTAAATGTCCGTTCAAAAAGAAACTTTGTCAATTTATTGTTAAAAATATTAACTGAAATACAGTTCAGTAAAGGCCAGGCCCATATTTCTTAATTTTCCTAAGGCAAATGTTCTCGGTCGCCATTCACTGCGACTAGAAAAAATGGACACGGAGAAGTTATGTATTTTCGGCTTGATTTTGAAACTCTTATCTTTACAAGCAGTTCATGTAGAAGTAGGATGATAAACGAAGCTTAGCTATAAAAGCAAGTGATCAAAATGTAGAAATAGTGGGTAAAAATGGGCTGCAAATACTCACGTTTTCGCGTTTCCTACAAACGTGAAAACCATTTCAACCATTTCCAACCATTTATTATTATTATTTGAGTCTATAGTTTAAAGGATTACACACCCGCTTATAGCAGAGCTAATCTAGGCGGGTTGTACTATTTACAATATATATTTACTGTGCAAAAAGTGAATTGATACAGTTCCTAAATAGATACACGTACAATAACAGTTTCAAGTTTCAAGTTTCAAGTTTATTAAGAGAAATAACCATCTCTGCCGTTCGCGGGAAAAAAATACGCGGTGCTTAATCTCTCTAACAACGTTCAAACCACTGCGTGTCTTAGTTGCTTGAAATCGCCTTGAAATTGTTCAGAACACAAGGCAAGCAACACACGACATCACAACAACAGAGCAAGGTAAACATCGAGCCGAGTTTGTGTGAGACATTCAATGTTTGTGCTCGACTTTACTATATCAAGAGGCTGAAAGGTGACAGGTGACGGCTATCCAAACACGAGAAATTATAAGAACATTTCAGCGTTCTCAAATAATCGTTAGTATTACCATTTTGATAGAGGAGATGCCAAACCCAATGTGTACAAAATTCAACTTCATTTAATCAATCAAAACATCAGTAAATGATCTTTTTTGAGTGAGGCGTGAGACCTGACGTGACGGGTACGAACACTCTTTTATTTTATCCTTATGACTCGTGTTTTATTATTAATATTTCATTTTACCCTCAGTCTGCATTTTACCCCTGGTCTGCAGTCTGCAATCTGCATTTTGCCCTCAGTCTGCATTTTACCCCTGGTCTGCAGTCTGCAGTCTGCATTTTACCCCTGGTCTGCAGTCTGCAGTCTTCATTTTACCCTCAGTCTGCATTTTACCCCTGGTCTGCAGTCTGCAGTCTGCATTTTACCCTCAGTCTGCATTTTACCCCTGGTCTGCAGTCTGCATTTTACCCCTGGTCTGCAGTCTGCAGTCTGCATTTTACCCTCAGTCTGCATTTTACCCCCGGTCTGCAGTCTGCGGTCTGCGTTTTACACTGACCGGTTACCTAGTTCAGGCTGACGTTAAAGGCATTGTGAAGGGCTTTTGTTGATGGTGTTATTCAGTGGCAATGATGAAAAAGTGGCTTCTTCTAAAAAACCATACAAAATTCAAGACTAGAGTGCAAAATCATACCCTATTTATGACCAAAATAGCCAAAATCGATGCCCTATTTATGACCAAAGCGGCTGAAAAACCATACCCTTTGGGGCCCCACATACTTACCTATTTATAAAAAAACTGAGCTACTACGCGCGTTCTCAATGGTCGATAGGTGTGTTTAGACGAGAGTATGTAAACACGGTTGTGACGTTTTAGATTTGCGCTTATTTTTTAGAATTATTTTTAGAAGCAATAGAGCACCTTTTCAGTGTTTACATAGCCTCATCTAAACACTCGGGTGGGGGGGGGGGGGTGGGTTTGGGAGAATTCTCGAAAATTATGCAAACCCTCCACTACGTCTCGGGTTTGCGTAAGTGTCTCGAATTCTCCCAATCCTCCTCGTGTTTAGATGAAGCTATGTAAACACGGAATAAGTGCTCTATTGCTTGAATAGCTCACACAAGGGAGTACCCCACGGGCACTATTGACCGGTTATCTGTCAAGGAGTGGTAATTTTTAAGGCAAATACAGTGCTTCTTGAAATGGTTGATGAGCACTAACAGTTTCTTGAATCAATGCTATAGTCCAACATTTAACCCCAAAGGCCTATCTCTGCTGAGCCGAAAATAAAAAAAAAACACGAATAAATGCTGGTAATCATAAAAATTACAATTTCCTCGATTGTGATTGGTTTAAAAAACTCCCATTTTCCACTAATTGACTTGCCAAGTTGCTATTGGACAGTTTGTTATTGGACAGTTTGTTATCGGACAGTTCAATAAGCCAATCACATTCAAAAGTTGTAGTTTAAGGAGGCTGGCAACAGTTTCCAGCAATTTTCTAACAGCTACACTTTGAAGGGTGAATACTGCCACTGTTTAACTAGTGGTGCTACAATAATGGAATGATACAAATTTCCAATCATTGGTTGACAAGTTGCAATAATCTATTTTGCATAACAGGTTACCATAGCAACAATATGACTTGCTAAAAACACCCTTAATTTTGGCTTTGAGCGCTTATAACTCAAAAACAAGCTCAGTGACCCCTATCTTTTATTATCGAATTAAGATAAGCAGATAAGATGTGCCTTTTGCAAAGTTTTAAAAAATTCTGTGGAGTGGGTTCAGAGCCACCTTAAATTTTCGAAATTTTAAGGTGGCTCTAAACCCACTCCACAGAATTTTTTTAAACTTTGCAAAAGGTTGCATCTCATCATGCTTATCATTATTCGATAATAAAAAATAAGTGTCACCGAGCTTGTTTTTGAGTTATAAGCGCTCAAAGCTAAAATTAAGGGTGTTTTTAGCAGGTCATATTGTTGCTATGGTAACTTATTGTGCTACAAATTTGACAGCAACATGTTCACTAATGATTGGGCAGTTTCTTAGATCCCATGATTCTGTAGAATGCTTATAATGACCCATCCAAGTCTACTTCTTGCAAAGTGCTGAGAACTGTTTCAAGCCACCTTAAATCAACCAATCACATTCAAAGTTGTTGTTTAAATCAACCAATCTGAATTTCAGAGCGACATGAAACCATTTACGCCTTCTTTGTCAGTCTTTTGACGCAAATTTTCCCTTTCTTTTATAACTTGGCTTTTTTCTTTTCTCGGAAATTGTAATTTTTATGATTAATTGGTAATTATAACAAGAGTTCGTGTTGTCCAATTCGATCTGTAATCATACTCGTGATAAACAAATCGGACTCCCGCTGCGCGGTCGTCCGATTTTGTTATCACTCGTATGATTACAGACCGAATTGGACTCCACTCAGTCCTATTACCATTACTTATAGCAGCATCTTGAACCGGCTTCTGCTTCACACAGTGTCATAAATATTTGCATATTATTACACGGCTAAAATAGAGGGCCTATAGCTAAACTCAACCATCAGACTGCCTCTATTGCCTGCCCAACATTTTCCAGGCATTCTACCGGGCACTGTCTCGTATACACCTTATTCCAAAATGGCCGCCATTTTAGTGTTCTTTTGTTTGCTTGCAAATTAACCCTCGTTGCCTCGTTTAAGGGAAAATATTCTTTTGAATTTCGAGTTTAGGAACGAAACAACAAGGGCTAATTTGAAGGCAAACAAATGACCACTAAATGGTGGCCATTTTGGAATAAGGTGTATGATCCCGCGAGATCACTTTTACAGGTTTTCTTAAATTTCTTCAAACTTTCTTTTTCTTTCTTTTTTTCTTTAAAAACGTGAGCAAACTCCAAGAGGGCCTCGTCAGAATTTTGCGTTTGAAGTTTAGGGTGTCAGATCGGAAGATATTTTGCTAAACATTTGTAGCCGTGTAAATCTCTTATTAATCAAGCTTATGTGCGGACTTCATTGCCTTCAGTCAGTACTGTCAAGACCTGGGGTGAATATAGATTCTACCATAGGAGCCGATCACCCAGTAATGGGCTCTTGATCCTACTACTGAAAACTTGAGTACTGAGTTTCGAAATTGTTCAAGTTGTCTTTAAAGTCTCTTTACTTCAATAAAGTTGTACATATGTATCATAGATGCATAGGAATAATTACAGCATTTTGAATATAGAAGAATTTTCCAGCAATGTATATTTATACAGTCGTCTCGGTGTTGAACTACATGTTCAAGCAGAGTAGGTAGTATCTTAAATACAACTTTTTTGCAATTTATTTTGACCTGGTTAAATTCAGTTAAATAAGCTAATATTCCACTACATGATGCCCTGGTCAATTCGAAAGCTACACACCACCTTCGTGAAAAAAAACCGACCCATTAATATACATTGGTTTTGCCTGAATACTTCGTTGTAAATTCTGGAATGAAATAAAACGACGTTTTTGCCTCGCCACATCTTTATTACTCGACCATTCTTATCTAAGAGTGGCGTAGCCATGTCAAAAAGAATTTTCATCTAGTAAAAATTAGAAATAAGAGAAATGCTACCATATTAGTATACTAATTCGAGTGCTGCAATCTGATTGGCTAAGCTATCGTACATTGTCAGCCAATATAATCCATCAAATATTTTCGCTCGCACGCGATTGGCTTAGACGCGTCACGTGGCTGAATATGCCTGGAAAAACATTTGAGGGATGATAAACAAATTAGCTTCCATTTGACTTTAAATATACGCTCGGATATTTGTCCTTTGACATTATCTGTTCATCGAAGCTCACAGCTCGCTTCTCGGAACAGAAAATGTCCGCCTTGCATACGGCCGTCTTGCCTGAAATTTCAATTGATCAATCAGGATTCAGCAGGCGGGAAAAACTGTCCTTCCCTGACGTCAAATGCATATGAGCAGGAAAGGCATTGAAGTCAGGCAACTTTCCTCACTGGAGAGATTGTATTAAAATATTCACGAAAAGAGATTTATAATTCCTAAAGCACATCAGATTATAAAAAGTGAAAAATATGGCGCCAGAAATGGGTCGCCCGCGCTCGGTAACTTGCTCTTCGATCGCTGTCGCCAGGTAGGATAAAAAAGTGTCATTTTGAACAAAATAGGTGGTTCCTCGTCAACTTAAACCCAGAATTCTCGTGTTGATCAACTTTAGTATTGTCTTTATTTTTTGTTAGCTGCGAAGAAAAAGGCTGTATTATCGTGTCGCTTCGGTAGGAAAGCTTGGGTTTGACTGCCGCTCCTACTTAGGGCGCAGCCACCGTACGCAAGGCGAGGACAAATATCCGAGCGTATTTTCGCGCCAAGTGGAGGCTACTATATTTATTTCGTAGCCGTCTACAAAATGGCGACGTGCGCGCACGCGCACTCTCGCTGAAGCGCGAAACTAATATGCCATGCGAAAAAACTAATTGGAAATCATTATACGAAAGAAATTTAGTTAGAATTCTACTAAAACAATTCGATCATCCGCTCTCTAAATCTTAAATAGCGAAGATAAGAGGTTATTGAATGTGGAGACAAGATTGAATTCGAAGGGCAACGTGGCTGGAGTGAAAGGGTCATTAAATATGACAACTTTAAAAGTAATTTCTTGAAATAAATGCTACGGTCTAAAATTATTTTGATAGATAGGTCACATGACTACCAGCTCTGCAGTCTCGGCCATTACGTCGCCGTATTATTCCATATTAGTTGAATTTGGGGGTGTGGCAGGGGATGTGGCAGATTTTGCTTTCGAGTTGATCGGAGCCTCCGTAGTACCCTAGTCTTGGGGATGAACAGGCATCTTAGCAAGGGCTTCATGCGTGTAAGCGCTTCTGGATTTGCTTGGAGGCGAATCCATCCAGGCGCGAATCTGCGCCAACTTCATCGGCGTGATCTTCGTGGCCACGTTCATGCGACGCTTCTTTTGCCGCCCTCGGTACTTTACGCGCAACGAGCCAGAGAACACACCCATGACGAATCGTTCCGCTTGTTTCCCTTTACCTTTTTTACCGAAGACTCCTGCGCCAGAACTACCGTGAAACGAGTCACAGCGGTTCAGTATGGCGTGATCGGCGCAATAAGAATTGCAGTAAGAATACCAGACGGTGTTTAGAGGTTTGTCAGCGGGAAATGAAGCAAACTGGATCTTCAATGGAAACGAGAATTCGGCGGGGATCTCATACAAGCCTAAGTACTCGTTCTTGTGTGGTCGACGGAGTCTTATCACGGAGTAATCGTAGCGGAAATCCCGAGACAGAGTCCAACCTCGCGGGACTTTAACGTAATCGACGCCAATCTGTATCACCTTTCCCTGATGTCGCAATATGAACACTTTCAGCTCCTTAGGATCGTCGAAATTCCACTTTAGCCCGCTGTGAACACAATGCGCTGCGGTGAGAACGTGATACTCAGAAATGAGAGTTCCTGTGCAGCCAGTAGAGATTCTCACCACTGCGGAATAGGGAAGCTGCTTGGATTCCTCAAGGCCGACTTCTTTTCGATCGTCTGAACCAAACACGTGTCTTCTTCGCCGATGTCGCCGGGTGTTGTGGTGGTCGTTGTACAAGTGGAATATACCTGGGTCCAAGTTTGGGTCTTCAAGTTCGAGTTCTGAAAGCTTGCTCCATACATCGTGCGTGGCGTTTGTTGTACCGTTGGCGAGTTTTTCCAGGTCCACGAGTGTGAGTGTGAGACTGCCATTGGACCAAAACGTTTCATAGTTAAGGCGCGACAAGTTTTCTTGCCGCGTGTCATTAAGCAATTCTTCGATGTATACCTCCGCGGAGTAGTTGTTCGGTGTGAAGTTGCCGGTATGGTTTGATTTATCCAGTGGGGTAGTTAGAACGTCTTTAATGTAGAAATTAAGAGGTGGGAAATCGTCTTCGGTTACATCCTCTGTTGATCTCACAGCGGTACTCAATGTCAAATTCTGATCACTACTGTTTACCGACGAATCAGCAACTCCCATAGGTGTACCATGCAACAGGCAAACAAAAGCAGAAAACTGAAATGCCCAGGATACGAAACTCGCCACAGAAATAATCTCGACTAAGCCCATAATTGTTGATATCTTCTTATTTTGGCGACGTTGCTCTCAATAAGCTCTTGCTGTGAGGCGCGATATTTTCTAAGCACGGGACGAGGAAAATCTGCGAATGAAAGAACAAGGAAGTTATTTCTACTGTGATTGTACTTAAGGATATACCCGCAAAACCGCAAGTACCACCTTTCACGATATTTAAGCTAACTAATAGCGTCAGTTGTTCACCTGTTAACCTCTGCTATTGATTTCGCAAATGTGACTTTCTATGCAGTCTTGTCTTTCGCCCAGTCACAGTAGCACTTGTGTCATTTTGGACTTACTTTTATCAGTCAAATTTTTGTCTTTTATCCAAATTGAAACACGTTTCCATTTGCAAGTCCCTGTTAGTAAAAGCAGGTCCACTGGTTTTTCTAATTGTAATGGATAAGGACGCTACAAATAGGTGTGTATAAATAGATTTCGATATTTAAGGAAGTTTTTAATCAATTTATCGCACGCGTGTATCTCATGTGCGTATTTATTAAATTATTAAAGCATACTTTCCCGGCGCTTCAAAAAAGAACTACAAAACAGAAAATGGCGATCTTCACAGTTTAAAATAATAATAGAAGTCATGTTTGTCGAATTTGTAACGCTTTTGGAACTATGTAGCATTGATATCCTACACAAAAACATGTGTTGTGAGTGAAGGACATCATAATTTATTCATCCTCAGTGCCTATTTTTAGACCTTCCGCATATGTTAGCGCTGCTCTTTGATCACGCTTTTCACCTGCAGTACAATACTTTGAACAACACTTTGATTGCAGACTTAGTGATCAGTTTCAGTCTTTCGGTCTGCAAAATATGTAGAAGTTATGTAACGCTTTCGTGTGGTGTATAGTGATATTTTAGTTTATACCATGGAATATCTCACTTGTATTTTCTTGGTATAGGCTCTCGCCTTTTTAGGCAGTAAAATACGAGCAATGAGCGAAATGTCCGCATGTATTCTATGTTAAATTATCAAATAAGGGATTTATTATTCCATTATTATGTCATTTTCTAGTACTTCGACGTCTAGTTTTTGAATACATCCTGCATCATCCGAATATCGATAGCACAGCAAGGCGCGTTAGAAGGACGAGAACAAAATACAACTCTGCCGTCAAAAAAGGGCGGGGTTCACATTTTCAGTCAGTGACCTAATATGGTGAAATGGCGTACCAGTGGGGTAATAAATGGTAATAATGGTACATGGAACAAATTGAAAACTTAGCGGTAAAATTTCTCTGATTTTGCTCAGATTCGCTTGTTTTGCTTTTCGTCAGTTGAAACTTTCTTTCGGACGGTTTCATGTTAGGAAAATTACATGTTTCTCTGTAGCAATGTTTCCTCCGAAAGAAATACGTGCTATATTAATTAAGTATTTGTTAGGCGTAAAGCAAATTTAAAATTAAGTTATTTAGTCTAATAAATGAACTGACGAAATCGAAGAAAGGAAAACTGTTGTTGTTGTTAGTGTAGGATATAAAAGCAGAACGATTCTTTTTTGAATGCCTTTTGATTATGAGCTAGAGGTAACAGAGCCAAATTTTCGCATTTTTTACTTGCAATGTTTCTTAATTTCACTGATTATTAGCCCCTAAAACCATTAGGGTGAAAAAACAACAAAATTAAAAATGTTTACTTGGTCAGCACTTTGTGAGACAAACATGTTCTGTAACTTTCACCAGGTGTCGCCAGGTCCGCAATGCGGATAAGTTTTTAGTTTCCTGCCTGTATCGTGCTGATATCGTGGAGGTCCTGTCAGTCCGCGAACCCACCAGAAAACGAACGAGCGCCGGAGTACATGCCCAATGGACACCCTGCCAATAAAATTTCCACAAAACGTCGAACTGAATTCGGCTTGCATTTATTGCCATCTTTTGTGCAACGTTATATTATATGCTTGAGATTATAATTTTACAGATGGAAGTTAATTCGTTAAGACGAAATCCGATAGGAAATCGATCCATTTCAGCTATTAAAGGACAAACATTTACTATTAATTTATTAATAAAATAAAGTGAGAAATCGGTAAGTATGAAAGAGCATGCAAATGTTAAAATGTAAAGTAAGGCAGCTCCATTGTCTGTAAGTAGTGTGCTATGAGATATTTAATGACCTGTTAAGTAATGTATTGAAAGTAATGATGGAAGTAGCATTTTTTTTAGTTATAATCAAATGTAAAAGCAAAAAGAAATAATTAAACGTTATTTGAATATTCGCCGTTTCTTTAAATGTTGTCATTCCGTTTGTCTATGCTATCTGCCCGTGCAACGTTATACATTCATTCAGCATTAGTGACATTTAGTCGTTAGTATCGATTAAGGGAATGTTTTCCGTGGTAAAATTTTTCTGTCTCATTCGCAATTCGTATTAGTTAAGATCTGAAGCAAAACAGTCTTTCTTTCCTACGATTTTCTTGTGTAAATCTCAGTGTGCATGAAATAAAATTGTCTTCCTTCTCTCGCTTCGCGCGACTTCATCTGCTAAATCATCTTGTCGGCAGTTCGACCTACCAAGAAGATATCAGTTTACCAAGAGCCCTGCTGAATCACGGCCAATGCCCGGAGGCTATCGTACTACTGTATAACGCATGATTATCTCATCATTCTCAATTAATCGTGGAGGCGTTTTACGATCTTCCCTGATTGTTCGTAGCCGGATAATTCGCATTAAGCAACGCAACAGGGCAAGACAACAAGTCCGCTCCTCTTGAAGCCACTTAATTTATCTTTACAAAGAAGAAACTAGAAGGAAGGTGGAATTAATATCAACTTGAACGCCGTAAAATTCCGCCAAACATCAAAAAAGTTTTAAAACGTAAATCTTTTAACACTTTGTATAACGCTTAATAACGTTTTTACGCTGACTTGCTTTTCGAATCAGATTTTTCGCCGCAAACATTTCGCCGCAAACGATGACATTTATACGACGATAATATTAGACCTAGATAAGATTCACATAACAAAACACAAATTTTGATAACAGTTTTAGGGTTTGCTAATGACTTCAGTTCCAAGAAGCCGAGTTGAACAACGTTCAAAACAAACTGAATTCAACAAACAAACAGTTTGTATTCAGTCTATAGGAAACATTCTGTCAAACACCGTGACTTGGTAAAATGCGTAATGAATGGCTTGCGACCGGTTTGACTTCAGTGAAATCACGACAGCTTAAGATAGACATCACTGACAGCACAACATACCTTTTCTATTGTGGACTGGGGTGTTTGACGAGCAAATGAAGGTAAGAATCTCTTTAATCTTTCCCTGCGTCAAAGATACAGCACCAGCTGGCAATTAAACAGTGCAGTAGTTTACGTTTTCAACAACAGCGGGGTTCAAAGTCGTTATGATCACAATTTAGGGGGTAGGTCATTCTACTCACAAAGGAACCAGCCAGGCGTTTTTAAACTGTATAAATAAAAACAGCAATGCGTTTGGGAATTAGTCCGCCATTTCCGGTCAAAGACGAGACCCGAATTCGCGAACTTGCTCGGACTTGTTTTTTAGGGAGAAGAACAATCGCGATTTAATTGCGTAACTGAGTGAAGTGTTACGCCGAACAATTCAAGTGACCATAAAATTCCTTCATATTAATGATCTCAATCTAGTTTCGTTTTCTTAGTTAAGTTTAACATGGCATTTTTCACATTTCTCAACTGCAGCATCATCAAAGGAGGAACTCACACACGACTCAAATATAAAACATAGGACTGAAATTGTGGGCACAAGAACTTCCCTGATAATTGTTGAGTAGCTAGTTTAAAAGAGACCTCGTCCCGTTTTGATTCTGCTCTCATGACCCCTTTATTGCTGTTACGCTTTTCAAACAACGAAAGTTGTATTCGTGTGACAATTCAGGTTTTTTTTATGTACAACCTTTGCTTTATTTCGGGTGACTTTCAAACTTGTTTTGCTTACGTGGGGAATACACGTGAATTTCTTAATTCTCGCGCGCGGGTTTCGTTGAATTTATCTCGAGTAAAATGTTTTGAAACTTTCTCCCGCCACAAGCTTAATCCACCAGCGCTACTAGTTTAGCATCTCAAAACGAATTGCGCGCCGTGTACCCTTCGACATTTTTTGTAGTACGTTAATTCCAATTTAACTTGACATTTTATTGACAAGTGAAAGCGCTTGTTAAGCTCATGTCTATTGTTTAGTTGTGCCCAAATTCGTTATGTGGCAATGATGAATGAGCGTGCAACCCATCGCGCGCGCTCTTGCGATGGCAACCAAGGCTATAAGAAAGCTAATCAAGCAAAGAAGGTCCTGTTAGTTTTGACCTCTGTTATGTGGTGTTGTGATTTGTTTACAACAAAGAAAACTCAAGACTGTTCTTGTTGATCGTTTGCCGCTTCGCGCATTGTTTTTACTTTGATGAAACAATTCAGAATCTTTCGAGTCCCCCCTTCATGATCCCGCTTTCCTTAATCCAGATTCTCTTATGTTTATTGTTAGCTCTATTATCACTATATCAATAACGTTTTCAAAACACACAAAAAGTTAACTATCAAACTTGTAAACTTAGCGTCTATTTGAGCTTTGTGGCAACACGCGGCTAAAACAGATATGCTCGTTATATTACGTATGGTTGGATTTCATTCAACGATGGATAAAATACACTTGGAACAAAAAGACTGCAATGTCGACTTACCGTTTGCGATGAGCGGTTTTTCGGATCTTTAGTCAAAAACACGAGCCGGTCTGTTCCTCACGAAGTTACTACTAGTAACATACAAATTGCGTCGAAAATACTCTAAAACTTTGTATTGTTCACAGGATCCAAATTTATGCTAATTGACAACTACAACCTCAGGAAACTTCAGGATGTACGGCTAAACGAACGATATCCGAACGACAACTCTTTCACACCCATATCGCACTGGTACAACACAAATGTCAAATGTGAATTTCGCGTTTTAATCGCTTACGTAACCCTGAGGTTGAGCCTCTTTTGTGGATTACTTGCGAGGCCTTGTTTAGCGAACCAAGGAATGTATGCATGCACCAAGTTTTTCCGGAACAACGTAAGACAAATAGGTATAATTGTAAAAACGCCGAGGGAATCTACTATAGAAAAGTGGTCAGTAAACACTGGTCTGCGGTTCTCACTTTGCCAAACAGCGCAGATGTAAAGTACAAAATCATCGGCCTCCAAAAAAAAGCCGGAACGTGCCGGAAAATGTGAAAGAAATTATCCTAGATCAAGAATGTGAACTCAACCGGAAAGAAATGTGTGAAATAAACGATACTATAATTTAATGATTCCAATATAAGAATGATGATTCCTGTTCAATTGAAATCTACCTAATATCATTCTCGTAGCTGAGACCATTTTAGAGGCGACAATGCAAATGAATATATGAAAGATCGTATGTTATCTTTGTCTTCATATCATTTAACAATGTCACACATATGCCTGCATATGTACCAATAATGACCTGCGATATGCGATATTCGCACCACTTCCTGACTCAATGTAGAACGCTCACTTTATAATAGAATCAAATGCCTTTTAGTTGGTTCTGTTTAGTGAAGAATTTAAGAAATATATTAGATAACCGTATTCAATTTTAGTGAACAGAGCATGATCCCAGCAGCTACATGTAGGTGGAACTGACTTTTCTTTCAGTTTTGAGTCAATCGATAACCCACGTCTTTCGTGGTGCAGTTTTTCTTTGCCTTTTCTTTTCAGTTTTTTTAGGCATTAAATAAAACAGACGTGAATTGCCTTGAGTTATCTCAACTTTATTCTAACGACGGGCTAACACTCGAAACGACAGCTTTACAAACTTGCTATGGCGGTCAACTGATTTTTCTTGTTAACTTATTAAAGTTGTTTTAATTAGCCGTTAAGTGTTGTCTTGCATGATTGTGTTCAGCTGGCGTGGCCGACACACAGTACCAGACCTTTGACAGGGCTGCCGGCAGGTCTACAGACCCTGTGAGATGCTTTTCAGCTGTTGCTTCGCAGATTTTTCTGTAAAAAAACATAACTGAATAGATGCATGCAAGCTTCTCAATGGTCTTCCTGAGTTTATTTCACTAACAGCTCAGAATAAGTCTAAGTGCATGAGAAAATGTGTCGATGTTACATGCATGAGTTCCGATTGAGTGTTCTTTGAGCACAAGCGAGAACTGTGTAATTTACATGTGGCAAGGACCAATTTTGGGAAGTTTCCAGTTCTTTTAGCCTCGACTGTGACAGATCTCATTTCTCGCTTAATGACTAGAAGTCTTATACGAGAACAACCCACGCATGTAGATGAATCTGGAGTAATCATCAGAAATGACTGATGACTTTGCCAATGGGACCAGCACACAAAGTCGTCGACATCATTTGCTCGCTCGTAATCAAGGAAGTACTGTTTGTTACGCTCCGGGTAGGGTTTTTCAGTACACATGCGAATGCTACGTAACAAATAAGATGACTATATCAGTTAATATTTCATTCACAACTCACCTCCTGCTTGATTGTATCAAACGTGAACGCAGAAGCAAAACTGAGAGATTGGCATGTTTAAAAGGTTGTTAGTACTTGAAGTATTAAACATAATCACTAGGTATTGCATGCGCGGGCACTTTTAAAAGAGATCAAAACGTGCTGACACGGAAAAAACATTCCATGACCTCTATCGTCAATTGAAGGGTGTGCCACGGTTCCTATGTCCCTCGGCTCAAGAGAGGCTTCCGGAAAACCGGGCAGTATCAGCAACTGGATTCCACGATTCTTCTGTGAAAAGTGCATTTTTCCGAGGCTCCGCCTCTACCGCAAATAGACGTACGCAAATCTGCTTTGGGAAAAATAGATAATCCTTTAAGATACGAATCTTTGTGGGAAAAGCAGTTAAAGAACTGATAATCGACGGTATAGGTGGGGGTTCAGATATGTTGAAGGATTAAAACGGAGTGAAAAAGGAAACTCTTAACCTTTACGACCCAGAACCAGTGATTATATCAATACCTAAAACATACAAGTCACGACAATCATATCGCGATCGATAACAAACTGATAAAAGGTTTTGATATCTTCAAACTACGACTACAAGATATTTCTAGCGGCTGAGTTTCCCTAACGTTTACAGTTCGAACAGAAATCTTGCTAAATTGACGGAAGCTCTCGGAATCGCGCTCTCTCTCAGTCTCGGCTACTGAGGGGCAGGGGGCAAGGATGCTTTCTGGTACGTGACAGATAAGTGCACGAGACAAGAGGAAAGCCGTGTTTCCTGGTGGCACTCGTGTCAGTGGTTTACGAGCCTCTCAAAGACGTCAAATGGTAAAACCGACAAACGCGATGGATTTTTTTTTACCGTCAAGGGTGGAATGCCAACCATGAAAAGTAATTTAACCGTCCGTGGCGATAAATGGGCTAGGCTAACTGTGTTATTTGTAGTCATCTCCCCAAGAGGCCCAGACAGGAGGTTCCCCACGCGAGGATGACAATCGATTTTATCATCAATCGACATGATGCCATTTAAGGTCGACACAAGACACACTTTCGTCGATGGCGTTCTGTGTGGTCTTCAATCCAACCCAGGTTTTCTGATTTTAAAATAGGGTGAATTTTTTTTTAGAGCTAGCTAGTAAAGAATATGACAATCAACTTCCTTTTCTGCAAGTTTTGCTATGACATTGTAAACAAGACGACTTGTGGCCATTCGCGGCAATCACGTAATGTAAATTTGAATTGTCGTATTTCTAGGGCATGCCTTTTCGAAACACCCAGAGGGTCTGAGCTTTTAGGGTCTTAGTTTTCGAGACACCAAGGGTTGCTGGTTTTTAGCGGCCGACATTTTCAAGACATGCACCAAGGGGGTCTGAGTTTTTAGGGTCTTTGGGTTTGTTTTTGCCGCCGGACTCTTTGCAAGAAAAATAAATCAAGGGTGATAAGAACATGTCAAACGAGCAGATAATGAAAACCGTTACAAAGTGCACCGCTCGCACCCAGCTCCGCCAAGCAGGAAACAATCCCGTCCAGATGCGAGTACGAAAACAAAAAAAAACAAAAAAAACAGGAAGAAGGCCGGAAAGCAATCAAAAATACAGACTGGAATAAAAATGAGGCCAGATTTGATAAACTTTCTAGTTTGAATAAAGTAGCGAGATTACCAGTAAGTCAAGTCACTATGTCTTGTTATCATTCTTTTGTCGGCAATATAAGTCCTATCAGCCAGAGGGAAGGAAACTCATTATACTGGCTTAACAGTGCTTGCCGCAGTCAGGTTCAGGAACGAGGTGACCCTTAGAAGAACTGAGAAAAAAAAAGAAAAACAGAACTGGGTCGGTAAGAAATGAATTGAATCTATTATAGCACAGTGTAGCAAGCAGCCTAGTAAGGCTTCTGCCAACCGAGTGGCACAGAATCAAACAAAGTTCTGGAAAGTGTCTTCCTCACCAGCTCTCTCGTTCAGCAGGGGCGTTTCAGGAGCGAAAAAATCATAGAATATCCTGATACCGGGCACTAACGGGTGAGGGAGGGTTTGGCATTAACCAGACTCGTCATGAAGCAGGAAACGTTTTGCAGGATTACCAGCTCTCAGTGTAAAATATTGAATAAAAAAAATGGCCAAGGTCGTGATTGTTGATTGACAGCGTGAGGAGGCTAAACTCAAGAAATTAAAAAAAGATTGCGAGGTCCGGTGTCAAGGGTTTAATCCGCCATCCTTGAACCTAGTTGAGAAGGATTTTGCATGCTTTAGGATAAAACTGCCGCTATCAGCTTCTGTAAAGGAACAAAGCCTTCGGGGGGGGGGGGGGCGGCGCTATATAGGTACGTGCGGCCCCAAAGGGTATGTTTTTTAGGCGTTTTGGTCATAAATAGGGTAGGTTTTTGTATCCTAGTCTTGAATTGGCTGTTTTTTTTTTAGAAGCAGCTACTTTTTCATCATTATCGAAGACCATCAACAAAATCCCATCCTATATTATGTTTAGGACAATTGTGCCAGCCTCAACGAACATAAATACGATGTAGAAGTTTTGGTCAGGTCATAAATAGGGTGGGGAAAATCGCAGATTTTGGTCTTAAAATAGGGTAAGGGGTTTGAGAAACGGGCCGCATACCCCACCCAATTGTTCTGGACGTACACGCCGGGCAAAATCCCTTCAACAAACATCCCTTCATCTTTTATTTCAAGGGAAATTGTGCCAGCCGCAACGGACATAAATAGGACATTTTAGGTCAAGTAATAAACAGGGTAGGGAAAACCGCCGATTTTGGTTGTAAAAAAATAGGGTAAGGGTTTTGCCGGGAAGCGGGCCGCACACCCCCACCCAATATTTCTGTTATTACTCCCCCCGGGAAAAGCTTGCATCGCACAGCGTACATTGTGTCAAGCGACTACCGCTTTCTGCTTGCGGTTAAATTTGACGTCAGGCGAATTCTAATTCCGACAAATTCCAGATTCCGTGTCAAAGCATGAGCATACCAGCGCGAAAAAAGGACAAACGAAAGGGGACGAATGATTGAATGTTCTAAGAAGCAATTTTAAATAGACCTCAATCCACTCAAATAATCCACTCCACATTAACAAGATATATAGAGAGGAGAATCAAGGTTATATGACAAAAACCAAGAAATTTTCTTAAATAACATCGGTCTCTTTCAATCGGCTCTTTTCAGTTTGTGTTGCGTAACGTAGCCCACATTTGTCACTTGAAGGTAAAGCGATATTATAATTTGAATTTTGCAACTCTTTTCATACGTGATTTTCCGAGATAACGAGATACCCGGATTTGGAACCATAAATAGGCAAGTATAACCAAAGATCCTTCAGGCGGAAATTAGAGCAGTCACGTACTTTTATTTATTTATTTTTTTCACTTTTTTTTTTCATTCCAGTGCACATGTACGTGAGGGCGGAAGCTCAGCTAGTTGAGGTCGAACTAGACTTGCCACAAGTCGACCTTTGCTAATCCTTCGCTAATTCATCTCCCTCGAGCGACGCGAGAGGGTATTCTTCGAGCGACAAAGCGACGGAGAAGAACAATTATTGGAAAGGACTTTTAGGAAGACTAAGGTCAAACCTAAGGCACTTGCTATGAGATTTCCCAAGACGAAACACAGAGGCCCTCTTATGTTCCAGAATACGGTTTACCAAGTGCTGTCTGTCAGCTAGCGAGTGATTACAAAATCCGCACTAAGGGCTAAAGCAGTAATTGAGCCTGCGTAGCTGGAGGGATTTCCGAGCGTGTGCTTTGTGCAGTAGACCGAGAAAAGACAAACATATAAACAAAAGGAATAGAAACAAAGACAAAAACCAATTTTTTGCAAGCGTATAAACTCAGTTACATTATTGTATTGAATGTTTTCGCGTACGTCTGGTCGACAACAATCTTCACTTGAATCTCGTTCTCAGGGCTCGGTACCGCCGCCCTGTCGTTCCTCCCCGAGAAGAGACTTCGGGGAGGTACGCGGGCTCCTCTCCCGAACAGCGGCTGTTTATCGAGCCGGTAAGTACTTGGTGTATCCCTTATCATAGTGTATTTAGAACGTAGCATAGTATATTTATCCTTATTATAGTGTATTAGATACACTATAATATCTGGAAGGGATACATGAAGTACTTAGGATCGATCGAGCCTAAGCTCGATCCCCAACCATGCTACAAGAATCTGACAGCGGGAAGGCAGCGCATACTCTTCTATCGTGCTCTATACTAAGAGGTGAGCACTGCAAGTGTGAAGGTTTTAGACCGACTCCGAGAGTAAATAAGACAATTACAGTATAAACCTTTTTGAGCCTGATAAGCCAATGATAAGGGGACTAAATGAGTAACCGCATTGGAGTGGAGTCTTAAGGCTAAATCCTGAGATCACCGCTAAAATCACAAACGTTACAGTTCAATCTGGATTTATAACATTCCACAGAAACGAAACGCTCAGTTACCAGTATTAAAACTGAGAAAACAAGTGTCTTTCGGAGAAAATCCTCGCAGAATGGCTCAAAATATCCAAAGAGTTCTCTATTCTTGTGCCCGATCAGAATAACACAAGCATCTGAAAATTATCACGTGACCTCGACGTCATCAGGACATTTCACGTTGCCTAGTAACCCACTAGAGACGAGATTCTCTTTCGCGACTGTTCATCTGATCAAACTAAGCCTGCAGACATTATGGTCAGCTGTTAAGTACATCATGTAAGAATCATGCATCATCACTCAACTGAAGTTGGTTCTTGATGATGTTGTTTTGTTGCTGTTGCGTTGTGTTACTTTCTTTGTGTTTTTCTGGAAGCATGGTGGGGTCTATAACATTTCCTTCTTTATCCCTGGCTTGCTCTGCTCTGTCCATTTCATTCAGGTAAGAAATAATTTGATTCTAGAAGAAACATCAAAAGTATGGGAATTTTCAGATTGAGGTGGCTCTCTAGTCAAAAACTGACGACGTTGAGAAAAAAATGCAGTTTTTTTAACGATAAAAGATTTAAAGCCCTTGAACACTTGTAAAAAGTATTTTGAATCGATCTTGCTGTTAAGTGCTAAATTTAAGGAAAGTACAGAGTGGTATAAGTTTGCTTACGTAACAACGGCCATAGCAACGGTTGTTTACAGTAAGAACATGACCAAAAATATAGATTAATTTTAACATATATGAGCAATACTTTGTAGTAAGGCTGTAAAGAGACGCACAACTCGATTGGTATAATTACTTGGGAAGAGCTTAGGTTGATTTACCATCACAGGCTCATTCATTTCCCTTATGAAAGAGAACATTTCCTACAATTGCGGAAACTTTTTACAAAATAGAACAACCATTACACCCCCCTTCCCGGAGATCCAATTTGCACCCCTCCCCCACAAAGTTTGGCTTGTTAAATGCTGAATCTATCATGTAAGAAACTTTAAGTGCATTTTTCTCAAAGGTCTACTTTTGTACCTACTGACTTCACGCCAACATTTCTACATTGGAAAGTATTTAAGAGAAATTCCTGAAATTTGGGGTCATCAAAGACTAATAGTGTAGTGATGTAATAAACTAAAAAAGTCATAGCATTTTAAAGTCTGTCACGTGACACTAGATAATTTGTTCACTGGGTTTGGTGCAATATAAGGTTATTTCCAAATAAAGCCTGTAGAAAGCACAGAAAACAAGAGTCAAATGTAAAAACCGAAGTTTATTGCATAGAACGAAACAGAAACTTACAAGATATGCTTGTTTGAAAATCAAGTCTTGTTTTGTAAAAGAGCAGGAACTGTTGGCGTCAATGCTATAAAATCAAACCTCAAAAGGCTGTGGCTGGTTGCCATAGCAACCATTTTCAGTGAAACCTTCAAAATTTATATTCTCTTCATGAGTGCAATCGAATGCAATTGACCTTTCTTTACCAAATGTAATCAAACGTTTTGGTCCCTTTTTGACTAGTGAGCCACCTTAAAGGGATGTTGATGCAAATAACCTCCAAAATGGAAAAATTAACATTCCCTATAACATCAGGTAAATAATTTCACTGATCAAATTTAAAATCATGCTGTGGAAAATGCAGCAAAGTTTTCACTTGTCTGTAACTCTTTCTATAAATACTGGCATCATCCTGTACATGTAGGTCAGTGTATGGAGAACTAAAACTGCAATAAAGTATTTAGAGCTTTCCCATCTTCAGCAGCAGCAGGCTTCAGCATTAGAAACTGTTACTTGATATTTTTAGTTTTGTAAATTATCAAATATAACCATTACAGAAAAGTCTAAATCTCAGAAATTCCCATGTACAATCTATATTTTTAGAAGCCTGTGTTGCAGGGATACACGGGGAAGGGGTATGGAGGCAGAAAAACATGAGGAAGAATGGTGAAGGAACGCCTGCTATAAGAACTGGGCCTGGCATTACGCCCACCAATGTCGATGTAATATGATTTCATCAACTGTCAATTACTGTCAACAGGTTCACCAATCAGAAACTAGCGCATGCTTGTCGGCACAACTGACTTCCTGCGGGAATGTGGTCAACTGAAATTATTTCCTGGAGTGCTATTGATCGATTACCAAAGTGTGAAAAACGGGAATATCTCAACATAACAACCATGAGGTTATTTTGGTGTGGAAATGTCCTTCGCTCCCATAAAAAGTTCAAAAATAGGGAGTAAAAAGAAGGAAAATGATTGCAATAATCTGTGAAATCAGAAATGCTGCAGAATTATGTGCTATAAGAATGGCTGTAACTTCAAGCCATTCTAAAACTGCTTTGGGTATGAACTGTGAGGCGGTGGAAGATAGCCAGTATTAATTAAGTTACTAGTATTTTAAATTCACATCGGCAAAGAACACTGGAAAATTGGAGCAATCAGCAGAAGGAAAGCTCAGCGATTCTATCTCATGCAGCTTGTCTTTCAAAGATACTTTTCAAAGTGAAATAAGAGAACCAGCGTTTTCCTGTTCAGTTTATACACTTTTTATTTTTTTATAAGAATATGTTTAATAAGAATGTCGAGGCTGAAATTTGTGAAGTTTCAAGAATATTTTAAGAATAAACCCGAGGCTCAAATTTTTTTGTGTTAAAAATTTGTAAAAACAACACAATTAAATGATTTTAACTAAACTTGAATTCTTCCTTCTCTAACCAAAAAGCAACAAAAACAGCACTTGCCATATTCTCGATGCTCTGATGCCTGCAGACTTGCTCCAAGATTACTCTAGGAATATCTCAACACTAAATACATTTGGGAACAGAAATTTCATACGCTATATTTGAAGAATAATCACAAGAATATTTTCAGCCTAAAATCAGCAGAAAAATAAGTTAGAATATTCAGCCTCGGTCGGAAAAACAACATTGTTATGAAAAATAAAGAGTGTAGTGCCAGGCAAGAACAAACATTTGATAAATTCGATTTTCCACCTATCCTGCAGGCAAAACTGTCAGAAACAGCTCTTCCAGCTAAAAGAACTGTCATGGCTGGTTCTTGCTCGGGTTTTAATGTAAATGTGCTCACGCTAGCGAGATTATCCTCTAAAGCCCTTGCTAATACATTTTCTGGTCTGCAACTATTGTTGGTTGTTTTTGACGTGATTGTGCAACTCACAATTTATAATTTACTCAAGGAGTATTAGCCAATACGAATTTTGCGCTCGCCAGTGATTGCAGAAATGAACAAAAGAGGGTTTTTATAGCAGGCGTTCTTTCTCCCAGTCCCCCTCCATCCATCTGCCCTTTACCTCCCCCTCCCCTGTTTAACGCCTGCGTAGCAAGCATTCTCGTATAAAGAGCTTTTTCCGCATACTGGCCGTGTGCAAATTGGAGTGAGAGCAAAAATATGGACGAAGCACAGGGAAATTTGCACATGGCCAGAATGCAGAAAAAGCTCTTTGTATGGGAATGATTGCCATTCATATATATTTTTAGCTATATATTTATTACAGCTTTCATTGAAAATAATTTTTTTTATGAAAATTCACAAGAAGCACCTAAGCACTGTTTGAAACTTACTGCGACATCCATCTTCTTGTAACGCCTTATTCTCCTTCTCCTCGTTTCTGGAGCAGGCGTCCCATCTGATTGTCAACGAGCAAAATCATTTTTATTAAAAGATCAAAATCAACATAAGAATAATTTATCAATATTGTTAATTTTGTATTAATTAAACACCTGCAAGGTCAACCTGAAAAAATAACAATGTATGGGGCAATGAATGGTAAAATCTGAGACTGTAAGTGCATGTAGACGAGATTTGGAACTCACAAAGGATTCATCACAAAGAACAGCGCATGTTAATGATTTCTTAATTGTTTCTTGTTTCTTGCTAACATCTCACACCTAAGTTGACACAGACTGAGCAACAGCTATATGAACCTGTACGGCTAGAGTAATATGGTATAAACTGGTTTACACTGAGTGTGTTCTTGAACATCAAGAAGAACAAGAAGAAGACATGGCCGTGGCGGACAACTGACGAGGCTATAAGAACAAAATATATTTCGAACTACCGCGGTTTACAGTTTTTACACAGTTTCTATATAAAGTAAAAAGTAAAGTCTGCATACGGGCCAAGTGGCCCATAAGGCCAGAGCTTATCCCGGTTTCTGTAGCATGAAGCGATTAGGAGTATTTCTACTCCCCCCTGGATGGGATGCTTGTCCATCACATGGTTACCCCCAGCTTTAAATTTGCTGGTACCCACGCAGGCGTCCCAAACTCACGATTCGAGGAATTGATCAAATATTAATGGTTTATGTACGCGTATCGAGTGAGACGTGACTGCCTTAACTGCGCGGTGTTGTGTTACACAGTGGACCGATGAGAATTCCAGCGCTCTACAAGCCATTGTATGGAATTTAAAATAACAAGGATAAAATCACAGAATGAAATAAAATGCTACTTTTCTTGAGTAAAATTAAGAAAATAATTACTCACCTTGCCTGGTTTCTGTTTTCTGACAAATGTGACTTACCAGACGGGTGCACAGTTGCGTAATTTTTGACTTTGTACTCGTCTGATAAGTCGCATTTGTCACGTAGGCGCAGTCGCTAATGTTGATTTCAAGCTGTGCCGTAGTCTGGCGGATGGAAACAAGCTGCGTGGGAAAGTTGAAAGCTCCAGTAATGAAGCAAAAATCGTTCGAATTGGAGCAGAAAGTTTGAAGATTTTTCCAAGCCGACTGGATATGGAGACCAATGGACTATCCTTCTTTGCGTTGGAGGGAAAAATCGAGCAGCGGATTCGAATTTTGGTGAGAAAACGGCCTCAAAGTCCAGGTCTTTCGAAACAGCAGTGTCCAGCCTTGACTTCGTCTATAGAAAGCTACAACAAACACCTGAAACACCCCCAAAACAACGAAATAGGCCAAATGGACAACAGAAACCAGGCAAGGCAGGCAGTCACGTCTCACTCGATAAGCGTATATAAACCATTAATATTTGATCGATTCCTCGAATCGTGAGTTTGGGACGCCTGTGGTACCCATTTATACACCTGGGTTATAAAATAAAGTAATCTATGGATCTTTTACCTGCAAAACTCCAATCTGGCAAGTCAGTAAGTGGTCCATAAGCTATTCCATCTCTTGCCTGGCCACGACTGTTCACAGGAAGAAAAACACGTGGAGTGGACATGAACATATCTAATTATAACATAACTATAGCAAAGCGCATGTTCTGATTGGTTAATTCAGGGTCTACTATTTGCCCATGGGTGTACTCTGCTGACGTGTGTGCTGATGCGATGTAGCTCAATAAAAGGACTTCTTTTGCCCAATGTGTCAATGTTATGTTATAATAAAAACAAATGGTAAACGCCATAGCTGTACACTATTGAGTTGTGGATGCATTTGGGAGGTCTGCTAAGCACTCATGAAGCTAGAGTCACTTCTTTCATGCTTAGCAACCTCCCGCGTGCATCCGTAACTAAAAAACGTACGTTATGGCATTTACCATTTGTTAATGTGACCCAAAATTGTTTTGTAAGTATCTTACATCTTACAGACTCTCGAATACAATGCCACTTTAGCAGATGTACCAGGAAAAAAAACGTTACGATACTTATAATGTACAGTTCCAGAAAATATCCATACTCTCCCAACAGAAGAGATTGGAATTTCCTGAGAGGTGATGTCACGGGTTCTGCAAGACCAAAATCTTTAAAGGAAAAGCTCACTTGGAATTTCCAGAAGGGTAGGGAGACTCTATTCTTTAGGCATACACCCCCCCCTCTCTTCTCCACCTTGGGATATTAATTGAAGGGCTGGGTGCAAAACCATGTGCTCAGTGATGATTTTCTGTGAAAATGTTCTTTTCTCAAAAGTGCCTGAATTTTTGCATGTGATCAATGTAATAGAAAAAACATGGTCCTGTATTTTTTTGCCGAAGTTTGATTTGTTTTCGGGATATTAGGTATGCAAAAAAAACAGTATTTGTTGTTGCGTCAGTGTGCGACTGGAAAGATGTTGATTTCACTTAAAATACAGCAAAATGTAAAAAACAAACAAACAGCAAAACTTTGTTCCTTTTTCAATAAGTTACAGGAATTCTTGGTTAATGAGCAACACAGAAGCTCAAAAATGATGATTTCATGTCAAAAACAGTTACCATAAAATGTTGATATCAGGTTAAGCATTCACCCCAAAGATGTTGATTTCACTTCAAAAACCTGTTGTAAGAAATGTTGATTTCACGCAACGGGTAAGCTCAAAAATGTTGATTTCACTTCAAAAACACTAAAATGTTGACATCACGTTAAAGCCACAGAGATGCTCATTTTACTTAAAGAAAACAGTTCAATGTTGATTTCACCTCAACATGACAAGTTCAGAGATGTTGATTTCACTAAAAAAAAACAATTATTTCACCCAAAGACGCTTTTTTCACTTAAGAAACAGTTAAATGCTGAATCCATGAGAATGCCTGGCCACAGAGATGCTCATTTCACTCAAAGAAAACAGTTAAATGTATCTCGCATCAACGCGAAAGCGCAGAGACAAGTTGATTTCACTTAAAAATGTTGATTTGACATCAACGGGCGACCTCAAACCTTTATTTCATCTAAGAAGCAGTTAACTGTTGATTTCACGAGAATGCATGACCACATCAGAGATGGTCATAAAACGCGAAAGCGCAGAGACATGTTGATTTCACTTAAAAATGTTGATTTGACATCAACGGGCGACCTCAAACCTTTATTTCATCTAAGAAGCAGTTAACTGTTGATTTCACGAGAATGCATGACCACAGAGATGGTCATATGACCAGAGAGAAATGTTGAAGTTTTTTAGGTTAGGGCACTGTCCCCTGATCCCAGAAGTACATAACACTGCAAATCACGCCGATTTGAAGTAAAATGTCTGTTATAATCGATCGCTACTTGTTGGCCATTATCTGTGGGACTCCCTGTGTCAAGTCTAAAACCACTGAAGCAGCACGATCGATGAAAAAGTCTTGTCAAATACAAGCACATATTCTTTACTTCAGATGGCTTCAAAAATTCTCGGTCTGGTGGGTAACTTTGAACTCAAGACCTTTTCTAAAGGTGAGGAACTTTGAATTGAAATCTTATCCCAAGGGTTAGGAAGTTTGACTCCAAATTTTTGTTTCTGATCAAAGTCCCCACCCTGCCCCATGTACCCCTCAGGCATACATTGTATAAAGGTTGTTATTAAAAACTGGATCATTGGAAAATGCAATTAGAGAGTTTTCATTGGCTTAGCCATCATGGTATATGAGCCATTATACCATGATCTACAACGATGGCGAGCGTATGCGTGATTTTTTGGGCCTTTTTGTTTTTATTGTAGCCTAGTTTTCTATTTTTGGGAGGCGTTTTTAATAAAACAATTATTCCACTCACGCTTGTTGGATATGAGATGATTATAGCCAACTTGGCGCTATGCGCCTCGTTGGCTATTTATCATCTCATATCCAACGCGCGCTCATGGAATAATTGCCCCCGCAGGGTTTTTGGCCCCAGAGGGCCAAAAACCCGAGGAGGCACCTTAGGACTCCCCGCGTAATGTAGAGGAAGAATGGAGAAGAGAGAATGTAGTATTTCCTGTAGATTGTATAGCCACAAAAAATCTCGATTTGATCGCTTGCACGCCCGCAAGGTATCGACGTTTTCCCCACAAATGCTCATGGGCGGCCAGCAAAGAGACGCGCGCGAGGTCTTGTGGGATCGGCGTCTTTGCCACAAGCTTTGTCCTTGGTTCAGATCTCGAGTTCAAGCGTCCGGGAAAAACATCTTTTTTTGCCAGCCTCCATTACTATATCAGCGCGATCAAATAAATTTGCTTCGAATTGGTCGAGATTATGATCTAAAACAAATTGAAAACGCTTTCAGAGATCCTGATGAAAATTGAAAACTGAAAACTTTATTTATACATGTACTTGAGGGCCTGGAGCTTATTAGGCTCCTAGCTTAACTAGCTAATGAGTTGAGTATAATACTAATACCTGATGATCGATTTTGGGCGAAAAACAGCGCAAAGGGTATCGTAGGAAATTCTGAAGTATGCTAGAAATTCGAGGCCAGTGTGGTTCAGTTGAAACTGAATAGTTAAATACAGTACCCTTCCGATCGTCAGAATTACCCAAGGATAACAATAAGGTGACAGGCCTGCGTGACTCCCATCCACGTGTAACAGCCGCTTAGGAAGTTTTGCTCGAACTAGTATATTTTTTAGGATCTGCCCCTTTTGTATGGTACGATCGGGGGATATTTGTATATTTCGCTAAGCATTTCAGGAGGACATTTTGTCAGAGTAGAGCCGTTTACAGATGTCATATGTCTGTGTGGCTTCCGCTTTATTCGCGTGTATCCTCTGCTTTTTTGCCAGGTTTTTTCTCTGGTTAGCTCTGGAGGGATAAAGTTTGAAATACTCCTTTGGCATCTCGTTTATTTAGATGGTTTATTTTTACTGAGAAATTGTACGTAGCGTAGAGTCGATGTGATGACTGGGTGACTGGCAGGGACCAAATGTAAATGTAAATGTAAATGTTTTGCGGCGTTTTCGTTGAAGACAAAAAGCTTGACTCCAATTTGCATATATGGCGACTGTAACGCGATACTTCTGTTTACATCTCACTTCTGCCACTTCTGTTCTGCTTTCGAGATACGTTTGCTTGTACACTCTTTTCTTTTATAAGAATGTTGTTTTTCCGGCACAGGCTGAATATATACTTATTCTTCTGCTGATTTTAGGCGGAAAATATATGTGTATTATTCTCACATTATAGCTTAAGACATTTCCGTTTTAGAATTTATTGTGGTATCAATTACAAGTGTTTGGTATCTGGACCTGTTCGCGTTACATTGTGCGTATTTACAGATGTTTTAACTCACAAAATGGTATCTATCCTTTTCAAAATCTCAGCCTCGGTTTTATTCTTTAAATATTCTTAAAATTTCACAAATTTCAGCCTAGATATTGTTATAAAATATATTCTTATATAAAAAAGAGTGTGTATCAAGACGACAGGTTTGTTTCAGTATCAGACTAGAACAACAGAGTGGTTGGATATGTTTTTCCAGAAGGCACTTCGCGAAAGTATCATGTAAAGAATATATCATGTGATAGAATGAGTTAAACAGAATGTGTTGGTTTAGTTAACTTAGCTGATTCTTTGGATCATATTTATGATATTAGATGCCAAAGTTACTTGAACAGTATGAGACTTAACCCTAAGTTTACAAAAAAATATAAACTTTCAATATTATTGTTTCCAATCAGCAGAAATAAAAGAAAGCGGGGGCAGCTTTAGTGATAACTGTTACTAGTTGTTAAATAGCTGCATAAGCTTAAAAATTAGCTCACCTTATTCTTAATTTCTGTCCAGCTTGGAGAGCTGCTACAGTGCTCCAGAAACGAACATTGTTTACAGGTCTTGCCAACACTGAAACACAAGCGAAAGCGAAAATTAAATGGAAAGAATCAATAACGTCACCGAAGTGTGAATGGAAATTTACCTGTACAGCACAGTCGACTAAGCCTTGAGGAAGCCATCTTTGATTTTACGAAACGTACGTCATGTAAGAGAACTTTTAGTGTCAATATGACAGCGCAAAACCTGGGTAAGAGTATATGAAATTTGTAATTTCCAGCTCACTCGCAGCCAATCTGTCACAAAAGCAAAACATGGTGGTTCCAAATAGAGATCTTCCGAAACGTCTTCCACTGCTCATCCTGAAGGACAAAGTCCTACTGCCGGGCTCATCCATGAGGATTGCTGTGAGAGACAACGCCAGGTAAGACAAAGTTTGTGAAATTTAATTGATATTCTGGAAAAATTGTTTCGATTCGTGTCTAATCTGTCTGATGTTCTTTGCAAATATTAGTCTTCGAATGATTGACTCCAGACTTCTTCGCAAAGACACCTTGAGCAGTGTTATCATTGGTGTTGTGCCTCGCCGATCGGATAAAGAGGTTTGTTGTTTAGTTTTTAGATCTTTTTTTTCGTTTTGACCAAGTTGGCTTAGTTCTCGTTCTCGTACGTGATGCTGTGTAATGTTTGTAAACTGTGCACGCAAGAGATTCAAGCGGAAGTGGGCTGACGTCACTAACAGAATGATTCGGTGCATTTCAGTGTTATCCTTTCTCGAAAGATTGAAATAGTTGCGTATTTTTTATTCTTTGGACGATATCCATTCTACTGGTCACCCAGTAAAATTTTTCTCGTTCCAAAAGAAAAAATTATAATATTAAATTGGAGTGAGGTGCGATATTGCGGAAAATTAATTCAGTTTTCAAAAGAACGAGGCATCATACAATGAGCTCTTTCGTTTTTTAATGAGTTGCAAATGAGATGCAATGTGTTTTTCTGCAATCCCGCACCTTAGACTTAAATTGGCAGCACACTGAAACAATCAAAGGCTCTCTGAGCAGCTCATGGATGAATAGCCCAATGCCAAGTTTACTTTTGCCCCTGTGGCAAAACCAGTCTTTGAGCGAAACTATTGGTATGAAAATATATGTCACCTGCACGGTCATTCGCATGAAAATCAAGTGATTTTCATGGGAAACGTTTGGCACAAGCACTCGTTCTGCAAATAGAAACTCAGACGGTGGAAGTCAAAGTCTACATTTGTACCAAGCGGCCCATCAGGCCAGCACTGATAAAAAATGGTAAGGGTAAAGTCTGCATACGAGCCAAGTGGCCCATCAGGCCGGAGCTTATCCCGGTTTCTGTAGCATGAAGCGACTAGGAATATTTCTACTCCCCCCTGGATGGGATGCTAGTCCATCGCAGGGTTACCCCCAGCATTAAATTCGCCGGTACCCATTTATACACCTGGGTGGAGAGAGGCACCGTGAGAGTAAAGTGTCTTGCCTAAGAACACAACACAATGTCCCCGGCCAGGGCTCGAACCCGGAGTGCTCGCTCCGGAGTCGAGCGCACTAACCATGAGGCCACCGCGCCTCCACAAAAAAATAATCTAACAAAAAAACAATTTACCATCTTCTCGTGGTCTGTTTACAATGTCCGATTAAAAGCTTTAGATATCAAGAGGGTCGTACAGGGAAGTTCACGAACCTAAAATACAGAGGATCACGGTTCACGGATAAAAAAATTTCGTTTTCCCGAATTACGAAAATAAGAAAGTAACGACCTGTTCTTACATTAAAAACAGTGTTTGTAGGAAACAAAATCGCGAATGGCTAAAACAAGGCTCTGTATTGCATATTGCATGGCTAAGGCACTCTCGATAGACCACTGTAACTATTCGGAGAACTTGTGTCTCAAAATCACGTAGAGTTGTGTGGTAAAATCACGAATATCGGTTAATATTTCAGGTTCTTCACGGATCATGCAAAACCTTCAGGTCACGAATCAGGAAGAACAAGAACCACAATATGCAGTTAAAAACCGCGCTTTAAAAAAACGCGGTTAAAAAAAGGCGGTTACTTACACTGTCTGCGAAACGTGACTCTCTTGCCCTTCAACAAATATACGAAAAAAAGAGTATCTGATTACATTCTTTGCATAGCGTGAGTTTAGCGTGACTTGTAATCGGAGAATTTTGTTTACGTCTAATGAAAAAACACCTTGACCTTTCAATATAAATTTACACATGGGTTTTTGACGAGCGCTATGCTTCTTGTCTTTCCATGTCCATTTGTTACAGCTACTGCTGCTTAGCTTGACAAATTTCAATTTTACAACTCCACGAGTTGAACCAAAAACCATCTTTGTGCCGCATTAGCCGCCATATGTATCAACTCCATGTTGTCGGACAAAAAATTCGTCTTTCTAGTACCCCGCTAAAACCTGCTGAACCTACACCATGAAGTGCCTAGGAAAAGAACCATACTAAGCAGGGGAGGGTTGGGAGAAACGATTTAATCCGGTTTAATGAATAAATTAATCAGAATCGAGTGAGTGAGTGAGTGAGTGAGTGATCGAGTGCCATCCGATTGCCCCCTACATTCATGGATGTTACGTAACATCCATGAGCAAAAATGAACAGCAATGAAAAGAGTCTGCTTTAGTCTAGCCCATATCACTGATGTAACCCTAGTTTTTGTAACATTGCGCTACTTGCAATATTTCTACTTGTCCCTAGATGAGATGCTACTTCACTGCAGGGTTATGTGTACCTCCAGTATTAAATTAAATTTGATCGTGGTACCTTTCAAGGGTAAAAGTTTTGGACCTTGATCACCTATGGTGCTAAAATCTACAATAACGTGACTCTGTTAGACTTATTGATCATGGTATCTTTCAGGATACAGAGCCAAAATATTGTTGGTGTCAATTAATTTATTTTATTATATAGACACAAGTGTTTTACTGGAAAATACACCATTCATAAAATTCATACGAAACCACATCCAGGACTTGGGTGGCATATTTTCCATATCCTCACTAGTGAGGATATCAATGATTTCACTGATATTGTTTGTCTCTTAAATTGTACTTCAATTTGTTGGTGTATGGTCGAAACATCTTCGGGTCTTCCTCGAAAGTCTTGGCAATCTTCGGAAATCTTCGGGCATCTTCGGAAATTTTCGGAAAATGTTCAGCAATGTTCGTGTGACCTTTGGACAAGTTTTGGAGAATCTTCGGAAATTTTTGGAAAGTGGTCGGGAATCTTCGGAAAATTGTCAAAAACGCGTCATCAGTGTGTCTATATGATAAAAAGAACATTGCATGTTAGCTTGAAGATATGAATTTTATGTTCTTGTGGCAAAAACAATATCTCACTCGTCCGCTGCAAAGACTCGTGAGATATGGTTCTTGCCACTTGAATAGAAAATGTATATCTTCTTGCCACTGTGTAATATCCTCTATGCCTTAGAATTGTTTCTTCTCCACAAAACAATATTCTGGTTCCTTTTAGGGACTCTTCTCAAAATTGCATTAGAGTAACCATGGCAAGTGAATGGCAGTTAGTTTCTACTGACTCCCCTAGGGTTGATCCACTAATCTTCATTTATCACCCTCCTGGGAAAGGGGACTCCCACATAAAAAGGGTGGGGGTAATCGTCAGAAATTTTGAAAAGAACCCCGAAGAGGTACCAAGATCCTATTTGTGGGTGTGGCTTGAAAATGTTTAAAGCAACACTGACCTTGACTTTTTTCGCCTCAATACCCTAAAAGGTAGCTGAGGAAGCTTCTGCTGTGAACCTTTTGAGGTTGAACCCCCAAAAGGTACAATGAGCACCCCGATCCTTTTATATGAGGGGGTCCCCCCCCCCCCCTGTGACCACCATATTGTGCTCTATACATGTATAACCTTTGTTATATTTTGACATGTACATGTAGGATGAAGAGTCGCTGTTGCATGCCACAGGAACTGCAGCTGTTGTAGTCCAGGTAACGGGAACAAACTGGCCAAAGCCACTGTACACCCTGCTTGTAACTGGCCTCTGCCGATTTAGAATCGACAAAACAGTCATGGAGGAGCCATATTTGATAGCTGAGGTTACTCAACTAGACAGACCTTCTGAACAAGGTATGTACATGTACAATAACATTCTCTTGAATAAGATATTTCTTTTTTTACTCGGGCTTTCCAAAGGAAACGCCCGAGTTGAAATTTCGGCTTCGTTTTTTTTTTTTCGTTCAGCCACAGTTTGCAATTCTGTAATTAATACGCATGCGCGAAGATTTTATTGATGAGCACATGGCATGGTGTAATGGCGGACGGAGAAGAGTTTATGCGGAGGAAGATCAGCACAAATACTGTGTACGGATACAAAATGGATACAAAATGTGCACACAGCGTTCGCGGTAGACCCACACTAAAAGATGAGGAGCGCTTTCGGAACGGGTTGGTCCGCAAACCTTACGAGAGTTCTCTTTATGAGCGAACATTTATGAGTGAACCTTTCATCGAGAAACATGCTATATCAACTGAGTTACGTAATGTTAACGAAAGAAAATAGAAAAACTTAACGATACATAAATATACCTCCGATTCCCTCAAAATTTGGTAATCGAAAGGATTGATGTATAAAATCTTGCAGACTTTATCAAAAATTGTTCGTATAAATTCTCTTTGAAAAGGTAGAACTCATTCGTTTTGTCGATGTTTGTTCCGAAATGAATATTTAATCACAGGAGTGAAACTTGAAACTCCGAAAAATGCCTCCCACGTAGACGAATGATTATGTAAGCAGTAACTCCGCGCTTAGGTTTGCTTCTGATAAACACTCCACTTTGCTTTAAGTTGACTTCACTTACTTTACCTTCCGGTTACCTTTAAGTTGTATGTTAGATTAATTCTATATTAATCACAGGCGGCCGAATGCAACACCTCCATATGCTGCAAGCAAGAGTCACGTTTTCGCGTAGATGTAACAATATATGCAATATGTCACGCTACGCTGAACTTTCGCATAATGAAAAAAGAGATAACTCCTAACATTTTGACCAAGCTCAGGAACATGTCTTCAGCCTACATAACAACTATGTTTTCAAACTTCTGCTTGTATACATAAGTAATAACCCTGCATTTTCAACATACCGATACAGAAACAATTACAAGATAAATCCTTGCGAAACTACGTCCAAAAAAAACAGAGTTTCTCCCAAACATAAAGCCCGAGTGAACGCAAATATGCGTCTAGTTCTTTGCTTAAATGGTGCTGTGTGTAAATGCTTAACCAAAATAATATAGCAAAGTAATTATATCTAGTTAATGTCAAGGATGATGCACTATTATAAAAAAGTAAGTAATGAAAGGTATCAATAAATTGTAAACATTGTTAGTTTGTTAGTATTGTAAGTTGTGTTAATATTGTTAAATTGTATTAAAAATGTAAGTTAGAACTGTAAGTAGAGTACGCATCACAAGCAATGTTAGTAATTTTTATTGTTACTAGACGTGTACTGGTAGGTAATTTTTGTATTGCATAAATGTAATGTCAGTTATTGTTGCAATAAAAAAGTTAAAAAAAGCATTCTCCTGAGTCATTTGGGACATCAAGAGTAAACTGTTTGGACTGAAATGTGAATGTTATAACAGGAGCTAAATAAAATGATTTAATTTACATTTTCTTAGATTAAAGATTTTCCATAAATTATTTGAAGAATAAGAAATGCAGTAGCCTCCAATTCACGAGGAAATATGCACAGATATTTGTCCTTGGACATTATCTGTTCCTCAAAGCTCACAGTTTTCCTCACGCTTTGCTCTCGGAAAGCTCTTCACCTCTCAGAACAGGTAATGTCGACGGAAAAATATCTGAGCATATTTTCACACCAAACTGAGGCTATTGTTTAATTATAATTGATTATAATATAGTATATTTCTGATAACAAAGATTATTTAAATTCAAACTCCATCACTTAATTTTCAGAGGCAGAAATTAGGAAAAATGCCGAATTGACGACCCTAGCTGAGGAATTTCGACTGTTTGCCAATGAGATAGTTGATATGCTTGATGGGAGAATTCCTGTTGTTTCCCGACTAAAGGTACGCATGATATACTAACAAACCACAAAGTCTAAAAATTTAATTGGCTATGTGCAGGAATCTAACTGTTTTTCTTGACCTCTGTAGGACATGTTGAGTGGCATTCCAGATGGAAGTCTACCTGACACGCTAACATCGATTGTGAAAGCTTCTTATTTAGAGAAATTAGAGGTATGAATTACGAATAGTACATTGCTCTTGCAGATCCATTTGAGATAGATCTAGATCATAATGTACTGTATATGTGTACATATTTTGAATGAGCTTTTAGCTCATACACCTGTAAAAACAAATGATTGATTGAAAATTATGTTTGATGGCAAAATCACAGGGGCTGGGCTGAGTGGTTTTGCATGGCTGTGACCTGTAATTTTTGTGTCATTTCTTTGTTTTTTATTTTTATTTTGTTTTATTTTGTAAGAGACTACATGGGAACATTAAATTACAATGTAAATAAATGTTGCTCTTTTGGCAATCAGTGTTCATAATTTATTAAAATTGCTAAAAAGGGCTTAAAACTGATCTAAACTTAAAAAGATTTTTTAAGTTTAGATCAGTTTTAAGCCCGTTTTTATCAATTTTAATAAATTGTAAGTAAATGTTTTACAAATGTTTGTGAAGATTACTCAACTTCAACTGTTCTTTTCAGATCTTAAACACAGTGGATTTGATTGAAAGGTTTAAAAAATCCCTGCATTTACTAAAAAGGCAAAAAGAGGTACAAGGTTGCATTTACATGTATTTAGTAAATCTTGAAATTTTGGTCAGCTATACTGTGCAAAGATTTCTTTTTGTACTGTACTTTAACTGGCTCTACATGCCAAATTAATTCTTCAGAATGCGTTCAGCAGCTGAGACTCTTTGCTACGCTTGTGTGCGAAAAAAGTCCCGTTCCATAGCCTGGGGCTAAGGATTTTCCAGTTGGGCTAGTGGAATAACAAATTATGCAACAATTTTCAGGGGGGAAAATGCGGAAAAATGTGTCGATTATGCGGAAAAATAATGAATTATGCGGAAATTTCAACAGCTAACAAAACTGATAGTAAAGTCTTTAGAGCACTTCAAAGTCTTACCCATAATTTAATAAGCTCTTAGAATGCACATCATTTTCGCCAACTTTGACATATGCTTGATCTTTTTTTGGTATTGCTTCATTTACACAGTTATTCTATTGCATTTTAGCTCATTCGCGTGCAGAATTCGTTGTTGCGTTCTTGGAACATCCATAGCTTAGTAACCAGGCACTTTCCAGGGAACTAGTTTCCAGGCTCTTCGTGTAAAGTAGTTGGAATGCTTGGAGGCAAAAAAATTGTCACAAACGAACTGGGGTGTTTTCGTTGCTGTTTTAGGAGAAAAAACTACTTCAATCAATCTCTTTTGAATTTTTGCTTGTAGGGTTGTAAGGCAGCTGCTTTATCACTAAATATGGCACAATTTTTCTGTTTTATGCGAAAAAAAGCTCTGATTATGCGGAGGATGCCGATGTTAGCAAATTATGCAGATCCGCACCACTGCATCCTGTCAGATGCCCTGTTATAAGTTTCTTACGAAAATATTTGTCATGAGGAAATTTAAATTACAGCTGGATTACTGTAAGGTACAAACTTTTGGGGGGCCTAGCGAGAATAATTTTTGGACTAGTATATCATAGCTTGCCTGCATGGCAAGCCCAACAATTTGTTTTCTTTGCACCTAGGCCTGTTGCGTTGCTCAATTATGAAATGGATGATAAAGAGTTTTATCTGTTTAATGAACAAGGCAGTGTTTGTGTACATTTATCATGATTATTTGCAGTATGAAATATCACATACGGCACATGCAACTTAGACATGGTGGTCACATTTAATAACTTAGGATTACTACTCCCTAGGGAATGAAAGGTAACCACACATTGCGGAGTGGTCCTGAAGTAATTAATCGCAGGACGTGGAAGAGTAGTAATTCAAAGGTATATTGTTATTTTCTTAGTTGTACATGTATATGATAGTAAACATAGCATGGCTTTTCAATATAAACACTGGAGATCAGGTTTCCAAAAGGACGTAAAAGCAGCAATTTTGTAACAATAATTGATGATTGTTATTCCTCCGCGAACTGACGATGGCACTGGAGTTGCCGAAACATGTCTTCTTTAAAATTTAAAAGTCTTGTTCTCTTCATTAAGATTGTTAAAAAACACTGGAGAGATGTAGTCTAACATAATTTTACGACTAGTAGAACTGGGACTGAAAAACATAATGTCTGTAGGAGAATAGGGGATATTGACAACTGCCAAATTGCAGTGTTCTTAACATGACGATCTGGATATCAGAAAATCATTAATTTTTCCCAAATTGCTGAGATGGGGGCTAATTCTTTCTCCCACTTCCAGTCCTCTCTCAGTCCATGCTCTTCCCAGAGGATGTACTCCTCTTGGTCAGCACCAAGTGGGTGGGTGTAACACCAGAAGTCTCTGATTCTTGGACTTCCCATCGAATCTCACAAATTTGATGGTTGAGAATATGAAAGGAATAATCTGCATATGCTCAAGAAACTAGGTCTGGCCAGTCTGTCTAAAAAGATTATGGCCCTTGTGGAGGAAAAGGCTCTCAGCCTCCAAGCTTAAGCTTATCATGCCTGGTGAACAAGGCCAAACACGGCACTTCTGATCAGTAATGCTTTTGACTCACTGAGTATCTTAATCTCGTTATTGACTTAAGAGCAAATAATTTAATTAATAATTACAGTATTTACAGTAGATCGATATCATAAAAATTGAGATTGAATTCATGTAAATGGTTCAGCCATTTTCATCCTCAACTTTTCCATGTATTAGCGTGGTGGTAACATGCTGCTGCCGAAGGATTCTAAGAGGCTAACAAAAAGTTTTGATGATGATGATGAAAATGACGATGAAGATGATGTTGAAGAACTAGAGAGGAAAATAAGGTACAACAAATTATACAGTCATGTTCTGTGAATTATGGTGAAATTGCTATTATAATCATTTTATACATGTAGATAACGGTAACTGAGAATTGACTGCTCTGGGTATCTGGAGTGATGTGTTTCCAGTCCAGGCTGAGTTCTGGCTGTCCTCGCTAGATCTTATGACAAATTTTGCATGCATATATCTTCACCATACAGTATGTTGATCAGTTTTTGTGGGAAGTTTTAATAGTTCGCAGGGCTGGAAAAAAGTGCCTTCCCTATGTCCCGGTCAAGTAGATTTTCCTTCTGGGCAAGAAACTTTTCATTCTCACATGCCCGATGAGTAAGAGATCAGGCAAGTTGTCTGCCAACTAAATCATTAAAAGAGCAAGCCAGGACTTGCCCAGGGCAAGCAAAACTTGAGAGCTACTTACCCCAAAGGCAAGCGGGAGTTTTTTAGCCCTGATTTGGTATTATTAGATGCCCTTTTGATGATGGATATGGCTATGGCTATAAGTTAGGAGTTGCAGCTCTAACTTATGATTTTTATTTGTTTAATATTTCAGATCTGCTGAGCTACCAGAACATGCTTTCAAAGTAGCCATGAAGGAGTTAAAGGTAAGGTATTATATATTTACATGTACTGTACATTCAACTCATATACCAACAGTGTGGTGAAAGACAGGAGTTCACGATTAATGCAGTTCAACCCATGCATGTCTTCATGCCACAGGGATAGCACCAGGCAAGATGGAAGTGGCATCCTGAAGATATGTTGTTGTTGATTTGGAGTTTCATAAATTAGTTGAATTGTTCATGTTCCTTTGGTTGTTGTTACTGAACTACAGTAATGTACTTTGGGACTTTTAAAATTTTTGAACGAAAAGAAATTTGTTGAACATGACAAAAGTGCAGTTACATGTACCATGGTGTGCATGTAAACAAGTTGACTGGTCAGCAGGGCTTGAAAACAGTGCCGTCCGGTCGTCCGGGACAAACAGATTCTCCTTCTGGGCAAGTAACTTTTCATTCTCACTTGCCCAATGAGCAAGGGATCGGCAAGTCATCTGCCAACTAAATCCTTAAAAGAGCAAACTAAGACTTGCCCAGGGCAACAAAATATTAGAGCTACTTGTCCCAAGGGTAAGCTGGAGTTTCTTTCGAACCCTGTGGTGCTAGTGAAGACAATGTAAACTCAGTAGTCAGCTTAATGTACTGTTTAAAACACGAGCAGCAGTGTTTTATCGGGTTTAAAAACACTCGGCTACGCCTCGTGTTTTTAAACCCGATAAAACACGTGCTGCGAGTGTTTTGAACAGCTTCAAAAATCCGCGATATAAACACCTACCTGCGAATTTTTCTATTGTTTCAAAAACCCGAGAAAACACGTGCATGCGAATTCTTCTGCGGCTTCGAAAACCCGAGAAAACGCGTGCATTGAGAACAATTGATTGAGATCTTTATATAAAGATCACACGGAGATCTTTATATAAAGATTACGTGTGATCTTTATATAAAGATCATGGTAGTTGTTCTCATTTTTACCAGGTATAAAGGTTCATGCACGTGATCAATTTGACGTCTCTGATAGGCTCATGTGCTTATGAATTATTAATGAGTTTTTGAAGTAAATTTTAAAGTATGGTAGTTAGTTAAAACAGTCTTCAATTGATATTCCTTCTTGAATAGTCAGTTGAATTCAAGACTGATCATTTCTTTTACATGTAGCGCTTGAAGAAGATGCCACCACAGTTTCCAGAACATGCTACTGCAAGGTAAGCTTGTTCTTCTATTGCATAAAATTAATGTAATGGTAATTAACTCCTCTGGGAAATCTAGGCCTAACAACTTTTTTTCAGTGAGACCAAAATTTCATTTTCTCTGTTTTGTATTAAGGAATTATTTGGAGTGGATGGTTGACCTTCCGTGGAGCCAAGAAACGAAGGACAAGTTAGACATTTCTCAAGCAAGGTAACAAATTAACTTTAAAATTCAAAAGACAGTAAAAATAGAAATTAAACTAACAAGGTATAAAAATGTCAGTGTCATCTAGTGAAAAATCACAAATGTTTTGACCAGGCATATCCCCCTGACTGTTCATTTAAAAGAAATGCAAGTTAAGGAAGTTTTAACTTCCCAGTACTTATTACTAATGGGGTAGTGTTGTTGACTACAAAAATTTAAAACAGGTTAAAAGGTACATGTAGCAAGAGAAGAGCTGGCTGCATTTCTGTGTCTTTTACATATCAATACTTACAATCCATGAAATCTTTTCGCTCACACACAATTGGTCTAAACGTGTTTTGTGACTGAATATACCCCAGTTATGGGGAACATTCGAGTGATATTCCCTAATTTTCAAAACTGTATGTGTTGCAAAAAATATTTGAAGGATAATTAATAAAGACAATAGCCTTAATTTGGCTTGAAAATAATGCTTATATTGTTTTGTCCTTGGACATTATCTGTTCCTCAAAGCTCACAGTTTGGCTTGAACTTTGCTCTCAGAAAACTGTTCACTTCTCAAGACAGATAATGTCCACAGACAAATATCCTAACTTATTTTCATGTGAAATGGAGGCTATTGTTTATTCATGTATGTATAACATACTGAGTTATTCATTCTATGTGGTTTATGTTCCTTTATAACATAGATAGAACCCTGCACACATTCTGATTGGTTAAAAACCCATGTTTTATCAGAGTATAAAACATAGAAAAAGCATGTTTTATTGCTTTGCGCACGTAAAATCTATATCATAAAGCAAATGAAGAAGCCTAATCCGTGTATTACACTGTGATAAAACGCTCCGGACATTTGTGAACACTTGAGAAATGTAGAAAACACTTGCCTGCATCTCGTGTTTTCTACATTTCCCTCATGTTCTCAAATGCCTGTCGTGTTTTATCACAGTGTAATACACGGTTCAGGCTTCTTTATTTGTTAAATATTTTGTGTAATTAAAACTGGTAGTTGTTTCCGTGTGCTTAACAACTCAAATGCTCTTGTTTTAAGGATTGATCTGGATCATGATCATTATGGTTTGGAAAAGTTAAAGAAGAGGGTGATTGAGTACTTAGCAGTTCGCAAACTGAAAAACAGCTTGAAAGGTAAAATACCTGTAATGAAAGAAGACACAAAACTTTGCATACATGTAAGTCATTATAAGCAGAGCAAACAAAATAAACATTCATTTTCAAATGTGCCTCATAGTATGTTAAAGAATAATACAGTCAATTAAACCTCTCCACGAAAGCAACCTTAGGAACAGGGGAAAGTGGCCATTGTTGAGAGGTAGCCATTAATGGAGGTTCATCATTCTGTAAAACAAAAACAGTAGACTAAAATGTTGAGCTTTCTGCAACCAATCACAATTTTTCCTCTTGTGTCTGTCTGTCTTTTTGTCTGTCTGTCACTCTTTCTGTCCGTCTGTCAGTCAGTCAGTTAGTTAGCTAATAGTACCGTATGTTTTAAGCCTCTTCACCTCCTGGTAGTAAGGTTGTCTGCTGTCAGTCTACCAACCCACTGTATTTATACACTCTAGACAATTTTTGTTGGCTTTCAAGTTACACATTGACACTTGTCTTGCTGTATTCTTGCTTGTCATGCAGGTCCAATCTTGTGTTTTGTTGGTCCACCTGGGGTTGGTAAGACAAGTGTTGGAAGATCTATTGCAAACACACTTGGCAGGGAATTTCAGAGGTACAAGTACATACTATATACACTAAAAGTTAATCACTACTTTGTTCATACTTTGAGTATTAGGTCTTCAAGATTTGTTGTATTAACACAGTGACGATCAATGTAACTTGCATATTACATAGGCCTTTTATGAAGGATGATCCAGTCAGATGAAAGAAATCAGTCATTCTGGGATGCGTTACACAGTGGGACTTCCTACCAGTACAGGTCTATATCTCTCCATGCGATAAGACACATAAGTCTTTGACATTCTCTTTCCACCCACTTTGATTTGCTGCTAGAGCTGTGACAGTCACACATGACTGCTACCCAATTGCGCACCGTTCTTCTTCAGTCATTTCAGTTGGATTTCCAAAGCAAAGCAACTCACACCAGCCCAGCTTGGTCTTCCTTTGTTTTGGATGTCCCACTGCATAACTTGCATCCCAGCATGGCTGATTCTGCACCATGTGACCAGATCTTACAAATAGGTCCTATAGGCCCTTTGCAGCTAAGCCATCATGTGGCCTACTTTTCATAATATTATAGGTTGTAACTTACAGAATGCCAGAAATGGAAAAAGCCTGTTGAAAATTGCAAGGCCCCTGGAATTAAAGAATGAGAAGCTATAACTATTTGAATTTTAAAAAAATTTATGGAATGTATGGAAAAAGTTGTTGGAAAGCAAGACAACATTTTCCATAGATATCCTCTAAATTTTCCGAAAATTCAAACTGTCTTATAAACTTACTCTTTAATGCCAGGGGCCTCAAACTTGGCCATTTTGATATTTTCAACAGGCTTTTTCCATTTCTGGCATTCTGTAAGTTTTTCATTTTT
>OZ026606.1:16617779-16632779 GCA_964020085.1 Micromussa lordhowensis
GACGACGACGACGACGACGACGGTGGTGGAGTCGCGCAACATGGCGGCCACAATTGACACGTAAACCAAAACGAGGCTTCAGTTTTCGCGGGCTTTCCTTGTAGGTTGACAGAGCACATGTACCCTTGGTTTAAAGCGTCCTTTGGACATCCATGTTGCAGTCAATTGACACCTGTCAAAACAAGGAATCCGCTGACCAGTATCACGTGACCATATCGCGGGCTCAAGTTCAGGGCTCATCGAGGTCACGTGTTTTTTTAAAGTTGACCGCTGCCCAAGTGCTGCTTTTTTCGATCAGATCGCGGGCTCATGTCAGGATTAACTTGCTGTAAACAGCGTAGGGTTGGTAGGAAGCCGGTTAACGCTAACCCAGGATTAAAATTTAACCGAATTATAACCTTTTCTTTTGTACAAAGTTTTTTCACTGCTTTTGTTTTGCGTATTTTGCTTTCATTAAAATTCAAAACACAAAAACAATATACAGAAAATCTCACCGCAAAGTTACAAAACTCAAATCAAAATTCTACTTTATCCTCGGCTAGTTTGATCGGGCTCTGAACAACCCGGCCCAGGAGCTACGCTTTTAGGCTGGCCTAAATCTATATATTATTTAATATTAACTGTTACTTTGCTCTTGTTCCTTTAGGAACACGGACTTACTGAACAAGACATCGAAGTTCCTGGCGATTCACTGAAGGCAATTAGTAAGTACAAAACGCATTCAGTCAGAATCGGGTTTTGGTTTTACGTTACTTTTTAGCCTGCCTCCGTTTACAAGTTATTGTACACGTCGCAGAAGCAGTACGTTAAAAAGTAGTGAAATGATTCCTTTTGCCCTATGTTTCAGTTTCAAATTACACTCGGGAGGCTGGGGTGAGGTCGCTCGAACGCAAGATTGGTGGCGTGTGTAGAGCGGTGGCAGTACAGGTAGGTAGCTTTAGAGTTAACCACAGGATGGCCAACATTGAAGAGAGATGATGAAAAGTAGGGATGCACAGGATCCATATCTGTCGCCACCTGGTTCATTCCTCTTGACCATTTGTTCTTCGTCTTGATTCTCAGGTCGCGGAAGCTACCAGAAATGCTTCAGAGAAGGTTGAAGGAAGAGCTGAAGAGGACAGTAAAGAAGACTCCAAAGAACTGAAAGACAAGCACAAGACTGATGATAAAAAAGCCTTTTTGGTCACTGAAAAGTTCTTGGTCGATGTTTTAGGGGTAAGATGAATATTTTCCAATAAGGAAGCAGCTTTCTCGAAAATTCATCGTGAAATTCATTTGAAGAGAAAGTTTTGTAGGATATTTCTTAACAATAAAAGATTTCTGTAACCTAATTTTCCGGCCTCAAGAGTCCTCATGGGCCCGATAAGGATTAGTAGTAGTAGTAGTAGTAGTAGTAACCTAATTTTGGCGTGATGTTTTTTTTTCTATAGCCTCCTGTATTTGAATCGGAAGTGGCTCAGAGACTCTCAACTCCAGGCGTTGCAGTTGGTGAGTTTGTAGTTTCTACTTGTGATTTATTGATTCCTTGTACTTACTGCGCCTTTCAATAACATGCGGACTCTAAAATTCAAAGCTCAACCGACAAATGCGTTTTTCGCTACCGTCAATCAAATCTTCTGGCTTCTCCCAGCCTCCGACTATGTTGTCTGAACTGTACTCAACGATTTGATTTGATTACCGCGCGCTCGGCAGTAGTCGGAAGTTGGGAGGAGCCGCCGAGCATTTGACTGACAGTAGAGAAAAACGCATTTGTCAGTTGAGCTTTGAGTTTTAGAGTCCGCATGTTATTGAAAGGCGCAGTAAGTCTTGAACTCCGTGATGTTATAAACACGAGAACCTCCCGAATCCTGTTCGTGAATATTGAGTGTTCCTAAGTGACTGGTACTAGACAAGCTGAGCTCGTGTTCCCTTAACTTAAGGTGGCCGAACACAGTTTTCGCGCGTGCTTTTGCAGCACGTACACAATGATTTCAAAGAACAAACATGCCGTCAATAGAGCGGTCATTTTATTTACTCAACACCCGCACTATCTGTGTCATTTTTCTTTTTAATTGAACGCAGTGTATTGATGGTCTTATTACAAAGATATGTTAGAAAAGGTAACGATGCAAAGAACCCCGCAATTTTCAGCTTTTGGTTGTTGCCGAAAGAACCCAGTTAAATGCAACGCATGCGCAGTTGCTTGAAAAATTGAGACCGATCGCTTTAGCAGAAACCTGCCGATTTCTAACGATCCAGTCGTTAGAATTTCAAGAAATTTGGCAGAAAAATATACCAGAGACCACGTGAATTATCTATCGAAAAAATCTGAATTTTGACATAGGAAATTTTTAATAATACAGAAAACGATTAACGGCGAATTACGAAAATCGCCTATGTCAAAATTTTATTAGAACCATGTTGACAGAAGGGATTTAATGTCAATTCTTAGTGTGCAAAATATGAAAATAATCTAACGACTGGATTTTTTTTAAATAAACAAAAACCATTATTTAAGCCTTGTTTTCAACCAGCCCCGTTGCCATGGCAACAGCACACACCCTAGTCAAAGTGCGAGAATAAATATTTCTGTGGTTAACCTTGACTCTTGCAAAAAATGGGCGCCAAAGCATAAATAGATTAAAAGTTATGGTGAATTAGGCACAGGCACTTGAAAACTGTGTTCGGCCACCTTAAGCGCTTACGTTCCCTATTCCCTATTTCCATTTCACAGGAAAAGAAAACTGAGTTGTCTAAACGCACGATATTCTTTTCTCTGTTTTGTGATGATCATGAATTATGGATAACATTCAAACTTCGGTCTTTCTCTTTAGGTTTAGCATGGACAGCAATGGGTGGAGAGATCATGTTTGTTGAAGCCACTCGAATGGGCGGAGAAGGAAAAATAACTTTGACTGGACAGCTCGGTAGGTTAATTGCTTCCTGGCTATTATGTCGAATCTCAAACGACAAGAAAACAAAATGGTCTCATGCGATTTTAGGCCCCAAAAATGCACCTGAAACAGCAGTTGGTCTGACATCCAGCCCGTTAACCACGTCGTTCACAATGAACTTTTCATGACACTCAGCTCAAACAATTTTTAATCGTTAGGTGACGTCATGAAAGAGTCTGCGCAGTTAGCTTTAAGCTGGTTGAGGAGTCGCTCAGTCGAGGTAAATGGTCCATGGTTTGCTTTGACAGTAGATAACAGGTGGTTAGGTACGTTTTTTCTTATAATTAATAGCGGAAGGCGTCGCAATTACTTCAGTTTTCTTCTGGCATGGCTCGCACAGGTCTTGAAAAGTCTTATTGCATAGACTCTTTGCATAAATGGCGCCGAGATTTGAAAAACAATACTCAAACATCTAAGCCTCACATTCATCTGAAAAACCCTTTGTCTGGAAACATCAGTGTGAGGCTAAGGATTGTTATTCAAATTCAGGCGTCATTTATGTTAAGGTCTATGGTATCCTTGAAAAGACCTTGAAACTGAAGTACATTTTGGCTTTCTCCTTGGAATGCCCTTGAATTTGCACCAGCGGTCCTTGCATTTTGAATACTTGAGACTACAGCAGAAAAAATAATATTTATGTAAACGGTAAGACAAGAAAAACATAATTTGAAGTCTCAAAACTTGATATGGACGACACAGGAGTTAATTGATAATCAAGCCTGTCCTCTGTGAGGTCTTAAGTGTTTTGTATTTTATGTCTCTCTAATTTCTACATGTTATTCTGACTGAGACGAGTCCTTGAACATTGCGAAATTGTCCTTGGAAGCCCTTGAATAGTCCTTGTCACTTAGAAAATACTTGCTCCCCAAATCTTCTCTCTGTCTGTCCATCGCAGTACTCTTTGACAGCAGAGGATGGCGTGGATCTACTGGAGCGTACAGATGTTCATATCCATTTCCCAGCAGGCGCTGTTGGCAAGGACGGTCCGTCGGCTGGTGTAACTATTGTCACCGTTCTGGTCTCGTTATTCAGGTACATCTATCTTTCACATTCAGTCGGAGAGACTTTCTTAGGGTAATCCTCTTGCCCGTTAAAGAACCTGAAGTATTTCAGTACGTCAGTTTGTCGTCATCAGGATACGTTATGTTGCTTAGCAACGTTGCCTTTGCTAACCGCGGGCTCATGATTAGTCACCAGTCTCGCAGACCGATACATATGGGTTTGTTGCATTAGTTTGTCAGAATAGGAAAAAATGAAGGGCAAAAATTATCAAAAAAAAAATCGCAACGACGGTTTTCTCCCAAATTTAGTGGGATCGTGACTATTTTCGATAAAACGTTACGTTTACAGCTTGTTCAGGGTTAAAGTGCCTTAACCCCAGAATTTTTTTTTGGCTAAGATGAAACTTAGACAAACACACAAAAAGAATGTGCCAAAATTTTCGGTTTGTGATATTTTTAAGGGTTTTAAAAATTAACATAAAGTAGCTGAAAGTTGATACATGACCGAGCTGGCGAGGAGCCTGGGTCTATTACTGGGTTGACGTCACAGACTGTTTTGCATGCATGTTTGTAAAGAGTTAATGCTATGTAAATGAATATGTGACGTCAACCCAGGAATATACCCAGACCCCTCACCAGCTCGGTCATAACACAAAAGATATCAAATTCCAACTACTTTCTGTTAATTTTTAAAGCCCTTAAAAATATCACAAACCGAAAATTTTGGCAAATTCTTTTTGTGTGTTTGTCTAAGTTTCATCTTAGCCAAAACAAAATTCTGGGGCTATAGGCATTAAGGAATTACGTCAACAATGGAATCTTTCCTTTACGACCCCTTTGTTATCACTACAGGAGGGAGAAGATTAACACTGATAACAAACGATGAACTCGAAAAATTTAGGTTACATATTAACTTTTCAAGATACACAAACCATTACGTAGGTCCTTGATTTTGCCAGATTTCGGTGTCCCGTTTGTAGCTGGATTACCAGAATTACTTTGGATTTTCTTTTTTTCTTTTTTCCAGTGGCCGATGCACTCGGTCTGACACGGCCATGACTGGTGAAATAACCTTGAGAGGCCTTGTTCTACCGGTATGTAGAGTTCTCTTGCTGATTTTGGAGACTGATTTATTACATGGGCTCAACTTTTTCCGCCGTTGTCTCGAGTTTGGTCCAGTTCCTTCCCCGTACAGCGACTGGTAATCTCAATCCTACTGACTGCAGGCTAGTGCCGGGAAAATTCAGCGTTAGGATCTACCAACCTGAAAGAACTTGGTTACTATTGAGTGCTTGGAAAACGACAGGAATGAATGGTAATAATTTTGCACTTATTTTTCACCGTGATACTCGTTTGCTTATTTGTAGGTTGGTGGAATCAAGGAAAAAGTGTTAGCCGCCCATAGAGCTGGGCTGAGGAGGGTGATACTACCAAGAAGAAACGAAAAGGTGAACACATATTAGCAAAACTAAGTGTAAGAAAGAAAAAATGTTGAGTCCTGGTAGAAGTGTAGAACAATTTAAAAATTCGTCTACGGAAACTAAAGCTCGTTGACCTCGTGCTCGACTCAGTCACAGTCAAACCAAGGGAAGTGTACCCTTCAAGATTACATTAATGAATTGATTATTTGAATATTGAACTCGCTAGTCATATCAAAACTCAATATTAAATTGATTTTTTTGAACATTAGACGTATTCTTGGAACGACTGGTGGGTTCAATATCCCAACAATCAATTCATTATTGCATTCTTGAAACGACTAGCGGGTTCAATATTGAAATAATCAATTTATTAATTTAATCTTAAGGGGAACACTTCACTTGGTTTGACTGTAAGGTTGCGTTAATGCCCAAAACAAGAAAGGGAATATTTACATTTGCTCTTTGAACCACCTAGGTTAAAGTAAGATTATTTTTATTAAAGTAAGGATATTGATATTTTCTCCCGCGTGGTTAGCCTGCGAGCGGGCTAACCTTTGGTGTCATACGCGCGAGGGAAGCGATACGACGGAGAGGAGTTTGGTGCGGAACACCAAGAAGTTTGCTCGCGAGCTGTTAGCGGTGTCACAGTGATTTGGGTATCCCCGTGTTTTGGGTACCCCGTACCCAAATCCCTAGTGTTTTAGGTATCCCCAGTAGGGATACCCAAAACACTGGAAGCGTGAAATACCGCACTAGGGATTTGGGTATCCCGTAAATTTTATCATTTCGATATAGTCCTTCCCTTGCCTTTTTATCGTTCGAGTTAGGTACCCTGAATTAAAAAAAAAAGAACAAGCAAGTGCATGGCAAAGGGAATTAACAGGAAGGATAGTAAAGGAAAGAGCGGTAAATAAACAAGTCTTAGACAAGGATACAAAGAGGTCAGTCACAGCTTGAGACGAGTGTGCATATTGCGTGACGGCCGTATGTCAGTGTGCTCCCTCGCATATTGATTCAATTCAATCGCCGAAATATCCGAGGTTTAGAGCGCTCCTCTGTTGTTTTAAAGAACGTGCATTTCAAGGGTTATCGATAGGCACCAAGCGCTTGTTCCTTCAAGGAACTTTGACGCGTGAATCCGGTTTGGTTTGTAGTTATAACTGCACACTCGAATAACAGACAGTCTGTTATAAATTGCGACCATTTTCACCGACGTAATGTGTTTATATCAAGATTAAGAGAGCTTTCATCTGTTGAGACAAAGCTTCGCAAGAATATAAATGGTTTTTGAGCCGAATTCGGGATGTTTCCAATTGCCCCAGTCTGCGGTATTTCACGCTTCCAGTGTTTTGGGTATCCCTACTGGGGATACCTAAAACACTAGGGATTTGGGTTCGGGGGTACCCAAAACACGGGGATACCCAAATCACTGTGACAGCGGGCTACCGCGTAGTATACTATCAAAACGCATGATACTGATTTAGATTACCTGCGTGCATTTTATGGAATACAAAATAACTATAGAATGTTTCAATGTCTTGTCGTGGTAACTGAATGTTGTTCGTTGTTCCTTGCATGTTTAGGATTTGTCGGAACTACCAGATAATGTGAAGGTAAGAGGTTGAGATTAGCTACCAGTTTCGCTCCCAGGGTTGCTCTTCTTCTCGCTCTTTGAGGCAGGAAGAAGAGAGGGCCTAGGACCGAGATTGGGTTCTCCCTCATATGCATCGCGCATCCATTGCTAGTATTTCTTCTTGTGAAACGGTTTTCAATTAGGTTCCAATTTTCAGATAACAACACTTTGGGAACATGCCCCATTGATTCTGCAACCCCAAGGTTCCAATCCCCGTCCTTGAAAAACCCTGAATCCGCCCCTGACTCCTCGTTGTTCCAAGTACATTTAAAATCTGGGGATAACAGATCTTTTTCTTTTTCATCTTCCTTGGTGGATGATTCATGGCAGAAGATATTTGATTAAAAAAAAATTATCGAAACCCATCTTCCTTGCCGTTTTTTTTTAAATTTATATTCATGATCTTTTTGACGTATGTTGATGTTACTATCATATCTTTATCAAGTTTTGTTTTGTTTACCACCGGCAGGACGAGATGACCTTTATCTTGGCAAATCGAGTCGAGGACGTCTTGCGTGCCGCGTTTGATGATGAATTTCCTGGCATGGCGCAAGCTACCAGCAGCAAACTATAGCAAACTGGAGAAGACTATTTCTAAAATAACACGAACAAGGACTTGTGGTGTTTGGTTTTAAAATCGCTGGGATCAAGTTGAATTTCATGTCAATATCTTGGTCACTGATACTTGGATGCTGCTTACGAAATTGACCGGAGATGAACGGTGTTGTATAATTTTGTGTCATGCTATTGGTCTGCAATGATCGAGTAATTTTATCTACTGGGCAATTATCAAAGGCTGTTTAGGAGTTTTTGTCAACGGCTCTTAGGGTGATGAAAGATTATGCTGGAAAGTGACGACCAAAACAAAACATTATTGGTATATTCTAATAAGAATGAAGTATTTCTCACTATCTCTTTTTTATGTTTTTCTACAAGTTCAGTCCCTGGACTCTCCGTTCCTCTGGCGTTCTGTATAGGGAGGGGTTGAACCTGGCGGGAGAAGAGAGAGTGCACGATAAGCTGCTCGCACCTGGGTTCAACCCCCAGAGAGACAAGGGACTGGACTAGTTCTACTGGCTGATCGATAAGATCACAGTTTCTTTATTCATGGCTTTATCACTGCTTTGGAAACTAATTATTCAGACAATTTTATTTATCGCGTAACTTTACAGTCTTGGACTAATATATGGTTACCTTCATTGGTAATGTATTACTCTTAAAAGACCTGGTAGCATTCCTCGATGTCAGGGTTTGAATATTGGTTCGTAAAATGTAAGGCGCAAAATTCATTGAAGCAAGCGTAAATTTAATGCTTTTCCGACTCGAAGTGTAACATGTAAATGACGTTCTACATCGGGAAGTGACACGCTAATTTAGTGGGTTTTTCAAATAATAAAGAAAACTATACTTCTTGAAGTGTCCAATTTAAGTGACTTTGGGTAATGATTCTAAATCAGGCTACCAGTTTGTTCTTCGTCCACATACATGTTTGTTAGTCGTACTGTCAAAAAGACCCGGGCCAACATCTTCCCAGTACGACTCTTACGTACAGTGGAATCCTGTAACGGGAACAATTGGTTTCAAAATCGGGTAGTTAAAGTCGGGGGTAAAATTGCAGTGTTCGACTGAGCACGAATTACCCTTTTAATATGGTCTCAGGTACACGAGAAAACCCTCCCCGGGTTACCCTGGCCGAGCTAACTTTCACTTTTTCTTTACCAAATTCAACCAACCGTTTACACGACGATCGCGAACCCGTCTCGAGAGACGAGGCAATTGTTTCGCCTCCTCAGGTAGGGTAACCATACATACATTCATAACTTTATTTGATAACGCAGGTTAAAAATTTTCGCAACTTTACAGCTGATGTGGACTTCACTAATTCAGACTAACTCAGTAATTACATGAAATACAAGTATGATACAATTTATAAATTAAATAAATTAAGTAAATCAATAAAAATTTTAGTAATAATAAAAATCTGGTTTCATATTATATATAACATTACCTCCCTTGCCAACATTAATATTCATGATAGTTTGCTTGTATTGCTTTAAGTTATATTTAAAGATAGATGAATTTGGCGAATCTTTAAGATTATCTGGTAGTCCATTCCATGCTATGGCAGATCTGTGAACAAACGACCTGCGACCCAATTCGGTTTCGGGCCTATTAAGTACAACATTCAAAGATTTCCTTAGATTAACCCTGGCAGGCGGGACAACTTTTCTTCGTATAAAAACTCACCTAACCGGGACAACTCGCCACGAAATGCTTAGATTTAGGGTTTAAAGCAGAAATTTGTATCAAAGAAGTGAAAATTAACTCGGCAAAACCCACTGTGATCGAATGACCGAGGGAAACTCAAAGAAAGAGGGATATTTTCACATCTGATTATTCAATAAGGGTTAGGGATAATCATGCAGGTTCCACTTTGACTCGGCATGCAGGGAAACCGTTTTTCACATATAAACGCTCGATAAAGTTGCGTGAAGGGGAGGGTGGTCTCAGGTACCCGATCTCAAAGTGTTTATTTGAAGAAAAAGTTTTAACGCCTGTCAGGGTTACCGTACCTGCCGAGGCGAAATAACTCGACCACCCGAGTTGTCACGGGTTCGCGATCGTCGTGGCTGTTTGAATTTTGGAGAAATCGGGGTTCTACTACAAGGCTACTACGTGGCTAGAAGTGCCAGAAATTTGATGTAAAACGAAAAAATGTTTTTGTAAAAGACATCAAAACGTATGGCATGGTTCAAACCCTTGTTCAAACCACGATTTCCTTTGTTTTTGACAAGTCGAATTATGGCACATTAAATTTTTAGAACAATAGACCTCATTACGAGGCTCTGGGAACTACAGAGGTAAACAACATGGCGGACAGACCAAAGGTCGCTGGAGAATCTGAGGGAAGGTTATTTCTTTGTGAAAAGAACTCGAAAGGTCAGTGTTTTTTATGCATTTACACAAATGTAGTTTTAGGGTTGAGAGGTTCCCTCTGTTTACTTTCGCAACCGCGCGCCATTTAGAATGAGCTCGCGGCTGAGCTTTGATTTGCAAACCAAAGCGGCGACGTGGAAGGAGAATGACGCCAGAGAAAAGTTTATTAACAATATAATCAATACAATGTGTGATTACAAAGTGTAATTCATTCAGTAGCTTGGTATTTGCTTCATCACATGTATAAGCTTAATGATAACTCAGGTCAACTGGCCTAAACAGTGTAAAGAACTTATATCCTCCTTGCTTTTCTAGCATACCATGAAGTGACTAGCTTTTAGTATTGCTAATACTCTCTTGCGAGAGATATCAGCTCATGACAGGTTAGCCCACAGCAGGGTGGTACAACCTTATGTGGGCTATATAGGTACATTCAGTGCCATAGGGTATGGTTTGATAAAGGGTATAGATTTTGACTATTTTGGTCTAAATTAGGATATGTTTTTCACTCTGTCTAGGCATTGGATATTTTTTTGTACAAGGAACTATTTTTTGCCCCATCAGCATTGGCAAATCTGTAACCCTTCTCAAATGTGTACACAAACAGAAGCCTTTTCTGGTTAGCTGTGGTCATATATTATATAGGCGTGCACTAATTTTAGAAGTCTGAAATGGGGTATCAATTTTTGGCTCACGTCTGAAATAGGTTGTGGAAAATCACAGATTTTTGTCTGAAAAAGGGAACAGGTCCAAGATAGGGACGACAGAGCCCTACCAAGAACTTTAAGGGAGTATGCCCCTCCCCAAGGGCCCCCAGTATTTTGTTACATTTTCCTCAAACATCAGTGGTACATGTTGTACTACTGGTGGGAAAAAGGCACTGTGAGAGGTAACTCCAAAGCCAAGAACATACCACTATGATCTCAGCCAGTGTGCAAAGTCTGCATACGAGCCTAGTGGCTCATCAGGCCGGAGCTTATCCTGGTTTCAGTAGCATGAAGCGACTAGGAGTATTTCTACTCCCCCCTGGATGGGATGCTAGTCCATCGCAGGGTTACCCCCAGCATCAAATTTGCCGGTACCCATTTATACACCTAGGTGGAGAGAGGCGCTATGAGAGTGAAGTGTCTTGCCCAAGAACACAACACAATGTCCCCAGCCAGGGCTCGAACCCGGAGCGCTCACTCCGGAGTCGAGCACACTAACCATGAGGCCACCGTGCCCCCCAGTGTGCAAAACAAGGGATTAAAACACCCTTATCATTGGGTTACCACAGTCATACCTCATATACAAAGTCCTGCAGGCAAGTAACGAAACAAACAACAGTTGGAGTGTTTTTTTCAACTACCATACAAATCAACAAAACATCACAATGCTACACAGCATTACTTTTCTTTATGCATGAGTATATATTTAACCTTATGTGTGTTGGGATAAAGGTAGATTTTTAACTGCAAATGTTACAAAACACATAATTTTCGAGTAATTAGGCATATATATTGATTCAAGTTTAGCTGAATTCAACTTAGTTGTATGTCCGTTTTTATAAATAATGTTATTTTGCATATGCCCACTTAAGTGTCAGTATTTGCTTGGTGTTTATGTTGACAAATGACACCATCATCACGGCTGGAAAGACAGTCTGTGGCACCACCTAATTACACTTCAATCTACCTCTTCTAATGGAAGACACGATACTTGGAGAGTACAATAAATTGTGCATGTTTTGATGTCAAGTAATGCAGAACTACTGCCTCGGGAAATGGAGCAGGTGGCTTGATACTAGGAAACATGCTTTGGCTTTCTGCACTTCAGTTTTCAATCCATAATATATTATTGTAGCCTTTGTAGGTAAAGTCTGCATACGAGCCTAGTAGCTCATCAGGCCGGAGCTTATCCTGGTTTTAGTAGCATGAAGCGACTAGGAGTATTTCTACTCCCCCCTGGATGGGATGCTAGTCCATCGCAGGGTTACCCCCAGCATTAAATTCGCCAGTACCCATTTATACACCTGGGTGGAGAGAGGCACTGTGAGAGTGAAGTGTCTTGTCCAAGAACACAACATAATGTCCCCGGCCAGGGCTCGAACCCGGAGGTCCCGGAGCATTCCCTCCGGAGTCGAGCGCAGTAACCATGAGGCCACCGCGCCCCCACATATTTATTGTAGACTTGGGGAAAATTACCCTGCAAGCAGAGCCTCCTTCCTCTTCCCGATTTTTCTAGGAAGATCGGAGGATACTCTGCTCACAGGGTGAGGGGAAAATTAGTGCAGCTGAAGATGACAAGCTTGCAGAGTTCCAGGATTTGTGTGTTAACATACTGCTGTTCTTTGTAGCAGTGTTGATAGCTGATCTTGTAATATGAAGAAAATTTGGCAGTACTAGAGAAATGTCCTGTGAAAGTAGTCCAGTCCAGTATGTCCAGTTTCCAAATTTTATTAGTTGTTGTTTGTTTCAGTTGTTATTTTTTTAAATTAATTGATGGTGACACAATTTAGCTAAAAAGTTAGAAAGTATCACTGTTGCTGGTCACCAACTGAGAAGTGATGACTTCAAACTTTCAAAACTGGACAAACTCAGTAACAAAGAGTTATTATGTTGAATAGAAACATGTTTTGATACAGTGATAATTTGATTTAGGGAAAATGTTCTATTTCTGTTAAATATTTAATTTGGAATGTGTAGGTCTTAAGTGACACTTGGAACCTGCGTCCTCAAGGGTGCAGATTGGTTATGTATTTAAGGTTACCATTGTACTATTGGTTCATGCTTTAGCGTGCACTATCGGGATTTTGAGCACACTTACGTGTACTGAATTTGATTGCGCGGCTCTGCTAGCTATGTTATAATTAAGAATTAGAAAATAACCCAAAGCAAATACGGACGCTGATTGGTTTAAAACCGTGTTTCTATAACTCGATAGAAACACAGAACTAGCACGAGTTGTTGACGTAATGATGGCGCGAACAAAGAGAATTTACATTTTGATGATCGAAGTAAACAAGTTGTTTTTCTTTTTCTTCGTCCCGGTATTTTCTAAAAGAAATAGAAAACATGTTCTCCGTGTTCCTATCGAGTTATAGAAACACTCGTGAAAGTTTGGGAGAACTCGAAAAAGCTGTGGAAACACTCGCCTCCGGCTCGTGTTCCCACAGCATTTCTCGTTCTCCCAAACTTTCACTCGTGTTTCTATTTAACAATTAGATTATGAGCTCGAGATTTCTATCGCGCGATAGAAATCGAGAGCGAATAATCTAATTGTTTTAGTATAAATCTACTAGTCGTTCAAAACTTAATCTAAATCCTCTTCTCAACACTTCGAAAACGCCAAGAAACGGCCGTCATTTTGTTAACAAGTGCACACTGTTACGCTACTCACTATCTATCACAGAATAGATAGTGAGTAGCGTAGCCAATCAGAGAACGGCCTTCGTGATAGAACGCTAGTAGATTTATACTAAAACTCGATAGAAACACGGCACATGTTTTCTATTTCTTTTTTCGAGTTCTCCCAAACTTTCACGAGTGTTTCTATAACTCGATAGGAACACGGAGAACATGTTTTCTATTTCTTTTAGAAAATACCGGGACGAAGAAAAAGAAAAACAACTTGTTCACGTCGATTATCAAAATGTAAATTCTCTTTGTTCGCGCCATAATTACGTCAACAGCTCGTGCTAGTTCTGTGTTTTTGTCGAGTTATGTGTGTGTGTGCGTGAAGCCTTGGAGCCAAGGCTGGCTCATAGCTGCCGGAGCTTAGCATGAAGCGGCTAGAAGTATTTCTACTTCCCCTGGACGGAATGCTAGTCCATCGCAGGTCACTCCCCCGCAATTTTGTTAGGTTTCCCTAACAAATAGCAGGTACCCATTTATACACCTGGGTGGAGAGAGGCACTGTGAGAGTAAAGTGTCTTGCCCAAGAACACAACACAGGGATCGAACCCGGACCGCTCGCTCCGGAGTCGAGCGCACTAACCATGAGGCCACCGCGCCTCCCACTGTCGAGTTATAGAAACACGGTTTTAAACCAATCAGTGTGCGTATTTGCTTTGGATTATTTTCTAAATAACTTTATAGGTGTTCCGCGCCCAAGCGATATAGCGCGTCCGGTTTAAACTAGAGATACCAAAAGTCCTATTTCAACCATGGATATATATATGTTATTGGCCGGCTGGGAGGTCCGTATAGGGAAAAACTGTGACCGAGGTCTTGCGGCCTCGGGCAGCATTTTCAAGCCCGAGGTCACAGTTTTTCCCTATACGGACCGATCCTTAGCCGGCCAATAACATTTTTATCATTTTCTTCTTTCCTTGAACTGGCTTACAAGTGGGTTTGTTTACGCAACTTTGCCATTGAATCGGCTTACGCGCCGTCTGCAAACCATTCGCAAAAAATCTAAGGAGCGAACGAGCGAGTAAATCAGATACTATCCGAAGAAAGATGTATTACAGAACCGATTTATTTCGAACTACTTTATGTTAGTGCATTTAGTTCCCCAAATAAGGTCTCCAAAATTGTTCGTTCCCGTTGTGAAATTTCGTGCAAAGTTTGAACTTGTACTACAAAAACAGTTTTTGTCGATTATTGCGAATCACTCGACTAAATTGGACTTTTCTACCGTAAATTGAGTAGCAGATAGCGAGGAAATTCGTCAAGTGTACTGCACAGCAATTCTCTCAAATACAGCAACGATTAGAGAGGGAAACTCCCGGAGGCTTAGGCTGATAACCCTTACCGAGACCTTGAATATTCTGGATATCACAAAAACTGAATCTAATAATAGTTTTATTATACATTGAACGAACGCAAAAATTTGGAAGTCATGTTTCTACTTCTTCACTGACGGCAAGCAGCACGAATCGCGTGAAGTTGACATGATTACCCTTGGAAATCATGCACTGCGTTCATACATGATATGATTACCGATGACCTTGACATGATTACCCGTGACCTTGACATGATTATTGTATAATCTGCAGTTATGACGTCACGAACGCTGATTTCGAAAATTCACTGTAGGCTTTCGGCCAATCAGAAAAGGGTTAGAGAGTTGAATGTATAATAATTAACAATTAT
>OZ026606.1:16635279-16722779 GCA_964020085.1 Micromussa lordhowensis
TTTTTCTGAAAAAAAATTTTTGAACGGCGAAGCGTAGAAACGCCTATTGTGAGGGCTAAGAATATGCAAATATGTCACTCACTCGGGTGTGACAAATCGATATGTCAACGACCAATATCGATTTTCCGCCGTATGGGCTCTCCGAAGTAAGGCCGCCACGTACAATACTTCGACTTTTCGTCGATTGATATTCGTTGCGGTCAGCATACGTGTAACACTAGGGAGTTTTAACAATGACGATATATTTTACCCTCGAATGTCGCAACTGTCTAGATCTGTTCAGTTCGCCTATCGGTCTAAAAACCTGCTCAGGCTAAATATGTAATGACAGCGTTCAATTCCAAAGGAATACACGAAAAATTAACCATTACAGTACACGTTCTCCAAAATACTTACGACTTTGTCATTTCACGTTGTTGTTTTGCAGAGTACGGAAAAGAAATGGACAAAGATTCAAAATGCACGTGCAGAACCATTGTTTTGCTCATTAAACCTTTTGTTTGGCGACGTTCTCGTTGCCGTCGCCGTCGTGCTTTGCTAAAACTCCCTATTGCTATTAGAAAGTCTAATACACCTATCAATGTTTAGCCCGAGGGATTGAGGGTCGGGCATGGGTTGGGGATTTTGATTTTTTGTTAAAAAAAATAATTCCAATTCCCCACCCCGAGGCAATTGAAGGTGGCGCCTTCTGGGTATGTTATAAAAAGATGGCAGAAAAGGTCATGCGATCACGTACGCTCAAAATCCCTACCCTGGGGAAGACCTCATGATCAAAGTTCTGTGGTTAGCCCGACCTCGCCCCTCCCCCTCCTCCTTCGTGCTTAACACTGATAGGGGCATAAAGGTGTAACTATGTGTGTAGAGAGTGAATGCGAAGAGTCTGACTCTTCGACACATTTGCTTGTCGATCCTCCAAGCTTTCAAGGGGGTTTTATAAAGTCCCGCTGGCTGCATAGTGAGCTTATAGTTACGAATACATATCTTGACCAAAACTATGAGCACTCATATCAGCAAACTTATGCATCAAATCAAGAGAAGATCAAGGTTCTGCGCATGTTACTCGCACGCGTGTTGATGATACCTTCATTTAAACACGGTTAAAAAACATCAGTCTACACAGAAAATTTATTAAAAATTCTCAAAAACTGTTTTACATGTTTGCCGTGTGGGAGTACTGATCAGAAAACCATTTGTTAAATAACTTCTCTTAAAGAAAGCTAAGGAATTAGATGCACGTATTTCCTCAGGAAGATTGTTCCATAGAATAGCGCCACTGTAACTGAAGCTACGCTTCAGGTAATCAGTTCTTGGTTTTGGGAGTAATAACTTTTTTCCGCGTTTCGAAAATCGTAGTTCGATATTCTTGGGACAAATAAATTACAGAGATAAGCTTGGGCGAGATTATTAATGCACTTCTACATTAAATTAGCTCTTTGTCAGAGATATCCGAAACAAAATACGTAAGACAACATCAAACTTCGAACAAGAAATTTTAAAAATTGGCCGTTGTAGTTCACGTTCTCTCGAAAACGCAGAATGTGGCCATTTTACGTTGTTGTTTTGTAGAGAACAAAGAATGATAACGAACGCGTACACAGCAAGAGACCATGATTTGCCGTTGTTGTTGTGGTTTGTCTTTTACTTGAAAGTTCCTAAAACCGAATGAACTGTAACAGAATGAACAGTCAATGAGTACAAAGCAAACGAAACCCCAACCGAACCAAAAGACAGCTGAGAGTACAGAAAACATCTGTGCCATGAAACGTCTTATTGTCATAATGGCGTATTTCCCGCCATTTCATATCAGGTAGTTGCGAGGAAGTCGGTTGCGCTGTCAACGCATCGCGCGAGTAACATCCTCGGAAGAACTGGATACCATGTCTAAAAATAACTCAAAAGAGATTGCCTTGGGTATAAGGCCTTTATATGGGATTCACTCTCTTACCTTGATATTCTCTTGGTCAAGCATAAGCAAAGCTACTGGAAACATAGGTAGTACAACTTGTCAGTCCACTGATAACCTCCAATCAAAACACTGCTATAGCCAAAGGAAGGCCGGAAACGCAGTTAGAATACTAGACACTGTGCACAGAAAATTATTAAGGGTTGCGGTGAAGCAAAAATCCCACAAGGGCGAGGAAACCTGTAAAGACCGCACAGGTGTCAAAAAAATATTTCAATTATTTTAGGTTTAGGGAGCGGATAAACTATTAATTAAAATTGTAACAGACAAAATCATAAATCTTGTGCTTCAAGGGCCGAGTTAATATGACTTTTTCGTGACCTTTGTTTAATTATTTTCAAAACCCGTTCAAGCATATAGCGGTTGATCGAAGAAGACCTCTCCAATTGTAAGCAATGTATCCACGACTTCTTCATCGTTCTCCTTTGATTATTTTAGTGACATGTCTGGAGATTAGCCTGTAATGAACGCCGTAGTCTAACCACATCATTTCATATATCTGTTTTGAACAAAGTAACTATTAAGTAGGTTCTGTAGAAACGGATGCGTAGTCATTTAGATTGTCAGTAGTTTCCGCGCTTTTGCTACGATCTTATGTCAAGACAAGTCCAAGTTAAGCGGCAAAGTAGTTTCCCAAAGAGGCAAGCGAATGACTGATGTGTATTGTAAGTGTTGATCCCTTCCATTTCAAGCTAGATTTCATATGAAAGGTTATGTGATCCCATGGTTTAAGCCTGGTTCACACTTGTGCGATAAGCATAACACACGCGACATAAGCACAAGCATAAGCACAAGGAAAAAGAAACAAGTTCCTTTTTTCTTGTGCTTATGCTTATGCTTATGTCGCTTGTGTTATGCTTATCGCACAAGTGTGAACCAGGCTTTAGGGTTTATACTTAGCGTGCACACTGCGCGGGAGAAACGCAGCTTTATATCTACGGTTAGGCCTACTATCCACACCAGAGAGCTTAAAAGAAACCACGACGGCGACGCCGAGGACAACGTCGATTAAAAAAATGGCTTTATATTTTACCTACGAATCTCGCGATACTCTAAAGTCATTTAGTTTGTTTATCATTGTCAAAGCTATCGCGAAACTGAAACTAGGACACATTGATAAATTCGAAATGAGAATTTTAAAAATTAGCCGTCGCGGTCCACTAGCGAGTTTTAGCAAATCATGACGGCGACGGCAACGAGAACGTCAGCAAACAAAAGGTTTAACGAGCAGAACAATGGTTCTGCACGTGCGTTTTGATTCTTTGTACATTTCTTTGCCGTTCTCTGCAAAACAACAACGTGAAATGACCAATTTCTACGTATTTTGGAGTACGAGAACCGCAATGGCTAATTTTTCGTGTCTTCCTTTGAAATTGAACGCTGTCATTACATGTTTAGCCTAAGCAGGATTTTAGACCGATAGGCGAACTGAACAGATCTACCCAGTGGCGACATTCGAGGGTAAAATAAAAATACTTTATTCACAAGGCGTCGTTCTCGGCGTCGCCGTCGTTAATACTAAAACTCCCTATTTTCTCCAGACAACGCAGAACTGGAGCATTTTACGTTGTTGTTTGGCAGAGGACGGTCAAGAAATGTACGAAGAATTATAACGCACGTGCATGCACAGCCATTGTTCTGCTCATTAAACCTTTTGTTTAGCAACGTTGCTAGTACTAATCCGTCACAAAAACGGAGCTTTTCGAAAACGCTCTTCAAACCGCCGGAGAAATTTGAAAACACCGGCTTTTCGTTTTCGTGTGGACGCAAAACATTTTGAAAACGACGAAATCACGATAATCTGCCCGGTTTTTCCTCAAACACAAATCGAAAATGACCGGTGATTGTTTTGTTTTCAAATTTCTCCGGCGTTATATGGATGGCGAACATTTGATGCGTTTTCATTGTGAAGACACCGTTTTCAAAGTTTCTCTGATGTAGTGTAGTGTAAAAATCGTCGAGGAGAAGGCCCTGGGGACAAGGTTTGATCATCCCTTGGCGCTAAACTCGCACCAGGCCTTTTCGCGCTGTGCAAAAATTTTCCTGATAACAGGAGGCAAAGTACAATTTTTAACCTTTGTTTGCTAAGTTCTACTGATTGAAATTTTTGAAAAAAAATATTTTTTTCATAAAGGCAACCTATTTTTTCTAGAAAGTACTTTTGGGCTTTGCAAACAAGATATGGTAAACTGAATGTTGTAAACGTTTGGTGAGAATATAATGTAAAGAATATGAGGTGTTAAATTTGTCGTTTGAAACTGTCTGGAATGAGTTAAATAGTATGTTACATAGCATTTTTCTCTCAAAAACATGTCTCGCAGTACGCCACCGAACTGCCTTCTTTTCAACCCCCTACACTCTCATCGTTTTCAAATACGGACCACCCCATACAGAAGTGGTTTATGCATACCAAGCAAGTCCCCACGGGTTTCTAAAAATAAAAAGATACGCGCAAAGGTTGTCTCACAAGATCAAAACAAGCTGTGTAGACTTCCGGTGATTGTTGTAAGACTGTAAGACTTCCTGTAGGGTACCGGTATGGAAAACTTCGCGAATTTCACGTCAAGACAACTCGTCTGTACACAGAGATGACTCGACTCACTTTGTGTGTATTGGACATGGATGGGCTCGGACACAGAGGGCAACCTCTTCCCACTCATGACAATAATAAATTGATTGTAATTGATTGATTAATTGTAATTCCAGCTACATGGGATCTGGATTTTTAGATAACAGATAGGCGACTCAATATGTCAATTAAGTATTGTAGTTGTAGTAAAGTATATTTTATTTACTCATGTAAGGCCCGCTTTTTGAATCAAATTAACTGGGCTGACCTTACAAATGAGCACCTATTTCACGCCTGAATGGGTGGTTATGGGGTTCTAATTTCGAAATTTCAGCCTGTAAGTTCTCAATCCACTTGGTACTTGTACGTGTGTGTCTACTGTACTGAAGTTTCTCCGTTTCGTTTTCTCGCTCCTCGCGTTCGGCGTCAGCTGATAACACTTGCTTCATGCCTTATTTTTCCGGGTATCAGTAAAAAACCTCTGAAGACGTGATTGATCATCGCAGTTGTACACAACTTAAGCAGCTGTGAACGGGATTCGAACCCATGACCTGCGATACCATTGCAGTGCTCTACCAACTGAGGTATCAAGCCATCCTGGAGCTGGTCACATTTTGAGTTCGTAATATACCCGTATATGATGAAGAATGCAAATGAATATATGGAAGATCATATATTTTGAACTGCGGAGAAAGATATGAAGACATGATTGATCATCGCAGTTATACACACAACTTAAGCAGTTGTAAAATGAAAGCCTGAAAAAAATTCAGGCCTTAACGGGATTCGAACCCATGACCTCTGCGATACCGGTGCAGTGCACTACCAACTGAGCTATCAAGCTAACTTGGAGCTGATCATTTTGTGAGTTCGTAATACACCCGTAGACGGCGAAGAGTGCAAGTGAATATATGGAAGATCATATATTTGACCTGCGAAGAAAGATATGAAGACATGATTGATCATATACCTCATTCAATAGGACACTTGCACGATGTCGTCATTTGACTTCAATATGTTTCTCCTTTAGTATTTAAACCATAGTGGGGTTTAGATGACAATTGCCCTAGTTAGCATTAGAAAAAGGAAAATTGAAGGATTTTCATGGTACCTGTTAACCCCGGTTCCAGAGGATTTTTTTTTTTCTGATCGATATTTCGCGGCGAATCGTTAATCGTTAAATATCGATCAGAAAAAAATATCCTCTGGAACCCAGGGTAGGTACCTGTAGTCAAACTGGTCAAATGACGTCATCATGCAAATCATGTTCATTATTATGACTATTAATGTTAGATACCGCTGGTCGTATTTTAGACTTTGGCTTTTAAACAATACCATTTGCTCAACATTGCGTTTTTACGATGCTCCTGTATGTTCATTGCCTCATAGGATGGAAATTATCTATCAGACAAGAGAGTATCTTGTGCAGAAATTCTGGATTTGCTTCGAATGTGTGGGATATCATTTTGGACAGAGCTACTACAACGCAAGGTGTGGATAAATCTATTTTGTATGTTAACACGTTTTCCCAGTATAATACGTCCAGAGATCTCAGTTTAAGCAATGTATTCGCTTTCCTCTTTACATGGTCGACGAATCTTGGGCTTGGGTAAAGTTACCTGCTTTTGATTCGTCGTTTTTCGACATCGCGGTGAGCATTCAATTTGACCCATCGCCGTACATGTACTACTTATTGATGTTTTTTTTCTTAGCTATTAGCTAAAAGTTAGATGTAAGGTAATAACTTGGGATCTACTTGGGTATAGAAAGTAATGCCAGTGGCCGGTTTGCTTTCGTAGCTCTTTGATTTTCGTTTCCTTCGATTGTACCGAAGGAGTGGGTGAGTTCCGATTTCATTGTCGTGTCTTCAGAATGGTAGGTTTTTATTCACTCATTTTATCCTTTGTTGCCGTTAATATTTCGAGGAAACAAAACGCCAGGACTCAAACAACGTTGGAAAGAGACACTTCTCACCAAAACCCATCCGCTATAGCGCATTAACGTATTTATCTCACTAGATCATAGAGGAGGTTTGAACTTTTAAAATGTTTTCGTGTCACTGATATTGCGCACGTGCGTTGAAAGTGATTTTAAGCATGCCTTGGACGGGCATGATATATTAACCTTTCATCAATCGGCATCAAAACGTTTCTCATAGGTTATGACTGTATAATGACTGTTATCAAATCTATACATAGATTCAACTGCCTCGTAAAAAAATAGTTAGACAGTCTGTTTTGGATGGTTGATAACTTAAGTTTTATTTTCTTATGGGTTGTGTTTCTTTCGATCCATGTGTGTTTGAATTGATAGCACGAAATTACGTTTTCCTTCGTGAGATGTGATTTTCAATTGAAAACTCGTCATTGTGTCTAGGTCTTTAACTATTAGAATCTATGAAATAATAATACAATGAGTTTGAAAACCTCCCATTCACCGTTCCACTTATGATTTCAGTTGTATAGACGAGGCCTACGTAGACCCCCTCTACGTCTTATCTAACCTACAGTTCATGAGATATGTTACTATCCTACAAGTGAAGTCAGTTTGATCACACAGCAGTATGGATCACTCGTTTTGCTTCTTCGTGACGCTTTTTGTCACTTATGCTCTGATCTAAACAAATTTCACCTATTGTGTCTCGCATTATTAGGTGGTATTTTCACTGAATTTGTAAACGATTAACATTTAGGCACCACGTGTGCTGTTGTTTGTTACCCCCATGTGCTCAATTAACACATGTGGAAACGTCAACATAGATCATTTTTCTTTCAAGTTAAATGAAGCGCGACTTGATGTTCTTTGGTTAGAGGCCACGTTTTAAAATTTTCTTTCTTTGTTGTTAAGAAGTTGTGCATTTGTACTTCAACTAATTGTACTTCTACCTTGTGTTTAAGATTCACAGAAACGTTTCTTGGCTCATATACATTCATTAATTTCATACGCGAGAGGAATGAGAAGTTTGCAACGTTTTGTTTTATTACAGGCAGTAAAGGTTTATTAGTGATTACTTATTTATTTGTTTTGCATATTTTTAGCCAGTAACTTGATTAAATGCACGTTCCAAATTTGCCAAAACAAAGAGGTTATCAGTTTTGTATTAAATGCCAGTTAAGCTTGTTGTGTCTTTTCAGCTAGCAGATCTGAAGATTCTTCATTTTTGGATGTTCGATATATTTCCAGGTTACAGTTTATCTGTGCGTTACAAGTTTAGAATGAATTTTGCTCAGTGTATAACTTCTCTGAAGATTCTTTCTGATGTTCCAAGGGTAAAAAATTCAGACGTATTGACCTTAGCGTAGATCATTAAGAGACTGGGCAATAATTATCAGGAAGGATTTTTGGGGGGGTGGGGGGGGGAAGGCTGGGAATTGAGCCTCACATGGAGAAATATTACACGTATGTAGTGCCCGCTGCAAGTTAAACTCCTACCCAGACCCTCCCTAACGCCCCCCTCCCTCCCCCACCTCTATTAATAGTCAGAGCTTCAGTTGTACTGTGACACGTACTTATAACTGTGTTCAACAACGCCGTCTATTTCCTAACAGTCTGATTACACATAGCCTTCTGAGTCGTTTGGGTCTTCTTCCAGTGGCGGATCCAGACCTTGAGCTAAGGGGGGGGGGGTGGGGCGGTCTTTATTTACTTGCCATGGCGGCCATTTTCCTTTCAGTCATTTCTTTTTTTTACCCAAAATAAGAGGGGGGCCTTCTTAATCACCAGATTGCAGCTCCGAGTCACTAGTTAAGGCCTTTATCCTCGGTTTCCAACTGGTGTTGACCAACACAAACATAACGCAGAACGCGAGCTTCGTGTTACCATCTTAGTCGAGCACCAAGCATCGAGTGTTACAAGAGAAGATTAAGGTAAGAGAGTGAATCCTCCATGAAGGCCTTATACTCAATAATCCCTCTTATGTTATTTTTAGACCTGGTGCCCAGTTCTACCGCGGATGCTATTCACGCGTTGCGTAGATGTTTTCGTGGAGTATTTGTTTATGTTTTGTTTAAAAAGCGAACTAAAACCTCCTACGCTGTGGGGAAGCCTTCTTTGATATATTTCAATATCAAAGATGGTAAAGAAGCAAAAGAAGCGTCGGTCCTCCCTATGTTTTTTTAATATATTTCGGAACTTGAATAGGACTTTCAATATAAAGAGACAGATGTCTTCTGCCCGAACAAACAACAACTGAATGAACGACACACAAATGAACAGCTAAACGCGCGCAACGCAAACGAAACGCCGGAACACAACGTAATTGAACAAAGAGATGGTCGGAAGTTCGGACAGACTGGACTCTCCCTGCTCAAACAATGTTTAGAGAGTTTCAGTGACGACGACGGGAACGCAAAGTACAACGTCAAACCACGACTTTACATTCAACCCACGAATCTCGCAAGAACTTATAAAGGGGGTAAGTTTCTAAAGAAACTGTCGTGCTGCGTTGGTGGGAGTATTACAAGATAATTTGGTTGTACCAACTGAGTAGATAATGTGAATTGGCCACCGTAAAGAGATTCGAAAGCTGACGTTTCGAGTGTTAGCCCTTCGTCGGAGCGAATCCGGCGAAGGGCTAACGCTCGAAACGTCAGCTTTCGAATCTCTTTTACGGTGGCCAATTATCTACTCAGTTATCTACCCAAATTATCTCGCAAGAATTTTGAATTTATGTCTATCGGGAGGCGCGGTGGCCTCATGGTTAGTGCGCTCCGGGTTCGAGCCCTGGCCTGGGACATTGCGTTGTGTTCTTAGGCAAGACACTTTACTCTCACGGTAGCTCTCTCCACCCAGGTGTATAAATGGGTACCGGCGAATTTAATGCTGGGGGTAACCCTGCGATGGACTGGCATCCCATCCAGGGGGAGTAGAAATATTCCTAGTCGCTTCATGCCACGGAAACCGGAATAAGCTTCGGACTGATGGGCCACGTATGCAGACTTTACTGTGAAAACCATGCCAATTTTAGACAGCGTCAAAATTCGAAAAAGAAATATTGGTCGTCTTAGCTCGCATTCTCTAGAAACATTTCACGTTGTGGCTTTGTCCATAACGGTAAAAAATGAACCGAAATTATAACGGGCGTGCCGAGCCACTGTACTTGTGGCCGTGCGGTCGTCGTTTGCTTTAAACTCCCTAAAACCGAATGAACGACGGAGGAACGAACAGCAAAATGAGCACTAAGCAAACGAAAGCACAGCCGAATAAAAAGGCGGCTGAGAATGTCGAAAACATCTGTGCTATGAAACGTCTTTTGAACGTTAACGGACTTTTCACCACATTTCCCGCCATTTCGTCTCGGGTAGTTTCTCGAAAGTCGCTTAGGCTGTCCACGCATCGCGCGAGTGACATCCGCGGAAGAACTGGGTAGCATGTCTAAAAATAAGATAAGAGGGATTATTGGTAGGGATTATTTTAGGCCTATATGGGGGATTTGCTCTCTTATCTTGATCTTCTCTTGCATGTGATGTCTTAGCCGCTCGACAGCCAGAAGGTTTCTAGTACAGCAACGATGGTGAAGGGGCTTTTCTCCGTTAAGGTGTTCGCCAGGTTTCAATCGATATCGTCTGCATTACGCGCAGTTCACGAAAATAGAATTATGTTTATGTTTGTTCAAAATGTATCAGTCTTAATCAAGTAGCGCTGTTTATATTTGATACTGTCTTCTCCTTGAAACGTTCCTTGGAATCATTTCTCATTTGAAGAGGTTTTCTTTGCCAAACCTGAGCAGAAATTACGGACAGTTACAAGCGGAAATTTGACACTGTGTGGCTGTGTGGTTGCAATTAAAACTGACGAAACGAATCAGTGACTTCTGTTCTCTAGGTCAGAATAAACAAACAAGAAGCCAATCTAGCGGCACGTCCAGAAACTTAGCTTGATATTAATGTTTGGTCGCCTCTTTGTGTTAGTGTCTTCAGCGTACTTTAATATCCTGCATTAATAGAAATTCTTAAAAAAATAATTTTAGCAAAGATTTTCTAAAAGGTCTGTGGTATGAAAATCCTTCAAATATTACTGTACTAAAGGCTCTCAGGCATTGGGAAGGGGTTTGTGGCGAGCAAACTTCCCAAACTCCGCAGATTTTTCAGGTGTCTGGTTGTTTCTTAAATCTCAAGTTAAGTCACGCTATTTACCTTCAGCTGCGTCTTCTCGTTTAAATGGTTTTTAAAATCGATATTTAGATGAAGTCGTTTCGTGGAGAAACCGAGAAACTACGATCAATGCTGGCAACAGAGTAAGACTATGTGCACCATGCTTGTTGGATTTAATCATAACTGTTAAAAGTCCTAAGTGCTTCTTCCTCCGGGGTCTTTTATCACACAAAAAATAACTTTTGCACGCCTTGCGTGCCTATTTTAAATCCGTGTTTTTGGGAACGCTGAAATTTATTATAACCAGCAATTTATTTTAGACTTGCTCTATCCGGCTTAGCCAAAGCTGAGTATTGTGCGTAAACTGTGATTTGTTTTGAAAGCCCTTTTTAAGTACTTTTTCAGTGGGCTATTTTTTTGTATAAAATAACTTAGATGCTACGCGCGCTCTGATTGGTTAATACAGTTGTAAAGCCTACGTTCTATTGTACCGGTAAACACACAGCTTTTGACGTGGCAGCTCTTCGTAGGAACTAGAGAACTCAGAACACTAGCGATAACAAATGTAATAAACAGTAGCAGCTTTCACCTGCTGAGATATCAACACAGTAACACGAATGTCTTTTCATTCAACATAAAAAATAGGACCAGAAGTTGGTTTGCATATAATGCTTTATCTTTGTTTCTATGGAAAAATTTTACGCCGAATCCGTTAACGCTTGAGTTTTTGAAATTAAGGACGTTTCAAGCGCTTTTCAGTGCTTTCTGCGGTCTGTAGTAGACGAAGTTCTGACTGCAGCTGGGCTATCAATTTGCAGTGAAATTAATCTTTACCATCTACGGATATATTACGAACTCACAACGTAACCAGTTCCCAGTTGGCTTGATAGCTCAGTTGGTAGAGCACTGCATCGGTATCGCAGAGGTCATGGGTTCCGATCTCGTTCAAGCCTTATTTTTTTCAAGCTTTAATTTTACAACTGGTTAAGTTGTGTATAACTGCGAGGATAAATCGTGTCTTCATATCTTTCTCAGCAGTTCAAATATATGATATCTACGGGTATATTACGAACTCACAACGTGACCAGCTCCCGGTTGGCTTGATAGTTCAGTTCCCAGTATCGCACAGGTCATGGGTTCGAATCTCTGAGGTTTAATTTCACAGCTGCTTAAGTTGTGTGTTTAACTGCGACATGTCCTCGTGTCGTCCTATTTCCTCGTTTTGTTTGTTTAAGTAATTCGGTTTGGTGGAATGCTTATTGGTGAATTTGTTGAAGTTTATTGGTTCGCGTAAATGATTAGTATTTTACGAGAGCTCCGCTTTTAGGCTTGGCCAAATCTACATGCATATACATTGTATATTTAGGGCCAGAAAAAATCACAGGACCTATGCGATTTACGTGACATTGCTGTTTTGCGATTTTAGCCGGTTATAGGGCAATGGATAAGAATGGTTCGAAAAATTGCTCTAAATGCTACGTGTAGTAATGGACTAAAAAACGTATTGGGGGAAAGACCGGAGAAGAGAGGGGATGGGTCATCAGATTTTGAGCCCTTGGTAAGGGTTGGGTCGTCCAATTTTCAGATACGCATGTGGGTGGGTCATCCTGTTTTATAACAGGAATTGGGACACATTTGGCACATCGACAACAGGTGTATACTCCTTCCATTTGTAAAGGGCGAACATTTGTCGAGTACACGTGGCTGGTGTACAACAGAGATGGCAATTTCATGTATTGTAAAATCTGCACGAAAGCTAAGAAGTCTAACGGAATGAAGAAGGATCCCCAGGGCAAAAGTTCTCAAAATACTGCGTTCTGTCGACATGTTGGTCTTCAGGGACGCCAAATGGCCAACTTGTGTCTAAATACCATTTGTCCCCAACAGTACGGGACACATGTTAATGAATCTGGGACTTAAGCAATCGTAGGCCTGGAACTCGTATTTTGCTCACTACAGCCTTTTTGTAGATGGGTTCCACGCATAGCGAGGCTGGAGGCCAAGTGTGAATTTTTTTTTTAGAGTTTACGAACATGACTTAAAGTTGTAAGAGTAAAGAAAGACAGTTTTATTTTTAGATGATTTTGTATTACGGTTAAAAAACAAATGTAAAACGTAAATAATACCGCAATTTCATACACAAAATGTGATTTGTTCGATTATGCAACCAAAAATGTCATGCTTTATAGGGGTGGGGTCATGTAATTTTCAAGCTTCATTTAGGGGTGGGTCATTTAGTTTTGTGCTAAATGGAAGGGTCGGGTCATGTGTTTTCTAACCACCACATTTTCAAATGCTCCACTCTCCCCACCCGCCGTAGTTTTTGACCAGTCCCCATAAAAGTAGCTTAGCTTATGTTTGTATTGCATTGTCAGAATATTTTAAAACACAATACAAACATAAGCTGGTAATCAAAGGGATCATCTAGCGTTAGAATCCAGATATCAGAAAGACAATATAGTGCAAATTTTAGATGATCCGTATGTGATCAACAGGAGATGAACAAATAAGAGAACACAAGTGAAGATGATTATTCTCTCTTGGAGAACATCATGTACATGCGAGACCCAAACCACAAGGGTGCCAAATGTTCTGGGGTTGTCCCTGGGGGTAAGCAAACCATTTACGACAACATTTACCTCTGAGGAATCACCTTAAAATGAGAAATGCTAGTCACAATTTGGAGTCAACGCAAATTTAATGCTTTTATTTCTGAAAAACTAAACATGCATTTCTCTCTTGTTATAAATAACTGAGCCAAACAGTTACAGGGTTAGGACAAACCACTGCATTAATTATTCAATCAACAATTCGTGTATATTTGAAAGCTGTTTACATCTTTAAAACTTGAGGTTATCGAACAATTTAAAAAAATATATGGACCTTCAATTCATAATTTGAATATAAACAGCTAAAGCTCTTTTGACATTATGGCTAGTGTAAAATTTACTTTTCTCAGACATCACTTGGATCTCAAAGTGGTTAACAGTACTTTAGGCCGTCCTGTCATTGGTATAGACCACTTTCATAAATGGCGGCCAATTATAAATTCTTTTGACTATATTAAAATTAGCCTTACTAACCTCATTTTGAAGTTGGTAATTCAAAAGAATTTTAACACTGAGACGAGGTTAGTAAGGCTAATTTAAATGCATACAAAAGAATTTTAAATTGGCCGCCATTTATGAAAGTGGTCTATTCTATCTGAGATACGTCACTGATGCTGGGAAAGAATATGTAGTGAAAAACTACAAAGAAAAGCATCAGATCTGGATGATATCAAAGTTACCATGCAGAACGTGAAAGATAATCAAATGTGCCCTAAATGTAACCTCTTTGGCTTCCAAGTTGTAACTTAAGAGCTACGAAATAAAAAAGGTTGTGTTGCATCATCTCAGTTAAGAATTTGCATTTCCTTTTGACACACGTTTACAAATAACATATCTCTTATCAGTGTCTACATGACAACTAATTTTAACATTCATTCTGTCTATTGTTAAAAAGGACTGATATTTTCCCAGTACAGCTCCCATGCTTAGTGAAGAAGATTAATATATCAGTCTCTACAGAAAGTGATGTATAAGAAACGCACATAATTATAAATCTATAAATGGCATAAATTATATCATGTAAATCCATATGGTTCAAATTTAAACATTATTAAATATTAATGCAATCCTCTCAATATTTAGTACATCCCCCTTCTGAAATGCCGTAAAAACGATTTTCTGTATGGACGCACAATCTCTGTGGGACCAAAAAGCACTGGAATAGTATTTGTTTAAAGGGTTTGTGGCACTTTTGTGGACACTTTGCACCTTAAAACAGTTGTAGTTTTACTGGAAGGGACTTTTTAATGTGAAATGTTTTAGACACAGATTGGGATTCCACATAAGTTCTGAAATGAACTAGTCACAATAAAACGTATTTCTAGCAATGGCAAACAACCCGTTTGATACCAGTAATGAAAAATAACATCTAGGCAGCCTCAGAACATGCCAAAGTGACGTAATATGCAAGCAAGATCCAAAGTGCAAGACATCACAGTTCCTGAGGAGAAACAAAATATCGCTTAATCTTTTGTACATTAGAGCTCACTTCATTCTTTTCTAAAAAGTATATTGGTGTTGTCCTAACATCAGTTTCAGAAATTTTAATCAAATTTATCTAGAAGCTTCTTGTCTTTTTTATCATTATTCGCTATGATTATGACATTAAATATATGTTATTGACATCATTGATTTAATATATTAAGTGTAGCAATGACTTTATAGTTCATATAAATCAATAAAAATTTACTAACTGGATGCACATCAAGTGTATCTAATTCTTGGTCCTCGGCGTGTCTGCAGAAACAAGAAAAATCGATATTAAAAACAATGTGATGCGGACACAACACAAGAAAATTAAAAACTAGCAAAGAGCACGAATTTAATGGAATATACAAAGTTAACTTTAATACTTATTTTAATATTTTTATACAGTTTAACTTTATGAATCAGTTATCACTAACATTGCTTGGACTATGTTATAAATACCACATTATATTACTATTATTACTTATTGCTATTACATTTATGTACATAAAAACCTAGGAGAGTTAGATTTTCACTCTTACAGTCAAACCTACTGTCAATATATCTACCCTTTGCTTTGAACCAAGATTTTAGTAGAATAGCCTGTCAAAACACTGTTGCCATTACAACAACAACAACTTTATTCACTTTTTCATTTATAGCTTTTACAGAAAATATATATAAATAGAAGGACAGAAAGTCTGGAGACTGAAGTAACCCGAACGTCAAGCTCCAGTTTCCATGGAAAGTCGCTGGGCCAAATTTTGATACACGGAAAATGTTCCTCAATACATTTTAAAAGAAATCGCTGAAACCAACCAATTTTTCAAGTAACATAAATTCAGCAGGTTTTCCATTTTGTTTATTTGCCGAAAGTTGCTACAACGTAATTTTGGTACCATATTTGCGATGATATTAAGAAAGAAACCTTGATCATCGTATTGCAGAAAAGTTGGCAATATTTCAAGCTGTTTCACTGGACCTGGACAATTATTTATCCACCTGGGAGAATTACCTTGTGGATTGTGATTCCTGTGTTTTCCAGTTGTTTAGGTGACGCAATAGCATCTTCACACCCTGCATAAATGCAGCACCTCTTTCGGGAATGTCTCGTTGCAAACTGGCAGACAGCCGTAGAATTGCTTGGTGAAATTTCTCCCATTCACTGTGATTGTTAAGACTACAGGAAAAGAAAGATAAAGCCACCCATATTTTATCACTTCAGGCAATTCTAAGGGGAATTATTACTTTCCTTAAAATGGTCTTGACAGTAGCAGGCAAGTCCAGAATTTCAAGTAAACGACAAAAAAAAACTGTTAAGTTTATATATGTTCGTTTCTATAAATCGTATAAATTATTCAGGAAAAAGTAAATCCTACACATCACTTAGATACAACTGACTGCAAATGTCAGACGCATAAAATGGGGTATACTGGTGATTGTGGTCACCATAGGACAGTGATATCCAGGTCTCACAATTATTCAAAGTTAAGCCTATGGATGCTTTTAATCTTATAGCGAACTGTTTGACTACGTTTGAATGAAAAGACACGCAGGTAATCTTTTGCTAAAGTTTAAGTTGAAATCCAGAAATTATCACTTAAGAAATAAGTGGTAGGGAGACTCTACCAACTATGCTCAAGACCATAGAGTTTTAGATTATGATAAAAAATGGTCAATTACCTTGTGAAGTTTGGTGTCAGTGCTGGGCTCCCTTGAGAATTAAACACAAAATATTTCCATAGAGAACGTAAAAGGGCCATTAGAAGTTGTCTTGATGCGTCTCTTCCTTGATTATAATCTTGCTGCAGGAAAAAAGGGCACCACACAAAATTGTTTGAATTAATAGCTGGTCTGGCATTCATGATACATGTAAAGGGTACCAACCTGCAGTAATTCTGTTTGTGTTTTGAGAATTGTCCTGGCTGCCTTGTACTCTTCTTTTCCTGGATTTTCCTTCAATATCACATAAAACAGGCTTGTTAAATCTTGAAGTTTTCAACTTAAAGCAATGCATGGTAATATGCTTAACATAGCAATATTTTTCCCACCCTTGGACTTACGAAGGGAGACTATTAGCATAACAGAGCTAACACTACCACGAAAAATCACCAAGCACCATCAAAAACGATCTGATGGACAGGGCAAGTGAGTACTGCTTTCGGATGGTCCTTTGTACGTTTGTCAGAGTAAGCAACCCTTTAAATTCCCCTTTCTTGTATTATCCACCGCATGAGGCTTCACTGACAAGCTCTAACACCATTATGTTGTCAGCTGTTCTTGTCTTTCGTTAACAGTGCTCATTATTTTTTCCTTCTCTTTCATGTACTTCGCGTTGTTAAATATGCTTCACAACCAGAGCAATATTGTCATAAGACGACCGAACTTGAGTAAAAGTGCTCTACTGCTCTTCTGAGCCATCATTTTTCATAGCACCTCATTAGACACCTGGGAGAATTAATTCTCGACAAAAGAAATATCTCCCTTGCCAGTTGGTATCGCCTCTGGTTTCAGTATTTAACTCAATAAAAAGTACATATCAATGGCATTGTACAACATTTTGATGCTTGTGGCTGGCCAGTGGCTAATCAACTACCCTAAAAACAAATGCATTCTACACTTAATGGCATAATGTACAATTATTGGCATAAAACAGACACATACCCAGTTTAAACTTCTCCATTTATCCTTGTGTTCCTGAAGGAGTCTAAAAATATATGTTGCACACGCACTAAACTCAAATGTATGTATATTGTCAAAAACGTAAATACAAAATGTAAATATATCATGAAGACGGCACAAAGTTGACTTACAACTTAATCTATGTACCTTGTAGCTCGTAATTCTAGTCTTTCTTGATGAGGCACCTTGAAATAGTCTATTAACAAACTCATTAGTTCGCAAAGTGACTGATGAACTTTGATTTTTGTTTCTTGACTGACCTGGTGCGAAAAATAAAAAGGAAGTCGTTTATTATTAGAAATCCTGCAGCGATGAGTCAATGTAGGTGATATTAAGTTAGGTATTGCAGCGCAAATCCATGGTACATGGGCGAAAAAGTGCATTTATGCTTCTAAAATTAAAATGAGTTTAGCTGGATAATGTTTAAATGGCAACGAATGCTTTCTTTGGTGGCCATTGTTGTTGTATGAGCTACTGCACACTCTGTACTCACCTGGAGTCTTTCTTGCAGATTTAGAAGCTGCTGCTGTTGGTTCATTTCTTCCATATTTTGAACGCTTTCCTGAAAAACCATCGCACAGGTGTAATTTATGCGAAGCTCTCGAACGAACGCACACGAACTAGAGTTTTTCAGATGTATGTACAGTAGTACAGAATGCTCCTTTTTCCTGCTTTATGCCAAGTCTAGTACCTCTCTTTCTTTCTTTCGTCTTTGCTCGTCGAAGAAACTAACAGAGAATGCCTCAGACCGTCGTGAGAAGACTCGTGTGCAGACTGGTGTGCAAAGCTTGATGTTTATGTGAATTACGTCACATGATATGATGTAAACAGGGATACGGGAGTACAACTCCGAGGAGGAAGGGAACTTGGCAGGGAACGTGCCAGGGGGAGCTGACCTTGTTCGCAACGTCTTAGTCTGAGGTTGACGGCGCTGCTTTTATCTACCATCAAATGTTCTTGGCAACCTTCCAATGCAGTGTGATGCGTATTGAATTCACTTTTCTCAGCGTTTGTACCAGCCATCTCGAACATTGTTTTGAGTCGAAGTACAAAATAAAAAAAAACTTTACAGTGGTCAGAAACTCTGGCGCATATGGCGTAGAACCTCTTTCCTCCCATTTCATCTTTGTTCCTGCGGCTGTTCTTCTGAGTTTTGATTGTTGTCTGGCTTTTGATTTCATTCCAACGTATTTCATTACTGGATGCTGTCCCGAATTGCTATGTTGTCCTGAGATAAACCAAGAAATCATCCTTATTCAGATCATGTGTGCGAAACCCGTCATGAAGTGGCTTCCTATGCTCTGATAGATGCTGATCATGAGAACTTACCGTGACCTTACGCTGCTTACTAAGTCACAACCACTCATAATACAAAAGCAGGAAATGACGTCGGTTACTTCTATAGTTAATATTGTTTTCAAAGATTTGTTCAAAGGAATTCAACCGATGCCAACTGCGTGAACTCATCCGCATGGTTTGGTGCGTCCTGGCCCTGGCTTGCTTTTATTCTAGCTAGTTATTATAGCTAGTCTTTAGACTACACCTTGCCTGTTATTCCATTTCAAGATTCGAGAAAAATTGACGTTCTGAACGTTTCAAAACATCTCACTGTAACCTCCGTCATCAGCTTCGTAGCGTTTCTGGATTGATTGTCATTTGCTTTGTCTCTCCCAGTTTGCCTTATTACTCTGTGTTGATCTTTGATGTTTTGAAATGCCCGATTGATTTCCGTCGTGGTAATTACCAAATACGGACTCTAGAAGAAGTTAATCTCGTGGCGTGATTGATGCCTCTTAAGTAACTGAAGCTTGACACAAACATGACAAATTTTTCGGTGGATGGTATTCAGATCAATGAATCAGCACAACTGTTTATAACTGATGCGGATTTGTTCGATGTGATTTAAATAAATTAAAACGGCAAGAGTTGTTTGATAAAGTGTCCACTGCGATAGCTTTTACTCTGCGATTAATGGCGTCTTTAAAATTGCTATTGAAAGCTAGTACTGCTGAAAGCTGGAATTTCCGTTATCTGTTATGCGAAGATGTGAAACGTTTCTTTGCCTCAGTTAAAAGTACCTTTCAGGCCTGTCCCCGCGGAATGAGTCAATACATCGAATAAATTGCGACGTATGGCGCGAAAGCAAGTTTACTTGTACATGTCAAAGAGGAGACATCGACTCAAACGTCGAACCTCCCTTTATTCACTTCACTCACTTCACAAGTGAGCGGGTAACAGTAGGGTCCAAGAGGTCCCGGACGGGGCTTTTCACGCCGGGGCAAAACCACCCCTCAAATCGGTCATCAAGGGGTCGCAGTGCTATTTGGGTAAAATTCAAGATGGCGAACACGCCGCCACACGAGGCCGCGAAGTTCACCAGCTTCTTTACGTACCTTGAAGAAACTTCACGACAAGATCTCCCGAAAACTACGAAAAACACCAATCTCAATTCTTGTAATGTAATATTTGTAACCTTAAGATTTGTAGTGAAAGTGTTTTAATTGATGTTGTGATAATAAAAAAACTGAATAGAGTAGACCAAAAAATATATATAAATCAAACTGCTTTTAACAATTTTAAATAAGAGCAAAATTAATTGAACGGTATCAAAAAATACTCTACCTGGATTTGTTTTGTGCAATCAAGTTTGTAACTTCACCCCTCTGCTTCTTGTCGGGATCTTTTAGGCGCTTTCTAAAATTTTCACTGAACCTTTCTTGCCACTTCTAATCTCTTTTCATAACTCCATGGCTGCCAGGCTGCATCCGAACCTCCTATAGAGCCAGACATTGTGTGCTTGTTGCTTTGTGAGACATTTGCAAATGGGGAAAAATACATTGCGGCATTATTCAGGCCCACTTCATGTCTTCAACGAGAGCTCCCAATGTTCAATGCTCGGGTGGTAGAGCATCGCACCGGTATCGTGGACGTCACGGGTTGGAATCCCGTTGAATCCCTGATTTTTTTTTCAGGCTTCTTCTTTCCAGTTGCTTAACTTGGAAAATTTAGTGCGATGATCATTCTTCACTTTCGTCTACAACCGCAGTTCAAGTATGAATTATTTCAGTGTATATACTTAATAGTTCTTAATAGCTCTCATGTCGCAACTGATAAATGTACGTAACCATGCGCTGGGAAAACTGTCACTACTAATCCCAGCGTTGATATCTGGGAGAAATTGGAATATTATGACGTAGAATGATATCCAAACTACGTTCACAAATGTAATGCACCAGTTGTTAAACACGGAGCGAGCGTATAACTGGAGGCTGAGCGGCTCAGCCCGTCTATCACCAATTGGAATACTCTGCTTTGATTGGATTATTCACCCAGGCGTGTCGTACTCCCGCGAAATTCGCACGAAGTAATATTTCAGGCGACCGCACAAGGGAAGGTTTTTCGTTTGTTTGCTTTCTTTGTAAAAAAAATCAGCGAAAACAACAAAAATGGCAACTACAGAAGAAGAATTTAGACAGGTATAGGACTTCACATACATGCATTTTAACTTCTTATTTTTGTGGTTTCACTTGTGAAAGCATGTCGATTGTTTTCGAGTTGTTTACTCAACGTAAATGCCGTGTTTTAGCCAGCAAAGTGCAAACCGCTGACCTTTTATAGGCTCGTTCCGTGTTTAAGCAGTTATAAAAGGATGAGGAGTGCCCATGTGGTTTATATTGTTCTTTACGTTGGTCTAAACGTTTAGGACGCACTCAACGTCCACGTGGTGATGTATTCAATAAGCGGTAACCTCGGATGTGTCAATCCATTGTATCAGTGCGCAGTCAGGTGCTAAGTCAGTTCAATAGCGCTAAGCGAGCACTCGCGTTTTAACGTTCGCGAGGAAGAGAACTGTAATTCTCAAAAGACTCACATTATGTCAAAGAGTTGTCTTTCGCGGAGTGGAGTAGCTTCTAAGATGTACTTGCAGTAGTAATGATTAACTTTGGCTTTAGCTAGTTTTGATAGTCGTTATTCCCAAGCATTGTGCTGCTCTAATTTGCGAGTATGGTTTTTTTTTTGTGACTTACCACAGTTATGGCGAACGGAAGAAGTATTATCAAGCCTAACAATTGCTGCCAACGTCTTTTGTTTCCCATGATAAGATAAGCTTGAGTGTTAAAATTTATCAAGATGAACTTGAAAAGGGTGGTTTTAAAAAAAGAAACAAACGAAATTATATGCATACCAAATGTGTGTTGGATTGTCTTTTACTTATTGTTTATTGATCTTTTTATCTCAGCACAACATTGGCCAAAAGTGCAGCGGCGGAAGGCCTTGTCATCATGCGTCTACATGCGGAAATCCGTTGTCATTGTCCAACAAAGCTCTGCTTAAAGCCGCAGAGATTAAAAACGTGTGGGACTACGGAGGAGAGGATTAAGATCATGACCAAGGTCTCTTCACGACACTTTGCAAGATTTTTTTAGTTTATTTTATTCCTGCTGCTTTGAGTTTAAATCTTAGCTAGCTAAATACGGCTCTTAATTAAGCCGTGAGTGGCACTCTTTTGGGGTATATGCATTTCATGTTTCTAAAACGTCTGAGCTTAATCCTTCAGTTATAACTGAGTGGCGATTCAAGAAATGTGACCTCTTTGTTAAGATCAATTTTCTACTTTCGTCTACACACCGGACAGAAAGGATGTGGTTGGTTTGGCAACTCATGTTGATTTTTACAAACTGAGAGTGAACTATAAGGTTGAAACTTTATAATAGTTTGAAAATTGTAGACTGGTTTGAGATGAATTCGTAGCACGTGGGGTTTGTCGCGCCGCATAGGATTGTGGGCCTATACAGAACAGAATACATAGAGGACGCCATAAGCTCGAGGTGTGAATGCGTTAAGATAGCTACAGAAATGCAACCGTTCCTTTCGAGGAAAAAAAAAAACCCAGACATTTTATAATTTCTTTGTTTATTTCTGCTTCCGCCAGCAATGAAAGTGAAAGTCCTCGCTGACCACGAATGATAAGTCGTACAACGTCTAACGAGAGAGAATTTTGTTGCGGCTACTCCCTCCGTTAACGCTGAGTGAAAAGACCTAGCGCATGATACATATTAGGATCGGATGGAGATGTGTGCATATAGGTAAGTACAATAGAAGCTTTATTTATTTCAGCGACCAGTGGCTTCTGTACAATTACGGCGGGGAGTTTAAAATGATGTAGCCCTTTACTGCCTTTTATTCTGCTTTGTATTATTAAGGGATGGTGTTGTGGTAGAAAAAAGTGACTTCATCGTGTTAAAATAAGGAATCGAATAATTCTCTGCCGTATTTGATATTTAGCTTGACTGGTTTCATGACTTAACGGCTAATTTGCTTCGTGTATTCGTCTAGACCGTTTTTCTTGTCATCTCTCTCTTCTGTAGCGGAATAGCTTTTGCTTCTGTGGACCTGCTATTGAAAATTTTAATTCCAGCAAAACGTGCTATTTTTTCTTTAATTTTACTTTTCGAGATGTCGAGTTAAGCAAATAAATACTGCTTATGCAAAGCGGCTGCCATGAAAGCTTTCCATATTAATATTCTAAAACTTGCTGACTGTTTTTTTCTTTCTTTGCTACTTGAAAATGTATTTTTTTTTTCTGTGTTGACTCTTTATCTTCAGTTCGTAAAGTCGCTTTTCTTGAGCTGCGAAATGATTCACGCTCCGAGAACTTTAGCTCGGAAAACAAACGATCTAGCTGTTGGTCGTTACCGTTTTGCATACTTATGCTCACGTGGAGATCGAGGTATGGTACCTACTGACTAGTCATTTAGCTTTGACTACAACGAAATGACACACCTGTAGTGAGACTGCATAGTGATACTGCTCCCTCTGTGAGGTTTAGAACAAAGGTTTTAGTGTAAACTGATTTTCCACTCAGCACTTGCAGTCTCTCTGCGTGACTGGAGTCTATCGTGTGGGCTCTCCTTGCTTAATCTAACGTGAAGCAATAACTGAAATAATTTACACGATACTGACCATGAGTGGTCTGTTGTTGTTACGAGCTTTGGTATCTTAGGCGTTGTTAACGTCAGCTCACTAAAGTTTTGAAATCTTAGATACAAGTATTCATAGCCGTTTCCTGTTACTGAAAATGTGATAAAAGTATTCAACTCACGGTGGCCAATATAAATAACATAGCATAAGTTAAAGCAAAGGTCATTTATAGCAGCTGCAATTTAAACCGCGTCTCCCTCGTGGATGATGACAATAGTTATCTAAAGTAAATCATTGCTGGATGAAATTATAATTGACAAAATCACAATGATTATAAATATTTGTATTGTGTCTTTGCCGACTTCACTTGGTTGGTTACTTGGGTGATTTTGACTACCAATTCCAAGATTTACTATGGATTTTTTATTGTTTTTTTCTACCATCTTCAGATGGCTTTTCCTTGTCTAAGAAAATGCGCACTTTTTATAGAGAAAGCCAATGCCACACTTTGAATTATTAAGTATCTCATGACTGCGTTATGTTTTATGTACAAGATAACTGTCTAGGAACAGGCTATCACAACAAGCACATTCCCATACCATAACATCAACTCAAAACAAGGTTTCTTAAGTTAGTTTCCAGCACATACGTGAAACAAGTCACCTATCATGTTCTTAGACTTTTAGTATATACGGTCTATTTGAAACTACATTCCAACATCAAAGGTGCAGCCAGCCAATCAGAATGAAAGAGTGATTATAAACCAGCACTTCTGAAGGGCTTGGTCACACTAGGTCACGCTTGGTCACGCTAGATCACGCTAGGCTTGATCATTTTTGTATGCCTTCTGTGATTAAAAGTTTTAAACTTCTAAATGACAAGTGACAATTACTTTTGTTGAAACAGCCGCTACATAACAAACAGAAAGCAATCCTCAAAGTTTGTCCGCGGTGCTTCTTTTCGCATTTCTAGCAGTCGTTTCTATTTAATAGATTTTAAACCATTGCTCAGACGTTTTCTCTAATCTTATGACTTAATTAATGCGGGCTGTCGGGCCGAAAGAAGTGAAATGTAGGTTAAAAATGCAATCCTTTTATTTTGTCAAGTCTTGTCCTCCGTTTACCTCTCAGCAATTCATAGCCATCCCGTGTACCCAAGCCGAGAGAACGGATCCAAGATCAAGCCAAAAAAAAAACAAAACCATCGTGAATCAACAATACGTTCAAGTGTAATCTGTGCGATGCGGATTATTTTGACAATTGAGGAACACGAGGTGTCTGTGATCCGGAAACACGTCAGAGAGTAACATGGGAGGAACCCAAGTGACATAGATCTTCGATTTAAGATCTTACGGAAGTGCCAGAGCAAATTTGACTGCTTCATTTATGAGATGCTTTTTATAAAAGAACTAAAGTCAACTTTGAACAAGCAATCTGACTCCATCCGCGCAAAGTTATTTTAATTTCACCCTTATTGTATCTTTTGTAGTTTTAAACATAGTCTCATTGTCTTATGTAGCCTTTTGCATTTTCGTTTATTATCACTTACGTTTTGTAGCGCTTAGTGCATATTTACATATTTTTATCGTTTTTCAAATTCCCACTTCTTATTTTACCCATATATGCAAAACATTTTAATCACTTTTTTAAATTTGAAAATGATCTCATGTTAGGTTGCCGAACTCAGTCGTATACGATTGAGTTCATCTGGGATCGATTTACTCGATTGACTTCGATTGATTTGGAAAACGAGCTCACAAAAAAATCGGTGATCGATTTCGTTGGATTGTCTAACCCAGTCGAACTCAATCCACGGATCGAGTGAATTTGACTTCCAAAACAGGAAAACAACCGGCTTATTTGGCCTATTGTAACAGCTACGTAAATAGAAACGAAAACGGAAAACAGCATTACTACGAAACCAAAATTCTCTACAAAGTCGTCATTCGGTAAGTTTGTTCTCTGTACAGCACGATAAAGACATATCAAGGACGTTCTCTAGTGCGGCACATTACTTCGTAGTCATAGTTCCATAGATATCTTTCACGTGCTTAACGTCTTTCAAGAAGTATCTATGAATCGGCAAGCTCAAGAGAAGGTCAGTGACAGATGTTGATACTTTTATGTATTTGTAGTCTCGTGATTTTAGTGTAGCGAAGAACTTTTGGACTACAGTGTAGTGCGAATGTCACGAGTTTAACTGCAGCAGATACCAAATGATCAAGATCAGCTGAAGATTTCTGAATATATCGCCAGATTATTATTTCCACTGGTATTTTACCGAATACTGGAAAATAGAACCTGTATTTTGCATGTTACACGGCCTAACTGTTAAGGCTTTGTCTCCGTTTTTTATTTTCTTCTAGATTATTCCTTTATAAAGTTTCGAAACTTTAAGGTGGCTCTGAACCCCCTCCGGAGAATTTTTTTAAACTTTGCAAAAAGTTGCATCTTATCATTGGGGTCACCGAGCTCGTTTTCGAGTTATAAGCGCTTAAAGCTAAATTTAGGGGTGTTTTTAGCAGGTCATATTGTTGCTATGGTAACCCATTGCGCCAGAAAATTGACGGCAACTTGTTCACCAATGATTCGGCAGTTTTTTTGATACCATGATTTTAGTATCAACTGATATAGAGTGGTTATAATGACCCTTGGAAAGTAGTGGAAACTGCTTCGCGCCCCTTAATGAACTGTTACGATGCACTGAAGCCGTGTCCACACTATGCCAGAGAAATTTGAAAACGCAGCTCTATTTCTACGTTTAGGACTACCGTCCACACTAATCCGTCACGAAAACGGTATCCGCTCTTGAAACGGGAGGAATTTGAAAACGACGGCTGTGCGGTTTCAGTAGTGTTGGGCAGTGGACGAAAAAAAAAACATTTTGAAAACGGAGATCTTGATTCAAAAACGATAACGTCGCGATAATCATGTGATTTCCCTGTCCAAGTTTTCCTCAAACACAAATCCAAAATGGCCGGTGATTGTTGCGTTTTCAAATTTCTCCGACGTAATGTGGGACTTGATTTTCCAAATTAGAGACACCATAATGTTACGCTCATCCCGCGGGATTTTATCAACGTTTAAGGTCATGTATAACGAGCATTTATACAGGGAAAGAAACGAATTACCAGTCCGCCAGACTGCTAATAATACTCATTGCGGTAGATGGGAACCAAGTAAACGTTTGTTTATGGTAACTTTCCTCTACTTTCTATTTTATTCCCCTTCTATATGGTGCTCCAATCTTCATTCATCATTGACAGACGTTTGGTCAGATGGTTTATCAATAAATATTGCCATTTTGTATTTCCTCAGGCCTTGTCCAGAACATCATTAAAGAGTTTTGTTCTAAAGAAGTGAGTCGTCTGGGATGCTCTTTGAGTGTCATGTATCGCACATTGACAGAGTAAATCTCGCTAAATGACGTGTTGGAAGTGTGCGAACGGAAGTATTTTCATCGGGCAAGCTTTATCCGGGTAAGACATGTTCGAACAGTGCCTCGGAATTGTTCCATAGAAAGTGTATTGACATTTCATGTTCATGTCGCGGAACCAGTTAACATATTAAGTAGGGGTATCACTTTGGTAGACCCGACAACACGTACTAATAAACATTCCGGGCGTTTATTAGATCGTTTACGGTAGTTGTAATTTCTGAGTAACTGTAGTATCTGTAGTAGCTGATGTAGTGTAGTATCTGTAGTAGTTGTAGTCGTGTAGTATGGAACTCTGTGCCATGATTTTGTTAGTGGTTGAGTTGCAGCGCCTGCTGTGGATGTATGTGTAGGCAGGCTCTGTTGCAGTTGTCACTGGTGAAAGTTACGCCTGGCTCTGATGTCAGGGAATCTGCCCTCTACTGTCTGCGCTCTCTCCTCTCTTCCCATTGTTGTTCTCTCAACTCCTTTCTCCTCTGAACGGTACTTCTCCAGTCACTACAGTCTTCAGCCACTGCTTCCCAGCCTGCTGGATCTATGTTTCTGCTCTAATGTCTCATTTGCAGACGCTTTTGAATTATAGGATAGGCCTCCTGCAGGTCTGGAACCAGTGGCGAGCTCTCCATACATGATGTCTTTGGGGATTGGCTCGTCGTCCATTCATCTTTCGTGGCCAAGCCACTGCAGGCGGCACTGGGTCAGGAGTGCAAACACGTTGGGCATGCCTGCCTGGTGGAGGACATTCTTGTTTGGTACACGATCTTGCTACGTGACACCCAGAACTTGTCTGAGGGTATGCAGGTGAAAGGTGTTGAGCCTCTGTTCTTGGCGGGAAAAAAAGTCCATGACTTGCTGCCATAAGGCAGTGTACTGAGCACACAGGCTTGGTGCACCTGTATCTTGGTGTTGATGGTCAGGATGGGGTTGTCCCAGACCCTCATTGCCAGGTGGGCCATGGCCGTTGACGCTTTGCCGATCCACTTGTAAAGTTCCACTTCCAGGGAGAGGTTGCTGGAGATGGTGGAGCCGAGGTACGTGAAGCCCTCAACGACTTCAAGTGTAAAGTCCCCAATGGAGATGCTTGGGGTTTTGCTCACATCTTGGCCCATAATGGTGGTCTTCCTTAGGCTGATAGTCAAGCCAAACTCTCCACACACATGGGCAAAGCAGTCGGCAAGTCATTGAAGTGCCTCTTCGGAGTAAGCAGTCAGTGCTGCATTGTCTGCGAAGAGCATCTCATGTATCAGAACCTGTCACACTTTGGTATCTGTAGCAACTAGTATCTGTAGTAACCGTAGTATTCGTAGTAGCTGTAGTATCTGTAGTAGCTGCAGTATCTGAAGTAGCTGTAGCAATGTAGTAGCTGTAGTATCTGTAGTATGTGTAGTAACTGTAGTATCTAGTAACTGTAGTATCTTTAGTACCTTAAGTAACTGTAGTATCTGTTGTAACTGTAGTATTTGTAGTAGCTGAAGTATCTCTAGTAGCTTTAGTAGCTGTGGTATCTGAATGAGATGTAGTAGTGTAGTGGTGGTAGTAGCTGTAGTATCTGTAGTAGCTTTAGTAGTAACTATAGTAGCTTTGCAGTGTCTGTAGTAACTGTAACTAGTAGTAGATGTAGTATTTGTAGTAACTGTAGTATCTGTAGTTCCTGTAGTATCCGAAGTATTTGTGGTATCTGTAGTATCATTGGTAACTGTAGTACCTGTAGTAGCTGTAGTATCTGAAGTAGCTGTATTAGCTGTAGTATCTGTAGTAACTGTAGTTTCTGTAGTATCTGTAGTAGCTGTAGTAACTTACTATCGACTATCGATAGTATCTGTAGTAGCTGTAGTGTCTGTAGCAGTGTAGTACCTGTAGTAGCTGTAGTATCTGAAGTAGCTGTATTAGCTGTAGTATCTGTAGTAACTGTAGTTTCTGTAGTATCTGTAGTAACTTACTATCGACTATCGATAGTATCTGTAGTAACTGTAGTATCTGTAGCAGTGTAGTATAGGTAGTACATGTAGTAGCTGTAGTATTGAAGTAGCTTTGGTAGTGTAGTATCTGTAGTAGTATAATATCAGTAGTAGCTGTAGTGGATGTTGTATCTGTAGTATCTTTAGCAGCTGTGCTATCTGTAGAGCCTGTAGTAGGTGTGGTAGCTACTAGATACAACAGCTACTACCTTATTACATCTACAGCTACTACAGCTACTTCAACTACTATAGCACTTCAGCTACTTCAGTCACAGCTTCTACACGTTCTACTCTATTGCAGCTGCTACAAGTACTAAAGCTACTACAGCTATTACAACCACTATATCCACTACAGTTACTACAGCCCCAATAGTTCTACAGATACTGCAGATACCACTGCTTGTACAGCTACTTCAGGTGTTACAGATACTACAGCTCCTGCAGGTACTACAAGTAATAGCTGTAGTATCTGTAGTAACTGTAACAGCTGTAGCTGCGTAGTATATGTCTGTAGTAGTGTAGTGTCTGTAGTAGTATAATATATGTAGTAAAGGGGGTAAGTTTCTAAAGAAACTGTGGTGCTGCGTCAAAGCGAATCCTATTTGCTCCGACGAAGGGCTAACGCTCGAAACGTCAGCTTCCGAATCTCTTTACGGTGGCCAATCGGCCCTTTGCAGCTTGGGTTACGTGACCAAATTTTTGGTCCAAAAATTTTATATTATGGGTTATAACTTAAAGAATGCCAGGAATGGAAAGAGCATATCGAAAATACCAAAATGCCTAAGTGTGAAGCCCCTGGCATTAAAGAGTAAGTTTATACAACAGTTTGAATTTTCGGAAAATTTAGAAGACATCTGTGTAAAATGTTGCTGGATGCTCCCCAACAACTTTTTCCGTACAAATCTTCTTAATTTTTTAAAAACTTAAACCGTCATAAAATCTCATCCTTTAATGCCAGGGCCTCAAACCTGGCCATTTTTCCTTTTTCGACATGCTTTTCCCATTTCTGTCATTTTTTAAGTTATATCCCATAATTTTATGAAAAGTAGGTCACGTGATGGCTTAGCTGCAAAGGCCTTTTCACATTATCAACTCAGTTGCTAAACCAAATTATCTTGTAATGTCTGTAGTAGCTGTATTAGCTGTTGTATCTGAAGTATCTTTAGTAGCTGCAGTACTTGTAGTCACTGTAGAGCCTGTAGTAGGTGTAGAGCCTGAAGTAGGTGTAGTAGTAGCTACTACAGGAACTGCAACTACAACAGTACTACATAATAATAAATAATAATAATAATAATAATAATTTATTTATATAGTGCTGATTTCATTGCAATGTCCAAGAGCGCTTCACAAGTTCTAAGAAATAGTAATAGTAATAATAATACTAATATACATACTACAGCCACTATAGGTGCTACAGCTACTTCAGTCACTACAGCTACTAAACTTACTACACTATTACAGTTGCTGCAAGTACAGCTACTAAAGCTACTATGGCTATTACAGCTGTTACAACCACTATCACTATCTACTATAGGTGCAACAGTTCCTACAGGTTCTACAGATACTACAGCTCCCGCAGGTAATACAGGTTATACAGGTTCTACTGCTTCGACAGTTACCGCAGTTATTACAGCTACTACACAACTACTGCAACTAGATGCATTACAGGTTGACAAGCTACTCAAGTTAATTAGGCTACCAGTTACGATCAGTATATCTCGGGGCATTGTATTAAGTCTTAACACCAAGTAGTAGCCGCTCTGTAATAATATTGCAAGTGATGTTTTATAAAATTAGCAAGGAACCCTGTGAGTTCCAGTTCCACAAGTACATCACATCTCAAAACAAAGGACATTAATTTTTATTAGTCATGGGTCCAATTACAACAGAGACCTGATTGAAAAAATAAATACCATTGACAACAAATAATTTATAACAAAATGCTTAAAGAGCATCGGGTATCTGTGGGAAAAAGAAAATGTGTATCCTTTAGTACCAAATGTTACTGCATTTATTTGTACAGCCACTGTGACTAATTTCCTAATTGTTATTATCTCCTCCCCAATTTTACAAAAGGCTATAGAATTGAATGACTGAAATTTTAGGGATTCGGGGAAATTTTCTTTTGTTGTTAAAGCTATTAACCTTTTTCATACTTTGATAATGTTGTTAATTCAATACATTGAAAAAACTTTTTTCAAGCAAAGTTAAAACTTCCTGAGACATTCCAGTCCAATATGAAATGCCTGACTATTGTGAAGATGGTGTTTCATGAAATCTAAGTTATAACATTTCAGATATTCTTGTTTCTATGATAAAACTTGAATTATACCACCTAAATTCTTAAGAAGATTTAACTGCATAAAATAAAGCTCATGGCGTCTTCTTTTGATTTTCTTTCAGGTGGTATCACTGTGGTCACACACCATGTCTATCACATAATGCATTCTGTGATATAAAACAATGGACAAATTCCACAGTTTGCTTATGTGAGTATAGATTAGTACATATTTTTAATAAACTTAAGAAATATACGTACATATGCCTGAAGTCCTGGCTGTTCTTGAATCAGTCTGTGTCAAGGAGTAAAGAAGTAAGTCAGAAACTCTCTTCAGTGGTATTTAAAGAACCTCGTAACCAAAGCAATAACATAACACACTCCACTGATCATGAATCCAGCGGATGTATTAAAGTCATTCAACGTCATTGCCTAACTTTGAACTGAAGACTGTGTTAATATTTGAGTTTTTGACAAGTGTAAATGAGACTATAATACGCTTTTAAACTTAAGCATGCACCTTACTTTTACGAAGCGTAAAACTAAAATGTTATTAAGAACTAACTTCAATTGTGTTGCTGTGGATAATGTAACCAAGAATTGTGACGGCTTAAGTGAAGTGTGATAAGGAAGTGGTCATACCGAAACAAACACAAACTTTTTGACCTCAGTGTTTTTAAACAACGTGATAACAAAGCTTGCAGTCAATTTCATAAGTTCAATAATTTTACCTTGATTTGTTATTTTGAAAGCAAGAGGTCGATAAAGGAGCATATCCGTAAAGAAAAAACACATTTTAAAAGTGAAATAATGTTAAATAAGCTACTACATGGAAACATTGACCTTTTAATGGTGCTTAATGTGCATCCAATAACAAAAGATATTTTAAGCTCATAACTATACCTGACGACGACCACAATGTAGATTCTCTCATTTTGGGCAATAACGAAAACCAGGACTATAAGCATCTTTGGCGCCGCTGTGGAATTGAACCTGCAGGGCTAAATTAAAAGAACGGATTATTACACCATATCGTATCCCCGGTGTAGGTGTGTATTTCAAGATCATTTTATAGCAAAATGAGGAGGCAAAAAACCGACGAACTTGCGTACAGAAGCAATCGCGGTGCAAGCATTTAGACGAATGAATGCACTTTAAATGTGTACTTACATCGGCACTCGAAGACGCTACGAATCCCCTTCTTGTGGCCGCCTTCCCTGAAGACATAAACAAGCATTTTCCCAATTGTGAAAAAATTGTTATAAGAGTAAAAAGAAACAAACTAGAAATTGAGAATATTGGAAACTTTCTTGTTTAGTTTTTTTTTCTGTGAAGGAAACGTGGTTTTTATATTGTGCATAATTTTTGTTTTTGCTTACCGGTAAGTTGAAATACACCTCGCGCCGGCCCCACTGGCAATACAATTAGTTTTCAGTGGAAATGTGGCAGTCTGAATTGCAACTGTCTAGGAACAGGCTATCACAACCGGCACATTCCCATACCATAACATCAACTCAAAACAAGGTTTCTTAAGTTAGTTTCCAGCACATACGTGAAACAAGTCACCTATTATGTTCTTAGACTTTTAGTTTATACGGTCTATTTGAAACTACATCAAAGGTGCAGCCAGCCAATCAGAATGAGAGTAATTATAAACCAGCACTTCTGAAGGGCTTGGTCACGCTAGATCACGCTAGGCTTGATCATTTTTGTATGCCTTCTGTGATTAAAAGTTTTAAATTTCTAAATGACAAGTGACACTTAAACTTTCGTTGAAACAGCCGCTACATAACAAACAAAAAGCAATCCTCAAAGTTTGTCCGCGGTGCTTCTTTTCGCGTTTCTAGTAGTCGTTTCTATTTAATAGTTTTTTAAAAACCATTGCTCAGACGTTTTCTCTAATCTTATGACTTAATTAATGCGGGCTGTCGGGCCGGAAGAAGTGAAATGTAGGTTAAAAATGCAATCCTTTTATTTTGTCAACTTTTGTCCTCCGTTTACCTCTCTGGTTAATCAGCACTTCATAGCCATCCCGTGTACCCAAGCCGAGAGAACGGATCCAAGATCAAGCCAAAAAAAAAACATCGTGAATCAACAATACGTTCAAGTGTAATCTGTGCGATGCGGAGGAACACGAGGTGTCTGTGATCCGGAAACACGTCAGAGAGTAACATGGGAGGAACCCAAGTGACATAGATCTTCGATTTAAGATCTTACGGAAGTGCCAGAGCAAATTTGACTGCTTCATTTATGAGATGCTTTTTATAAAAGAACTAAAGTCAACTTTGAACAAGCAATCTGACTCCATCCGCGCAAAGTTATTTTAATTTCACCCTTATTGTATCTTTTGTAGTTTTAAACATAGTCTCATTGTCTTATGTAGCCTTTTGCATTTTCGTTTATTATCACTTACGTTTTGTAGCGCTTAGTGCATATTTACATATTTTTATCGTTTTTCAAATTCCCACTTCTTATTTTACCCATATATGCAAAACATTTTAATCACTTTTTTAAATTTGAAAATGATCTCATGTTAGGTTGCCGAACTCAGTCGTATACGATTGAGTTCATCTGGGATCGATTTACTCGATTGACTTCGATTGATTTGGAAAACGAGCTCACAAAAAAATCGGTGATCGATTTCGTTGGATTGTCTAACCCAGTCGAACTCAATCCACGGATCGAGTGAATTTGACTTCCAAAACAGGAAAAACAACCGGCTTATTTGGCCTATTGTAACAGCTACGTAAATAGAAACGAAAACGGAAAACAGCATTACTACGAAACCAAAATTCTCTACAAAGTCGTCATTCGGTAAGTTTGTTCTCTGTACAGCACGATAAAGACATATCAAGGACGTTCTCTAGTGCGGCACATTACTTCGTAGTCATAGTTCCATAGATATCTTTCACGTGCTTAACGTCTTTCAAGAAGTATCTATGAATCGGCAAGCTCAAGAGAAGGTCAGTGACAGATGTTGATACTTTTATGTATTTGTAGTCTCGTGATTTTAGTGTAGCGAAGAACTTTTGGACTACAGTGTAGTGCGAATGTCACGAGTTTAACTGCAGCAGATACCAAATGATCAAGATCAGCTGAAGATTTCTGAATATATCGCCAGATTATTATTTCCACTGGTATTTTACCGAATACTGGAAAATAGAACCTGTATTTTGCATGTTACACGGCCTAACTGTTAAGGCTTTGTCTCCGTTTTTTATTTTCTTCTAGATTATTCCTTTATAAAGTTTCGAAACTTTAAGGTGGCTCTGAACCCCCTCCGGAGAATTTTTTTAAACTTTGCAAAAAGTTGCATCTTATCATTGGGGTCACCGAGCTCGTTTTCGAGTTATAAGCGCTTAAAGCTAAATTTAGGTGTGTTATTAGCAGGTCATATTGTTGCTATGGTAACCCATTGCGCCAGAAAATTGACAGCAACTTGTTCACCAATGATTCGGCAGTTTTTTTGATACCATGATTTTGGTATCAACTGATATAGAGTGGTTATAATGACCCTTGGAAAGTAGTGGAAACTGCTTCGCGCCCCTTAATGAACTGTTACGATGCACTGAAGCCGTGTCCACACTATGCCAGAGAAATTTGAAAACGCAGCTCTATTTCTACGTTTAGGACTACCGTCCACACTAATCTGTCACGAAAACGGTATCCGCTCTTGAAACGGGAGGAATTTGAAAACGACGGCTGTGCGGTTTAGTGTTGGGCAGTGGACGAAAAAAAAAACATTTTGAAAACGGAGATCTTGATTCAAAAACGATAACGTCGCGATAATCATGTGATTTCCCTGTCCAAGTTTTCCTCAAACACAAATCCAAAATGGCCGGTGATTGTTGCGTTTTAAAATTTCTCCGGCGTAGCGTGGTACTTGATTTTCCAGATTATAAACATCAAAATGTTACGCTCATCCCGCAAGATTTTATCAACGTTTAAGGTCATGTATAACAAGCATTTATACGGGGAAAGAAACGAATTACCAGTCCGCCAGACTGCTAATAATACTCATTGCGGTAGATGGGAACCAAGTAAACGTTTGTTTATGGTAACTTTCCTCTAGTTTCTATTTTATTCCCCTTCTATATGGTGCTCAAATCTTCATCCATCATTGGGATACGTTTGGTCAGATGGTTTATCAATAAATATTGCCATTTTGTATTTCCTCAGGCCTTGTCCAGAACATCATTAAAGAGTTTTGTTCTAAAGAAGTGAGTCGTCTGGGATGCTCTTTGAGTGTCATGTATCGCACATTGACAGAGTAAATCTCGCTAAATGACGTGTTGGAAGTGTGCGAACGGAAGTATTTTCATCGGGCAAGCTTTATCCGGGTAAGACATGTTCGAACAGTGCCTCGGAATTGTTCCATAGAAAGTGTATTGACATTTCATGTTCATGTCGCGGAACCAGTTAACATATTAAGTAGGGGTATCACTTTGGTAGACCCGACAACACGTACTAATAAACATTCCGGGCGTTTATTAGATCGTTTACGGTAGTTGTAATTTCTGAGTAACTGTAGTATCTGTAGTAGCTGATGTAGTGTAGTATCTGTAGTAGTTGTAGTCGTGTAGTATGGAACTCTGTGCCATGATTTTGTTAGTGGTTGAGTTGCAGCGCCTGCTGTGGATGTATGTGTAGGCAGGCTCTGTTGCAGTTGTCACTGGTGAAAGTTACGCCTGGCTCTGATGTCAGGGAATCTGCCCTCTACTGTCTGCGCTCTCTCCTCTCTTCCCATTGTTGTTCTCTCAACTCCTTTCTCCTCTGAACGGTACTTCTCCAGTCACTGCAGTCTTCAGCCACTGCTTCCCAGCCTGCTGGATCTATGTTTCTGCTCTAATGTCTCATTTGCAGACGCTTTTGAATTATAGGATAGGCCTCCTGCAGGTCTGGAACCAGTGGCGAGCTCTCCATACATGATGTCTTTGGGGATTGGCTCGTCGTCCATTCATCTTTCGTGGCCAAGCCACTGCAGGCGGCACTGGGTCAGGAGTGCAAACACGTTGGGCATGCCTGCCTGGTGGAGGACATTCTTGTTTGGTACACGATCTTGCTACGTGACACCCAGAACTTGTCTGAGGGTATGCAGGTGAAAGGTGTTGAGCCTCTGTTCTTGGCGGGAAAAAAAGTCCATGACTTGCTGCCATAAGGCAGTGTACTGAGCACACAGGCTTGGTGCACCTGTATCTTGGTGTTGATGGTCAGGATGGGGTTGTCCCAGACCCTCATTGCCAGGTGGGCCATGGCCGTTGACGCTTTGCCGATCCACTTGTAAAGTTCCACTTCCAGGGAGAGGTTGCTGGAGATGGTGGAGCCGAGGTACGTGAAGCCCTCAACGACCTCAAGTGTAAAGTCCCCAATGGAGATGCTTGGGGTTTTGCTCACATCTTGACCCATAATGGTGGTCTTCCTTAGGCTGATAGTCAAGCCAAACTCTCCACACACATGGGCAAAGCAGTCGGCAAGTCATTGAAGTGCCTCTTCGGAGTAAGCAGTCAGTGCTGCATTGTCTGCGAAGAGCATCTCATGTATCAGAACCTGTCACACTTTGGTATCTGTAGCAACTAGTATCTGTAGTAACCGTAGTATTCGTAGTAGCTGTAGTATCTGTAGTAGCTGCAGTATCTGAAGTAGCTGTAGCAATGTAGTAGCTGTAGTATCTGTAGTATGTGTAGTAACTGTAGTATCTAGTAACTGTAGTATCTTTAGTACCTTAAGTAACTGTAGTATCTGTTGTAACTGTAGTATTTGTAGTAGCTGAAGTATCTCTAGTAGCTTTAGTAGCTGTGGTATCTGAATGAGATGTAGTAGTGTAGTGGTGGTAGTAGCTGTAGTATCTGTAGTAGCAGCTGTAGTATCTGTAGTAGCTTTAGTAGTAACTATAGTAGCTTTGCAGTGTCTGTAGTAACTGTAACTAGTAGTAGATGTAGTATTTGTAGTAACTGTAGTATCTGTAGTTCCTGTAGTATCCGAAGTATTTGTGGTATCTGTAGTATCATTGGTAACTGTAGTACCTGTAGTAGCTGTAGTATCTGAAGTAGCTGTATTAGCTGTAGTATCTGTAGTAACTGTAGTTTCTGTAGTATCTGTAGTAGCTGTAGTAACTTACTATCGACTATCGATAGTATCTGTAGTAGCTGTAGTGTCTGTAGCAGTGTAGTACCTGTAGTAGCTGTAGTATCTGAAGTAGCTGTATTAGCTGTAGTATCTGTAGTAACTGTAGTTTCTGTAGTATCTGTAGTAACTTACTATCGACTATCGATAGTATCTGTAGTAACTGTAGTATCTGTAGCAGTGTAGTATAGGTAGTACATGTAGTAGCTGTAGTATTGAAGTAGCTTTGGTAGTGTAGTATCTGTAGTAGTATAATATCAGTAGTAGCTGTAGTGGATGTTGTATCTGTAGTATCTTTAGCAGCTGTGCTATCTGTAGAGCCTGTAGTAGGTGTGGTAGCTACTAGATACAACAGCTACTACCTTATTACATCTACAGCTACTACAGCTACTTCAACTACTATAGCACTTCAGCTACTTCAGTCACAGCTTCTACACGTTCTACTCTATTGCAGCTGCTACAAGTACTAAAGCTACTACAGCTATTACAACCACTATATCCACTACAGTTACTACAGCCCCAATAGTTCTACAGATACTGCAGATACCACTGCTTGTACAGCTACTTCAGGTGTTACAGATACTACAGCTCCTGCAGGTACTACAAGTAATAGCTGTAGTATCTGTAGTAACTGTAACAGCTGTAGCTGCGTAGTATATGTCTGTAGTAGTGTAGTGTCTGTAGTAGTATAATATATGTAGTAAAGGGGGTAAGTTTCTAAAGAAACTGTGGTGCTGCGTCAAAGCGAATCCTATTTGCTCCGACGAAGGGCTAACGCTCGAAACGTCAGCTTCCGAATCTCTTTACGGTGGCCAATCGGCCCTTTGCAGCTTGGGTTACGTGACCAAATTTTTGGTCCAAAAATTTTATATTATGGGTTATAACTTAAAGAATGCCAGGAATGGAAAGAGCATATCGAAAATACCAAAATGCCTAAGTGTGAAGCCCCTGGCATTAAAGAGTAAGTTTATACAACAGTTTGAATTTTCGGAAAATTTAGAAGACATCTGTGTAAAATGTTGCTGGATGCTCCCCAACAACTTTTTCCGTACAAATCTTCTTAATTTTTTAAAAACTTAAACCGTCATAAAATCTCATCCTTTAATGCCAGGGCCTCAAACCTGGCCATTTTTCCTTTTTCGACATGCTTTTCCCATTTCTGTCATTTTTTAAGTTATATCCCATAATTTTATGAAAAGTAGGTCACGTGATGGCTTAGCTGCAAAGGCCTTTTCACATTATCAACTCAGTTGCTAAACCAAATTATCTTGTAATGTCTGTAGTAGCTGTAGTAGCTGTTGTATCTGAAGTATCTTTAGTAGCTGCAGTCCTTGTAGTCACTGTAGAGCCTGTAGTAGGTGTAGAGCCTGAAGTAGGTGTAGTAGTAGCTACTACAGGAACTGCAACTACAACAGTACTACATAATAATAAATAATAATAATAATAATAATAATAATAATTTATTTATATAGTGCTGATTTCATTGCAATGTCCAAGAGCGCTTCACAAGTTCTAAGAAATAGTAATAGTAATAATAATACTAATATACATACTACAGCCACTATAGGTGCTACAGCTACTTCAGTCACTACAGCTACTAAACTTACTACACTATTACAGTTGCTGCAAGTACAGCTACTAAAGCTACTATGGCTATTACAGCTGTTACAACCACTATCACTATCTACTATAGGTGCAACAGTTCCTACAGGTTCTACAGATACTACAGCTCCCGCAGGTAATACAGGTTATACAGGTTCTACTGCTTCGACAGTTACCGCAGTTATTACAGCTACTACACAACTACTGCAACTAGATGCATTACAGGTTGACAAGCTACTCAAGTTAATTAGGCTACCAGTTACGATCAGTATATCTCGGGGCATTGTATTAAGTCTTAACACCAAGTAGTAGCCGCTCTGTAATTATATTGCAAGTGATGTTTTATAAAATTAGCAAGGAACCCTGTGAGTTCCAGTTCCACAAGTACATCACATCTCAAAACAAAGAACATTAATTTTTATTAGTCATGGGTCCAATTACAACAGAGACCTGATTGAAAAAATAAATACTTAATACCATTGACAACAAATAATTTATAACAAAATGCTTAAAGAGCATCGGGTATCTGTGGGAAAAAGAAAATGTGTATCCTTTAGTACCAAATGTTACTGCATTTATTTGTACAGCCACTGTGACTAATTTCCTAATTGTTATTATCTCCTCCCCAATTTTACAAAAGGCTATAGAATTGAATGACTGAAATTTTAGGGATTCGGGGAAATTTTCTTTTGTTGTTAAAGCTATTAACCTTTTTCATACTTTGATAATGTTGTTAATTCAATACATTGAAAAAACTTTTTTCAAGCAAAGTTAAAACTTCCTGAGACATTCCAGTCCAATATGAAATGCCTGACTATTGTGAAGATGGTGTTTCATGAAATCTAAGTTATAACATTTCAGATATTCTTGTTTCTATGATAAAACTTGAATTATACCACCTAAATTCTTAAGAAGATTTAACTGCATAAAATAAAGCTCATGGCGTCTTCTTTTGATTTTCTTTCAGGTGGTATCACTGTGGTCACACACCATGTCTATCACATAATGTATTCTGTGATATAAAACAATGGACAAATTCCACAGTTTGCTTATGTGAGTATAGATTAGTACATATTTTTAATAAACTTAAGAAATATACGTACATATGCCTGAAGTCCTGGCTGTTCTTGAATCAGTCTGTGTCAAGGAGTAAAGAAGTAAGTCAGAAACTCTCTTCAGTGGTATTTAAAGAACCTCGTAACCAAAGCAATAACATAACACACTCCACTGATCATGAATCCAGCGGATGTATTAAAGTCATTCAACGTCATTGCCTAACTTTGAACTGAAGACTGTGTTAATATTTGAGTTTTAAACTTAAAACTTAAACTTTTAAACTTAAGCATGCACCTTACTTTTACGAAGCGTAAAACTAAAATGTTATTAAGAACTAACTTCAATTGTGTTGCTGTGGATAATGTAACCAAGAATTGTGACGGGTTAAGTGAAGTGTGATAAGGAAGTGGTCATACCGAAACAAACACAAACTTTTTGACCTCAGTGTTTTTAAACAACGTGATAACAAAGCTTGCAGTCAATTTCATAAGTTCAATAATTTTACCTTGATTTGTTATTTTGAAAGCAAGAGGTCGATAAAGGAGCATATCCGTAAAGAAAAAACACATTTTAAAAGTGAAATCATGTTAAATAAGCTACTACATGGAAACATTGACCTTTTAATGGTGCTTAATGTGCATCCAATAACAAAAGATATTTTAAGCTCATAACTATACCTGACGACGACCACAATGTAGATTCTCTCATTTTGGGCAATAACGAAAACCAGGACTATAAGCATCTTTGGCGCCGCTGTGGAATTGAACCTGCAGGGCTAAATTAAAAGAACGGATTATTACACCATATCGTATCCCCCGTGTAGGTGTGTATTTCAAGATCATTTTATAGCAAAATGAGGAGGCAAAAAACCGACGAACTTGCGTACAGAAGCAATCGCGGTGCAAGCATTTAGACGAATGAATGCACTTTAAATGTGTACTTACATCGGCACTCGAAGACGCTACGAATCCCCTTCTTGTGGCCGCCTTCCCTGAAGACATAAACAAGCATTTTCCCAATTGTGAAAAAATTGTTATAAGAGTAAAAAGAAACAAACTAGAAATTGAGAATATTGGAAACTTTCTTGTTTAGTTTTTTTTTCTGTGAAGGAAACGTGGTTTTTATATTGTGCATAATTTTTGTTTTTGCTTACCGGTAAGTTGAAATACACCTCGCGCCGGCCCCACTGGCAATACAATTAGTTTTCAGTGGAAATGTGGCAGTCTGAATTGCAACTGTCTAGGAACAGGCTATCACAACCGGCACATTCCCATACCATAACATCAACTCAAAACAAGGTTTCTTAAGTTAGTTTCCAGCACATACGTGAAACAAGTCACCTATTATGTTCTTAGACTTTTAGTTTATACGGTCTATTTGAAACTACATCAAAGGTGCAGCCAGCCAATCAGAATGAGAGTAATTATAAACCAGCACTTCTGAAGGGCTTGGTCACGCTAGATCACGCTAGGCTTGATCATTTTTGTATGCCTTCTGTGATTAAAAGTTTTAAATTTCTAAATGACAAGTGACACTTAAACTTTCGTTGAAACAGCCGCTACATAACAAACAAAAAGCAATCCTCAAAGTTTGTCCGCGGTGCTTCTTTTCGCGTTTCTAGTAGTCGTTTCTATTTAATAGTTTTTTAAAAACCATTGCTCAGACGTTTTCTCTAATCTTATGACTTAATTAATGCGGGCTGACGGGCCGGAAGAAGTGAAATGTAGGTTAAAAATGCAATCCTTTTATTTTGTCAACTTTTGTCCTCCGTTTACCTCTCTGGTTAATCAGCAATTCATAGCCATCCCGTGTACCCAAGCCGAGAGAACGGATCCAAGATCAAGCCAAAAAAAAAACCAGAACCATCGTGAATCAACAATACGTTCAAGTGTAATCTGTGCGATGCGGATTATTTTGACAATTGAGGAACACGAGGTGTCTGTGATCCGGAAACACGTCAGAGAGCAACATGGGAGGAACCCAAGTGACATAGATCTTCGATTTAAGATCTTACGGAAGTGCCAGAGCAAATTTGACTGCTTCATTTATGAGATGCTTTTTATAAAAGAACTAAAGTCAACTTTGAACAAGCAATCTAACTCCATCCGCGCAAAGTTATTTTAATTTCACCCTTATTGTATCTTTTGTAGTTTTAAACATAGTCTCATTGTCTTATGTAGCCTTTTGTATTTTCGTTTATTATCACTTACGTTTTGTAGCGCTTAGTGCATATCTACATATTTTTATCGTTTTTCAAATTCTCACGTCTTATTTTACCCATATATGCAAAACTCAGTCGTATACGATTGAGTTCATCTGGGATCGATTTACTCGATTGATTTCGATTGGTTTGGAAAATGAGCTCACAGAAAAATCGGTGATCGATTTCGTGGGATTGTCTAACCCAGTCGAACTCAATCCACGGATCGAGTGGATTTGACTTCCAAGACAGGAAAAACAACCGGCTTATTTGGCCTGTTGTAACAGCTACGTAAATAGAAACGAAAACGGAAAACAGCATTACTACGAAACTAAAATTCTGTACAAAGTCGTCATTCGGTAAGTTTGTTCTCTGTACAGCACGATAAAGGACGTTCTCTCGTGCGGCGCATTACTTCGTAGTTATAGTTCCATAGATATCTTTCACGTGCTTAACGCCTTAAATGAAGTATCTCTGAATCGGCAAGCTCAAGAGAAGGTCAGTGACAGATGTTGATACTTTTATGTATTTGTAGTCTCGTGATTTTAGTGTAGCGAAGAACTTTTGGACTTATACAGTGTAGTGCGAAAGTCACGAGTTCAACTGCAGCAGATACCGAATTAGGAGCAAATGATCAAGATCAGCTGACGATTTCTGAATATATCGCGAGATTATTATTTCCACTGGTATTTTACCGAATACTGGAAAATAGAACCTGTATGTTGCATGTTACACGGCCTAACTGTTAAGGCTTTGGCACCGTTTTTTATTTTCTTCTAGATTATTCCTTAAAGTTTCGAAACTTTAAGGTGGCTCTGAACCCCCTCCGGAGAATATTTTTAAACTTTGCAAAAAGTTGCATCTTATCATTGGGGTCACCGAGCTCGTTTTCGAGTTATAAGCGCTTAAAGCTAAATTTAAGGGTGTTTTTAGCAGGTCATATTGTTGCTATGGTAACCCATTGCGCCCGAAAGTTGACAGCAACTTGTTCACCAATGATTCGGCAGTTTTTTTAATACCATGATTTTGGTATCAACTGATATAGAGTGGTTATAATGACCCTTGGAAAGTAGTGGAAACTGCTTCGCGCCACCTTAATGAACTGTTACGATGCACTGAAGCCGTGTCCACACTATGCCAGAGAAATTTGAAAACGCAGCTCTATTTCTACGTTTAGGACTACCGTCCACACTAATCCGTCACGAAAACGGTATCCGCTCTTGAAACGGGAGGAATTTGAAAACGACGGCTGTGCGGTTTAGTGTTGGGCAGTGGACGAAAAAAAAAACATTTTGAAAACGGAGATCTTGATTCAAAAACGATAACGTCGCGATAATCATGTGATTTCCCTGTCCAAGTTTTCCTCAAACACAAATCCAAAATGGCCGGTGATTGTTGCGTTTTAAAATTTCTCCGGCGTAGCGTGGTACTTGATTTTCCAGATTATAAACATCAAAATGTTACGCTCATCCCGCAAGATTTTATCAACGTTTAAGGTCATGTATAACAAGCATTTATACAGGGAAAGAAACGAATTACCAGTCCGCCAGACTGCTAATAATACTCATTGCGGTAGATGGGAACCAAGTAAACGTTTGTTTATGGTAACTTTCCTCTAGTTTCTATTTTATTCCCCTTCTATATGGTGCTCAAATCTTCATCCATCATTGGCATACGTTTGGTCAGATGGTTTATCATTAAATATTGCCATTTTGTATTGCTTCAGGCCTTGACCAAAACATCATTAAAGAGTTTTGTTCTAAAGAAGTGAGTCGTCTGGGATGCTCTTTGAGTGTCATGTATCGCACATTGACAGAGTAAGTCTCGCTAAACGACGTGTTGGAAGTCTGCGGACGGAAGTATTTTCATCGGGCAAGCTTTATCTGGGTAAGAAATGTTTGAACAGTGCCTCGGAATTGTTCCATAGAAAGTGTATTGACATTTCATGTTCATGTCTATATTTGCGTAGCCTGCGAACGCAGACGTATTTCCGGCTGTCCGGAAATACGTCTGCGTTCGCAGGCTAATATTTGCGGAACCAGTTAACATATTAAGTGGGGGTATCACTTTGGTAGACCCGACAACACGTACTAATAAACGTTCCGGGCGTTTATTAGATCATTTACGGTAGTTGTAATTTCTTTAGTAACTGTACTATCTGTAGTTGCTGATGTAGTGTAGGATCTGTAGTAGTTGTAGTCGTGTAGTATGGAACTCTGTGCCATGATTTTGTTAGTGGTTGAGTTGCAGCGCCTGCTGTGGATGCATAGGCAGGCTCTGTTGCAGTTGTCACTGGTGAAAGTTACGCCTGGCTCTGATGTCAGGGAATCTGCCCTCTACTGTCTGCGCTCTCTCCTCTCTTCCCATTGCTGTTCTCTCAACTCCTTTCTCCTCTGAACGGTACTTCTCCAGTCACTGCAGTCTTCAGCCACTGCCTCCCAGCCTGCTGGATCTATGTTTCTGCTCTAATGTCTCATTTGCAGACGCTTTTGAATTATAGGATAGGCCTCCTGCAGGTCTGGAACCAGTGGCGAGCTCTCCATACATGATGTCTTTGGGGATTGGCCTGTCGTCCATTCATCTTACGTGGCCAAGCCACTGTAGGCGGCACTGGGTCAGGCGTGCAAACATGCTGGGGATGCCTGCCTGGTGGTGCATTTCTATGCCGCATAGTCGAGGCGGAGGTAGTGTCGAATTTAAAATCCTTGAAATAATCTTTTGTTCTTATTAGACTCCGGTCTTTATTGCTCATATGCGAAAATCCGTTCTCATTGAGACAGATCGTATTCCAAAGAACGGTGCCTCTGTAAGCCAGCGAATCCTTCATGAATCTAGTTTCGAATCTCGGTACTGATAAGCAGTCTCCACTCCGTAATGAATATCCATTACGCCTTTCTATGTAAATATTATTAGACAACAATTCAGGCAGGCCGTCATTGTGTGCTTTAAAAATGTCTATTTTATAATATAAGAAAATGGTAGGCCACCGATCGTAGGCTAGCACCTCTTTTGAAGGCATGTCTCTTGGTAAGTTAAAAATGATTCGAGATGCTCTACAATGAAGTCTTTCAATTGAATCAAGTAACTTCGGGTTACAACACCCCCCCCCCCCCCCCCCAGAATTAGTCCGTATTTCACCGAGGGTAAAATAACCTTAAAGTAAAAGTCTCGCAAAACGCTTTTTGTCAAGAATCTAGATCGTTTTAACAGGTCCAGTTTGGTAGCAAAACTCTTAGCATCCATTACATGTGCATCGCATGTTATCTTGGTAAGGAAGATCAATTGTACTGGATGGTGTCCTGTATGTCTTCACAGAAGGACATGATCATCCTGAGGAGCTTACGGGAACAACCAATCTTCTATAGCAGAGTGAAGAGACCTTTCCTGCTGATCAGATCGATGAATGTGACGTATAGCAGCCTTCTCTGCCCCCAGCATTTCTCCTGCAGCTGCCGCAAGGAGAAGACCATGTCAATTGTTGATCTTCCAGCTGTGAATCCGCATTGGGCCTCATGGTATACATGCTCAGCAAGTGACTGCAGTCTGGTCAGGACTACACGTGCAAAGGCTTTCCCAACAATACAGAGGAGTGAGATTCCTCGGTAGTTGTTGCAGTCATCGCGGTCACCCTTGTTCTTATATAGAGTGATGATGTTGACGTTGTGGATCTACTGGCGCACAGTCACTTCCCAGCACTGCAGTGGCAGCTGGTACAGGTGGTCGAGTAAAACTGTCTTTTTTCCAGCCTTGATGACTTCAGGAGGGATACCATCCTGTCCTGGAGCTCTACCGCAGGCAACGGACTTGATGGCCTTGCTGAGGTTCTCTATAGAGGGCAGAATGTCAAGCTCTACTATGACAGGTAGGTTTGCGGTTCCCTCAACTGCTGCATCTGTGACTATGTTCTCTCTTGAATAGAGCTCCTGGAAATATTCCGCCCACCTCTTTATCTGTTTGCTCCAGTATGTCTCAGGTAGCTGTAGTAGTGTAGTAGCTGTAGTAGCTGTAGCAACTAGTATCTGTAGTAACCGTAGTATTTATAGTAGCTGTGGTATCTGTAGTAGTTGCAGTATCTGAAGTAGCTGTAGCAGTGTAGTAGCTGTAGAATCTGTAGTATCTGTAGTAACTGTAGTATCTTTAGTACCTATAGTAACTGTAGTATCTGTAGTATTTGTAGTAGCTGTAGCATCTCTAGTAGCTGTGGTATCTGAAGTAGATATAGTAGTGTAGTGGTGGTAGTAGCTGTAGTATCTGTAGTAGCTTTAGTAGTAACTGTAGTAGCTTTAGTAGTAACTGTAGTAGCTTTGGTAGTAACTGCAGTGTCTGTAGTAACTGTAACTAGTATTTGTAGTGGATGTAGTACTTGTAGTAACTGTAGTATCTGTAGTTGCTGTAGTATCCGAAGTATCTGTAGTAGCTGTATTATCATTGGTAACTGTAGTACCTGTAGTAGCTGTAGTATCTGTAGTAACTGTTGTAACTTACTATCGACTATCGGTAGTAACTGTAGTGTCTGTAGTAACTGTAGTGTCTGTAGCAGTGTAGTATCTGTAGTACATGTAGTAGCTGTAGTATTGAAGTAGCTTTAGTAGTGTAGTATCAGTAGTAGATGTCGTATCTGTAGTATCTTTAGCAGCTGTACTATCTGTAGAGCCTGTAGTAGGTATAGTAGCTACTAGATACAACAGCTGCTACCTTATTACATCTACAGCTACTTCAACTACTATAGCTACTATAGTACTTTAGCTACTTTAGTCACAGCTGCTACACTTACTACTCTATTACAGCTGCTACAAGTACTAAAGCTACTACAGCTATTACAACCACTATATCTACTACAGTTACTACAGCCCCAATAGTTCTACAGATACTGCAGATGCCACTGCTTGTACAGCTACGTCAGGTGTTACAGATACTACAGCTCCTGCAGGTACTACAAGTAATAGCTGTAGTATCTGTAGTAACTGTAACAGCTGTAGCTGTGTAGTATATGTAGTTTCTGTTGTATCTATAGTAGTGTAGTGTCTGTAGTAGTATAATATATGTAGTTAGTATAATATATGTAGCAAAAGGGGTAAGTTTCTAAAGAAACTGTGGTGCTGCGTCAAAACGAATTCTATTTGCTCCAACGAAGGGCGAACGCTCGAAACGTCAGCTTTCGAATCTCTTTATGGTGGCCAATTCACATCAGTTGATAAAATCAAATTATCTTGTAATATCTGTAGTAGCTGTATTAGATGTTGTGTCTGAAGTATCTTTAGTAGCTGCAGTACTTGTAGTCACTGTAGAGCCTGTGGTAGGTGTAGAGCCTGAACGGTAGGTGTAGTAGTAGCTACTACAGGAACTGCAACTACAACAGTACTACATAATAATAAATAATAATAATTTATTTATATAGCGCTGATTTCATTACAATACAGACCTTCTACAATCTTTGGAATTACTTCACCGAAGAGCAGCCAGAATAATATATAACTTACCTCACGATACGCCTACTGATGAAGTATACCGACAATCGAACTGGAACACTTTAACCTTTTATTATAAACTTCGATTAATTAAATTATTTCATAGCGTGTTCATAGGTGAAGCACCTGCGGCTCTTTCATATTTGACAAATAAACCTCGCACTGTATACCACCTCAGAAGGAGTAATAACGTTATCGTCCCTCGTTTTAATTCAAAATTTCTTAAAAACTCAATAAGCTATAGAGGCGCTATTCTTTGGAACGCTGTCTCGAGCCACTATACGGGCCAGTTTACTGAGTTTTATCGTAAAGTGAAGAAGGACATTTATTTTAAGGAACTTGATTTTAGCGCACAGTCGGCCCAGTCATTGCCAAGGCACTACCTAGATTTTAAATGCTTTTAAATATTTAACATTTTATGCCTGTATTTTACATTTTATGCTTGTGTTTTACATTTTATTCTGTAAGTAATGTTATCACTATTTCAATTTAGTTTCATATTGTAATTATTTCCACACGACCCCACAAGCTCTAAGCTTTAAACCCTATCGTGTTTAAATAAAGGATATGATGATGATGATGATGATGTCCAAGAGCGCTTCACAAGTTCTAAGAAATATTAGAAAATAACCCAAAGCAAATACGCACGCTGATTGGTTTAAAACCGTGTTTCTATAACTCGATAGAAACACGGCACATGTTTTCTATTTCTTAAATAATAGTAATAATAATACTAATATACATACTACAGCTACTTCAACTACTACAGCCATTATAGGTGCTACAGCTACTTCAGTCACTACAGCTACTAAACTTACTACACTATTACAGTTGCTGCAAGTACAGCTACTAAAGCTATTATGGCTGTTACAGCTGTTACAACCACTATCACTATCTACTATAGGTGCAACAGTTCCTACAGGTTCTACAGATACTACAGCTCCCGCAGGTAATTAACAATTATCCTGCGAAATCGCGCCGAATATCGTCTGATACTTAGCCGACGAGGCCGTAGGCCGATTCGGCTAAAATCAGACGATATTCCGCGAGATTGAGCAGGATAATTGTTTTATTATTCAACAAATTGATAACAAAACAGCCTAACATTTTTAAATCTCTCTGTCGCTCACTTCACTTTTTCTTCCCACGTACGAAGCTACGTATACCGACGGATATCTGTAACCTACGGATGACAGATGTCGAGAGCATCATGACCATATTTGGGTAGTGTCACAATTTGTTGAATAATAATACAGGTTATGCAGGTTCTACTGCTTCGACAGTTACCATGGTTATTACAGCTACTACACAACTACTGCAACTAGATGCATTACAGGTTGACGAGCTACTTAAGTTAATTAGGCTACCAGTTACGATGAGTATATCTCGGGACATTGTATCAAGTCTTAACAGCAAGTAGTAGCCGTAATGTTTTATAAAATTAGCAAGAAACACTGTGAATTCCAGTTCCACAAGTACATCACATCTCAAAACAAAGGGCATTAATTTTTATTAGTCATGGGTCCAATTACAACAGAAACCTGATTGAAAAAATAAATACTTAATACCATTGACAACAAATAATTTATAACAAAATGCTTAAAGAGCATCGGGTATCTGTGGGAAAAAGAAAATGTGTATCCTTTAGTACCAAATGTTACTGCATTTATTTGTACAGCCACTGTGACTATTTTCCTAATTGTTATCATCTCCTCCTCAATTTTACAAAAGGCTATAGAATTGAATGACTGAAATTTTAGGGATTCGGGGAAATCTTCCTTTGTTGTTAAAGCTATTAACCTTTTTTCATATTTTGATAATGTTGTTAATTCAATACATTGAAAAAACTTTTTGTCAAGCAAAGTTAAAACTTCCTGAGACATTCCAGTCCAATATGAAATGCCTAACTATTGTGAAGATGGTGTTTCATGAATTCTATTTCACGACATCAAGTTAGGTTATAACATTTCAGATATTCTTGTTTCTATGATAAAACTTGAATTATACCGCCTAAAATTCTTAAGAAGATTTAACTGCATAAAATAAAGCTCATGGCGTCTTCTTTTGCTTTCCTTTCAGGTGGTATCACTGTGGTCACACAACATGCCTATCACATAATGTATTCTGTGATATAAAGCAATGGACAAATTCCACAGTTTGCTTATGTGAGTATAGATTAGTACATATTTTAAAAAAACTTAAGAAATATACGTACATATGCCTGAAGTCCTGGCTGTTCTTGAATCAGTCTGTGTCAAGGAGTAAAGAAGTAAGTCAGAAACTCTCTTCAGTGGTATTTAAGGAACCTCGTAAACAAAGCAATTAACATAACACACTCCACTGAATCCAGCGGATGTATTAAAGTCATTGCACGTCATTGCCTAATTTTGAACTGAAGACTGTGTTAATATTTGAGTTTTTGACAAGGGTAAATGAGACTACAATACGCTTTTAAACTTAAGCATGCAACTTACTTTTACGAAGCGTAAAACTAAAATGTTATATAGACCTGGCTTCAATTTTGTTGCTGTGGATAATGTAACCAAGAATTGTGACGGGTTAAGTGAAGTGTGATAAGGAAGTGGTCATACCGAAACAAACACAAACTTTTTGACCTCAGTGTTTTTAAACAACGTGATAACAAAGCTTGCAGTCAATTTCATAAGTTCAATAATTTTACCTTGATGTGTTATTTTGAAAGCAAGAGGTCGATAAAGGAGCATATCCGTAAAGAAAAAACAAATTTTAAAAGTGAAATCATGTTAAATAAGCTGCTACATGGAAACATTGACCTTTTAATGGTGCTTAATGTTTATCCAATAACAAAAGCTATTTTAAGCTCTTAACTATACCTGACGACGACCACAATGTAGATTCTCTCATTTTGGGCAATAACAAAAACCAGGACTATAAGCATCTTTGGCGCCGCTGTGGAATTGAACCTGCAGGGCTAAATTAAAAGAACGGATTATTACACCATATCGTATCCCCCGTGTAGGTGTGTTTTTCAAGATCATTTTAGAGAAAAATAAGGAGGCAAAAAACCGACGAACTTGCGTACAGAAGCAATCGCGGTGCAAGCATTTAGACGAATGAATGCACTTTAAATGTGTACTTACATCGGCACTCGAAGACGCTACGAATCCTTCTTCTGGCCGCCTTCCCTGAAGACATAAACAAGCATTTTCCCAATTGTGAAAAAAATTGTCATAAGAGAAAAAAGAAACAAACTAGAAATTGAGAATATTGGAAACTTTCTCGTTTAGTATTTCTTCTGTGAAGAAAACGTGGTTTTCATATTGTGCATAATTTTTGTTTTTGCTTAAGTTGAAATACACCTCGCGCCGGCCCCACTGGCAATACAATTAGTTTTCAGTGGAAATGTGGCAGTCTGAATTGCAACGCAATTTTGGTTTTCATGCGCATATATACTCAAGTTGTACGTACCAAGATGAAACTAAAAAGGAGCAGTTCCGTCACTTCAGAACTAACTTTGCTTTCAAAATGTCCTCACTTCCTTTGTGAAACAATCGAACGTGACAATTATTGTTCCCATAATGCAGCGCTCTGATAATTTAATTTTCGGAATAATAAATCAGATAGACCTGTTTTGTATGCACATACCTTTCGTGACAAAATAGACCATATACCATACTCCTCTTCCATTATGTTCACTCTTGTGAAGGATTTGTTAACTTAGCGAGGATATAAGAAACTTATTTCGTCCCTGTTCCTGTAGGAGAGCCGCGTTGTGATAACCGTTCCCACTGTCCATGATTGTCGACGAGATTATAATCCTCGTGGCCGATTTCTGAACACGGTAACCCGTTGTCACTGTAAATTCAACTACACTATACTCTGGCCAACGTCTTACGATCGATTTATACAACGGTTTCTGGACGTAAAGTACCATCGCTGCTATTACCGTCAGCTCTCGATGGCTTTAGAATGTACACAATTTGCACTCTGGGAATCGAATTTGGGTTAGGTATCAGCAGTGTTGAGTGATTCGAGATTTCTCAGAAATTCAATCTGTCAAACAAACTTAAAACGCCCATTGGCTTAAATAGATGACCTCCTGATCTCAAGCCTACGTAAAGAATTGTTGCTATATAAGCGGATGCATTAATTTTGTATTTGTCTAATAAGCTACTACCGCATAGAGTCTTACAATTATTTGAAATTTGTATGAAGTGTAGCCAATACTGTGAAGAATTGAAAAAGGAAATTTATGAAACAAAATTGAACCCAGTTGATGATTCAAGATGACCAGTTGATGACCTTGAATTATGTTATTGCTGAAATGAAAACCAATCGGCATAAATGATTCCACATGATAGAGAAACCGTTCACTCGTCACACACTTTTGCGACCTTTGACCAAGCCGTAGCAAAATAACTTAACGCTGCTTTGAAAATAACTCACTTCACTTTGAAGCAAAGTCTTGATTTGAACCAAGCAGAAAAATCATATAACACGTGTGTAAGGGGTGTGTATCGAAAACAACTATAAGTTATATGAGTTCAGTTCATTTTGTCCAGAGAGGGAATGAAAACAATACCAAACTCCATGTTAACTAGGTAATTCCTGCTGTTCAATTGTGATTGCGTAGCAACGTGCCTTGAAGCACTGTCATTCATTGTTGATTAAAACTATTTTTGTGGGATTATGCAATATATTGCATCGCATGTAACTGGCGAAATCTTGGGGTATCACGCCGTTTCACGAGGCTAAGTCACGCTATTTTGGGAAATGTAATTTCATAGAAACTGTTCTTTAGGAGACCTAAACGTCTACTAACGATCTAAAACTGTAGAATAGAACAACGTCAAAGGATCACTAGCAAGATTGGACAAGATTGAAGCGTATCACATTGGTGAACGTTTATTTTGTAACGCCAGTAAGTTGTATTTACTAAGCTGAATTTTCATCACCAAATTAATTTCGAGTGTTTCATTGTTTTAAGGTAACAGGTTATAAAACAAGTTTAAAGTTTGGTTTTAATAACCCACACAGAGTTGCTGTTTCTGATCTCAGATGGAAAAGTGTTCCATAGTGTTGTCGCTGCCAATGAAATTGAACTTCCTCCACAAGTTTAAAATTTTCCTCTGTGTACTGTCCTTCCTGGTATGGTTTCTAGGCTACGTTCTCGCTGCAATTTCAATATGCTCAGATAGCGATAAAACGGAGAAAAGCTCTGGGATTGTTGATCAAACCCGAATATTTCAAGAAAAGAAAACAAACTGTTAATTGCTTATAATAAAAATATGCGAATTCGCCCTGCCTTCAGGAAAAGCATTAAAGAAATACAAAATCGATTGCATTGACAGTTCTTCTAATGTGAGCTTTTTAATATCCAAGTTGTCAAAAATTTAGAGGTCAACAGTTCTTACATCGAACAGTAGATTTATCTGTCACGCAAACTCATCAAATTTATTATTCACAATTATTAATTACAAGTCAGGAGTATATATTCATAAACACCACAGACCCGGTACGGGTATAATACAATTTACCAGATGAGTTGAACAGAATTATATAAATAAATAATACAATAGTAAGATAATTTTTTTCTACACCTTATGTGCTGTGAAAAATGATAACCAACGCTCGAAGCGTGAGTAATGCAATTTAAATAGTGTTTAATCTTATTTAGACCTGGGATTCCTTCCTTGAGGTTTGAAGATGTATTTTTCTTGACTTTTGCCAAAATCTAATTGGGACCATGTTGACGTTAGTGTCTTGTGTTCAGCAACTTTGTCATTTCCATGACAACCATTCTTTTTTTTACCACATCACATTTTTGCTTTAATCAACATTATTTTTCTGACTGGATCTGTATTTTTAACGTAATTTAGCAAGACTTTATCATTCTAAGTGTTAATACCTTATCATTCTTACTCATTATTTACAAGTGTTTTGAATTGTTGGCTTACCAATATAGTTGTTTATTAATCATGCAATGTAACATTAATGGTTTGGTAATGAAAGTCAATAAAATATAAAATTGCAGTATTTCTTATACATCGTTATCTCGAGACAGATCAGTAAGCAAATCATTTTAGTCGATCTGCGGTTGTATTGCAAGTAATGTTTTAAGAATACAGTAGCCAAGGAACACTAAGGGTTCCAGTTCCGCAGGTACATCACCTCTCAACACAAAACAAGCTTACACTGATATGGCCAATTACATGTACAATTAAACAATAAATAAATAAATAATCACAATCATTTTTTGCAGTAATAGTGTCTCGGGTATAATAATTAGGATGTTTCTGTTTCCACTTCATAGTTCATCAGGTGTCTGGAAAAAACAAAAGGTGTATCTTTTAGTACCAAACGTTACTGCATTTGCTTGTAAAACCCTTTTAAGAGTCACTAAGACCATCTAAACAACGATAGTTGTCAGTTATATAGTCGATAATAGTGCGATCACAACGTGGATATTTTGGTTACTTTGTCTCCTTCCAAGTTTTACCCCTGGCAATAAAATCAAGGCATTTAGTTTTGTCCAAGTTACTCAATTAAACCTAATCAAAAAAATATCATTAAAATGTTTTGGTAAACAAAGTTGGAACTTTCGAAGACATTCTTCTCTCGAGGATGAAATTTCAATGATACTGCATAGGTGTTTAGAAGATAAAACTGTTTCATAAAATTAAGTTCACGCATTCACGTGAACTTTAAAAAAAATAGACGTTGTTGCCTTGATATAGACTTTGAATTACACTGTTGGATTCGTAAGAAAATCCAGCTCTTTCAAACAACTTAGTTCTTGAAGCTCATAAGATTTAGTTCCTTACATCCAAAGCCATATGATATCACTATGGTCCCAAAACGTCACGCCTTTAACCTTATATACAGTGAAAGTAAACAATGGACTACAAATTATAGACAAACAAATATACATACATAGTCTGCCCACCCTTGGTATTGGTATGTTCTGTGTTAAGAAGTAAAAAAATCATTAGTCAGAAATTCCCTCCAGCGATACTAGCAGAAAATTTTCAAACCAACCCAAGCATGCGGAAATACGAAGGAAGTTATTGCGGTAGGTCATACACGTGATTGTCTAAAGTGGCACTGAAGACTGTATTTAAAATATGACACGTTTTAGACTATTGGATTAAATGAGACTTCTTTGCGGTTGTAAATGTAGACAGGAAAAAACGCGATTGAGTAACGCTAATTTAAACAATCAGTTGCAAGTTTGTTATTGTTTGCATATGGCGGGTTGATCGAATTCGTTCACAGGAAGCGGTCATGTAAACCAATTGAAACTTTGACCTCAGTATTTTGAAACAGGATTTTTAATAACAGCTGATAACCTAACTCATAGTCAACTCGATTTTGTTAATAATTGTTCTGGTACGAGCTCGTATCTTTAAAAACCTGAACTCCATAATAGACATATATGTAGAGAAAACCAGAAAGAATGATAGAAAGAAAAGTCCTCTGGCATTAATTAGCTATTACTGGATAACAAATTGATTTCGTTATTAATAAATAATAAATCCGAGTGCGAAAACTACTTTAAGCCCTTGAAATTACCTGAAGATGACAACTATTAGACAGATTGTTCTGAGCCTTCCATCCACCACGACAACAACAATCATTATGAGCATGATGGGCGTACCTTTGTTAAAATGGGGCTGTAGGAGTAAATATCATGTCGAAGTAAATGGTTTGATATTAAAACAAGACATCACCATCAAGGAATAGTTAGTGTTATTGTACTAAGGTGTCTCAAAGCAAATCATGGACGCAAGTAACTGGCGAACTAGGTGTTCGCGAAAAGATGATGTGTAAACTTCGCGACAATTTAGCGACAATTTAGCGAGCGAAACCAGTCGTGTGCGCTTTTGGCTTATAAATACAGCCTATTCTCTTTATTTATACGTACTTACGTCGGCGTATGAAGATGCTTCCACGTCTATACTACTTTGTTTTCCACAGAGCGAATGAAATTAACCACGTTTCTTGATCGCCGGCTATCCTAAAGACGAGAAGAAGGCACGTGGCGTTTTCTCTCCCAATGAACAAACTTGTTACACAAAAAAACGAAAAGAAAGAATCGAAATGTCAAATGTGGTAGACAAATATGACATTCGTGACACTACTTTCAAGAATTAAATCGATTTTTGCTTCCTTGTACCTAGTTTAACTTCGTGGAACTATCCTTCAATCGAGATGAGATGAGCTCGAGTTAACTTGCCTTTTAGATGCGTATCATCCAAAACACGAAAGCGAAAATGAACGAAATACTTGAGCGCCTCTCCCCAGTCTCCCGCTCCTCATGTCTCCCTATCTGAATAACAAGCGTAATAGAAGAGTAATGCCTTGTGAAGAGTCTTGCTGTGTTTGCAGATGAGCAAATCGATCTGTTTTGAGCATACTCCTTGAGAGTACGTGCACGTCCATCACGTTGAGATTTGTTAATTGAGCAAGGATCGATGAAACAGTTCTCATCCCTGTTCACATTTACGTGGTCGATGAGTGTTGCAAAGAATATAATCCTGTCAGACCTTCAACTCCTGGCTGTTTGATAAGAATCACTGAGCATGGCGACACATTATCACTGTTATTTTAAGTACACGATACTCAAGCCAACTGCATACAGTCGACTTGACCACCAGTTTCAGTATCAATGGTTCTTCTTCAGTCTGCTCCATATGACTTTGGAATATGCGTTATTGGCGTCGAATTTTGAAGGCGTCTGCAGTGTTTAGCTATTCGAGATTTCTCAGAAATCCGTCTAACAAACTTGGAACACCCACTGATTGGTTTACATTCTTTCAACCAATTGTTAGCTCAAAACTTTGACCTTCTGATCTCAAGCCTGGATGTATAATTGTCTATATATGGGCGGATGTATCAGTTATTTGTTTGTCTTGAAAGCTACTGCTTAGTGCAGTCTGTATGAAGTATAGCCAATGCTGTGAGACGAATGGGAAATGAAAATTAGGAAAACAAAATTGACCTAAGTGTCATAAATGGCGTGCGAAGGAATTGGGGAACTGGCTCTCATGTTTTGTTATCATTAAATGAATCCACGTAAACCGAATGACAGTTTCGGCGCGTTCTTTTATGTCATCTTTGACGAAAATGCCAAAAATAGCTTTATACTGTTTTAAAAACAAGTTCCCTCCACTTTTGATAAACAATTTTGGAACTTGTGAAAACACCAGTAAAATAAAAAGTCAATAAATATCTTGGGAGTACTTATCGAAAGCAGCTTTAAGTTATATGAGCTCATTTTATCCAGAGAGGGAGTGGAGAAGATATCAAACTCCATTTTAACGTAACAAGGTGCCTTGAAACAGTGTCATTAATTATTGACGAAAACCAACTTTATCAAAGAAAGTGCTTTGTTTTTGCTCCGCATGAGGGAACATACACAAAATAGCAGATGCCGTACGGTCCTTCGTGTTGTCTTTATCGGAGGACTTGATGTCTTTGAACGGTCTTGTTGTGACCGATTCGATCGTCGAGCGGCCTGATCGTGGATTCGCCATCTTGAATATGATGGTAAATCTATACAGGGGACAGGGTGTCTGGCATACACTTTGTAGTTTGTTATGATATCAAGGGTGCAGCGTGACGTCTTTTTCGGCGAACGTCTGAGATGATCTAAACATTTTAAATCCAGCAAACTCACTAGATGAGTTTACTTTCCCCTCTTTTATTTTAAAATCTTACTACGTGATCATCGGATCATCAAAGCAATAACGGAGAACTGAAACATGGAACTCGCTGGTGTTGTCATGAGGCTAAGTTACGCTATCTTGGGTAATTTAATTTCATAGAAGCTGTTCTTTAAAGTGCCTATGAAATGAAATATTTTTATTGCTTATTTGAAAGGCTTTTTAAAATACAGAAGAATGGCATTTTCCTTTTTGGAATATTTTTTCGTTTTAGAGATATGGACGTTTTTTGTTATGCAAATTAGAAACGTGATGACATCACAAGGTTTGCAGCTAAAACAGTAACATACTGAATAAAGAATATCTCTGGAAATATTGGAGTGGTGTTCTTCAAACTTGGCACCAGAAGTGTACATCACAAAAGAAGCAAAATGACACCTGGTGGTAACGTTAGTCAATTTAGCTGGATTTTTATTAGGAAATTAATGTTTCATTGTTTCATTTTACAGCCTTATAATAAAGAAAACGGGCAAGCATCAGAAAAATCAAGTGAGATCGACATAGCCTCCTTAAATTAGTTGAATCGTAACTGTTGACAGTGCTTCTTGAACCGATGGGTTCTCTTTTTTAAATTTTGGCTTATAATATTAATTAATAATTATAAGAAAAGCAACAGTAGTTACAGTTGGTGTCACTACAAAAAAACGAAATGATTTACAACTTGGGCTACCTTAAATTTTGTTTAAATAAATTTCATCATTTACGATTTTCTTACATTAACTCTCGAGGTATCGTTCCAGGTATCTCTAATAAATAAATAATTTAGAATAATAGTGACTCCTAAATAGTTCTTCAAGATTGCACTCTTCAAAGTTCATCAGATATCTGTGAAAAGAGAGAGTAAAAAAGCTCATTTCTAAGAATGCAAATAGGCAGATGCATTTAAGAGGACAATCCTCTTTAATACCATACTTGTGGACCTTTAACTAATGGAAGGATGGTAAAAAACCGCCTGCTATACAAACTACTCCATTCCACTTTGTAATATGCTGATGCACATGCTTGTGAAGCAAAAAAGACCATTCATCAGTCAGACCATGTTGTAGAATTACAAATTTTGGCTCCTCTTTGGTATTATTTTCTTTCTTTGTAACAACTGGGAATGACTACAACCCTTCAATTTAAAGGTGGTCAGAGGAAATAGAAGTTTGGTTACATTTGACATGTCATGTTTGTTTCCTCTCATCTGGGGACGGATAAACAATTGAATTCGAGAACGACAGACATAAAAATCGCCTACCCATGACATTCCAAGCCATTCTTGACCCTGGTTGTGTTGGCCATGGTTTTCTTGACCCTGGTTGTTTTGATCGTAGTTATCTGGCCTGTGAGTGTCCTGGCCTGGGCTGTCTCTGCGTTCAGCCAAAAATGAGAAATACGTCACTTAACAACAAAATAGCATTTGAGGAGAAAGTGCTTTTAAGGGAACAGCAAATAGAAACAACTCTGATGGGAGCACGAAATATAATTACCTCAGTTCAAAACCATCTAATCACTCCCACATGTAATTACAATTGGATGTTACATATACCCAGAAAAAGAGTAATAAGGGAAATCTTGTAATGAAGGCCGTAAGGACATTTTCTTATTAATTTTTCTGTAGGTAAAATACAGTTATTGACCATCACGTCTAATATTGTTTCCTTGTACGTACTAAACCAAATGTACTCTACTCACTTTTGGAATAGTATTACCAATTATTGTGATGTTGTACGGATCATGCCGTTTACCTCCATGCTGAAAAGGTAAGTGTAATAGGTATTAAATTTTAAGTTACCTGCTATGAGAGAAGAAAACAAACTCTACCAAGCATCGTACATCCATGACCTGCATAATAAGAAGTGGGCTCCTTTCCAGCCGTAATTGGTAGAGTTGAAGCTGTTAAAGTATAAAAAAGAATAAGATATGATTTACTTTTGTGTTAAGTGGGCATTTTAGACATCTCGAGTGTAGTGTTTTTGCCACAAACTGTGTGCAATAGACCTTTTTACCGATACGGCGGCCATCTTGAATTCCGAGGAAATTATGGGATGCCCAGGGGGCAGATGAGAAATAATTAAAAAGAATACTGTGGCGTGATAACTTTTAACAATAATTTTTCGATAACCATAGGAACAACTGCCAAATATCGTGACGGAAAGATGTAACGCTTGTAATATTTGTTATGGAATATGAGAGAAAGCAGTAAAAATTTATCCTGAAAGCTGTGTATACGATAAATTTTCCAGCGATTGCCCCCTCGGCAGCCCATAATTTCTCAGTCAAAACAATAGAATTCAAGATGGCCGCTGTATCGGTAAAAAGGTCTATTAATAGAGTTGCAAGCGGTGATGTTTTGTGTGATAATTTATCTAACAGTCAAACCGTCACAATCAGATAGAATGGTACAATCGAATTCCCTTCATCATATTTGGCATAGATCAAACCAATGCATGCTTTAGAATTTGAAAGTGTTCACTACTAACTACTATCTTATATATCCAAGCTACAAAGTTGTTCTAGTTCTTTAAATTGTTTTTTCAAGAAGCGAGCTACTCCAAATATTACATCAACCATTTAAGAACTACTAATAAAACGTATTTTACTGTCGAGCTTTTAAAAATGTTTGGCTTTAAGGTTATTAAGGTGTCATTTGAGGAGAAATGAAACTGAGGAGAATGTGCTGCCTTTGTAATTATATCTGCAAATGGTTAGACATTCAAGTCTTCTCGGATAAGGACTATAAACCGTAGGCCCCGTCTCTTGCATCTTCAATGTTAAATGGTTAGCAGGGGACGTTAAAGAACCCACACACTCATCGAAAAGAGTAGGGCACGTAGTTCCCGTTGTTTTGGTCTATCTCTCTGGTCTTTCTGGTCTGGGTAGGGTAGGGTGGAGCACCTCGCATAGGACCTGAGTCCTGTTCGTGCTCCTTCCCTCTGGGCAGGTTTGCCCAGTAGAAGAGACAAACCATTTGCAAATTGAAGTAAGTTTGATTTTAAAGAGAAGGAATGCAGTCGTATACATAGTTTCTAGTGAAAGTAGTTGCGTACCAAATATGTTCCTGTCCAGCCTTGAAAGTGTAAACTGTGTGATTAAATAATTGTTAATTGACAGGCATTAGATTTGGTTAAAAAAAGGTAGCATTTTGAATACAAACAGGTATATACAAGTTCTGATCACTGCTTTGTTGTTAGACAACATTTCTATAGCTTTAAGGGGAAATGAAACTAAGCCCACTATATAACGCTTTTCCTACGGGTTATGTCCCTTGGCCTGAAATATTTCTCTACAAGAGCGTATACAGAAGATGTATTGATACACGAATATTTGAAGACAATTGAGAGATGATAGGTGGAAATTGACACGTTGTGATGAGCTGAACAGGAAAAGGGTGTTTATGCAACCAAGTGACATTTGTCCTTTACTCGTGTGTTCTTAACAGAAGCATGTAATCCAGGCGAATACATTGAATCGTACCGCATGACAGATAGCAACACTTTGATTATTACTTACCCATTTCTTTGGATGAATATAGGAAATGTCATGGAAAAGTGAACCAAGCTCAGTAATACTTGGCTGTCGTAGACCAAGATGTCAAAACGAAAAAGTATCTACAAAAGTGGAAGTACATGATGTTAAATGAACGTTCTGTTTTTCTTTAACTTGAAATTAATATCAAAAATAAAATTGCTTTTACTGCATATCCTTACCACGATGTCTCGTGTTAAGCTTGGAACAAGTTGTGCCTCCATTTCGGTGAACTGGAAATGTTCTGCAAACCAAGTGCAAAAGAAAAGGAAAAACGCTTTAATCCTTGAAAGTCAGTTTGTGTATAGTGCATTATTGTCAGAGCGTTTTGCATGAACCGAAGGAAAGGTCTTACATTTTGGTCTATTCGTGAAGCAAAAATTGTGTCAGACGAGCCCCGTTTCAAATGCGTTTTCCTGTCCTCGTTTAAAAACACAGCGCGAAGGTCTGTTTAACGTAGTGAATGGCCGTTAAAAGGTCTTAGATACGATGAAAAATGAAGTTTTAACTCACCTCAGCTTGGTTATTCTAAGGAACCCTCATGTAAAACTCTTGTAACTCCTGTAAACGACCGCTGGCTTAATGTCTCTTTTGCAGGGGGGAGGGGTGGGTAGGGATTGACTTCTTGAAACCAACTAAAAAAAAACATGCATTGCTAAGCTTGCTCGGTCAAAGACAGCTTGAGACTTGCCCCGTTGTTGTTTGATTGTTTATAGACCTCGACTTGGTCTCGGTCCATATGCGATGTACACGCAAGAAAAGAACTTGGTCAATAACCCATTTGTACACACTCCTACTCTCTTATAAATCTTATTCTGTGAGAAATATAATTTCAACTTACCTATGTTGAACCATCCTTCTTATCCCAGCTTTCTTGAGTCAGTGAAAGCCATCCGACGTCAAGCTATTATAGGTGTCTTTGCAATCGGAAAACGTTAATATTGGTGGCCACTTAAGAAACACAAAACGTTTCATAATTGTTAGTGTTAAGAGCAGCATATTGTTTGCCTCGGTCTTGGAAGTTGAAAGAGACATTCTCTTTCTTTTTCTTGACACCATCGAATAAATGGAAACTCGTCGTGCTTCCATGGACAGACACTTTGGAACTTTGTAGAGCTGAAGCAATTAATATTTTTCCGGTTCGTATGACTCATCATGGTTTGTAGTAATGTAGGAGGAGCCTAAACGGTCCAATAATATACTTAGTATTTTTCTAGAGGAAATGTCTGGGCTGCGGTCGTGTTAAGGGCAGACCGTAAGGCATTAACTGTCAAAGCTGTCATGGTGTACCCACGACTTTTAGATGTGATTAGGTATATCTCACACATAGTTGATGGCTTAACGATAATTAAGCTTTAATTAAGCTTTCGTTTCTTCAGTTATGTACGACTGGCATGTATAGAACGTGTCTAAACCCTGATTGAGAAGCTTAGCCGGTGACCCATGTCGCTCATTTCCTTGTTCTATTCTCTAATGCATCAAACGGATCTACATCCTCTTGACAAACACAAGACTCAAGCTGTTCGCTTTGAGACAATGGCATGTATTTTTAGTTATAACATTCTTGAACTTTGGACTTTGAAACTGAATTGATTCAATGCGTCTCGATCCTTTGCACTGTTTTCGTGGTCCAAAGGCCACAAATGTATCACGACAGTTGTATCACAGTGATCTGAAATCTACAGTCGAAATAGATAGATATTGAGTATGCACTTTCCTTCTGAGCGGATTGTACCAGTAAAGCAATGGGGGGTTGCCAGCGAAACATTAGGACATCACATTTAGTGCCTATTGAAAATTTAGTAAGATAATTATAGTGTTCTCTCCCGTTTGGTTTTAGAAAGCTGTCGTTTAAGTGGAACATTTTCCCACGAACGTTGCTGGTTAAAACAAAGGAAACGATTTCTTAAGTTATTATTTTCAAGTAAAGAGATATTTCCCTTCCATTCGAAATGTACTATTGCGATTTCATTCGTTAATGACGTGTGCTGTTTATCGAAGTTAACAGTTGATGACACCAATTTTATCGGATGCGCCTCGAGTAGTGCTTCTTTCATGCTCTCCAAACTTGGCCTTGTGTATCATAACTCGATGATGCAGGCTAAAACAGAAGTTCGTGGCACATACTGTTTATCGATTTCAACAGTTGAAACGATTTCCCGACTATTTATCGATTTCAATGTTTGTGGTGTCGGCTAATTATCAATTCCAACCTTTGATGGCCCCCCTCGACTATATCGATTTCAAAAGTTTTTGGGCATTGTTTTCCCCCATTAAACCCCAAGGTCAGCGTCCAAATTCTCATACCTGCTTGTCATACATTTTCTGTAATTCCATTACAAGAATTCGAATTTTAATCAATGCATTCAATCTCAGATGATCTGGTCCTTGGTTCTCATTACCCAACTACGCGGAATTGTCATCACATGGTAAAGCGAAAGTTAGGGTGTCATCGAAGACGTTGGTCAAAATTTTTAGTGAAAAAAAACGTTTTAACAACATTAACGTGATGATTAGTCACAATCGCTACGCAAAAAAAAACCTCTCCGCCCTTTTTTTAAAAAAGTTGACCCTTAATGCGTACTTGTGGGCTTATGGCTAATGTTTATTCCATTGGGTTGAAGTATTGAAGTCTTACGAGTAAGCAATCGCTAGAAAGATAAAGGTACGATAATAAATGAGTTTGGTAATACTTTTGCGTGACTTGTCGGTTTGTGCTAGAAACTTGAGCCTGTTGTTTTAGCTAACCAGCGCTTCCCTACAAACGGATTTAATCAATATTTTCTCCACAACAAATACAGTTGTTGGCGTGGCGCAGGGTTGATGTTTTCTGACTACTGAGCGGGAGACTATGGGTTGAACTCCTTGTGAGACAGGAGCTCTTTCTTTCCTTTTTTTACTTATTTTTTCTTCTTTACTTATTTTTTCTCGTTTCTTTCCGATGCGCGCTTGTGTTAAATGAAAGGAAAAAACAATAATGACTGCAGCAGAACGATTGAGAAATCAGAAATAACTTACCTTGAAAACTGCGACTGAACTCGCAATTGTAAACTGTACAAGAATTACTCAAAACAAATAAGGGCGCAGACAACACGATGTAAAACGATACGCCCAACAAAAGCTGCAGAGCGCTGGCAATACTCCCGGAGGTCTGTCACGTTTCATCCGTATACATACATACATATATGCACATACAAAGCCGCACGATTTGCCCTGACTTAGCAGGCTTTATGCATTTATAATGCGTAAGCCCACAAAATTGGATAAATAATTAAAATAAAAAATGACCAACTTTGTAGGTTGGTGCTGAAAGCAGGGTTAGAATGATAACTGCTTTAAATATTATTTAAGGTGGCCGGCAACAGTTTCCATCACTTTCCAAGACTTACATTTTGATGGGTCATTATAACCACTTTTTATGACTTGATACTACCTACAATCATGATATCACAAAAAAATGATGGCCAATCATTGGTGAACACGTTGTTATCATTTTCGTAAAACAATACCTTGCCATAGCAACAGTATTACCTGCAAAGAGCACCCTTAATGTAAGCTTTAACTGCTAACAACTCAAAAGCGAGCTTGGTAACTCCCATTTTTGTTATGGAATTGTGCTAAGCATGGTAAGATAAAATTTTTGGCAAAGTTTTAAGAAGGGGGTTCAGGGCGACATTAAATTTTCGAAAAAGGAAGGTGGCTCTCTTTTATCGTGCCCAACACAATAGCTGTTATTGCAGTTGAGTCTGCGATCAAATGTTCTTTTGTTAAGAAATGCACGCAAACGAGGCGAAAGGGTCAATACAAAGCAGAATTGACCCTTTCGCCTCGTTTGCATGTAAACCGCTGATAACTGCGATAACAGCTATTCGATAATATAAAATGGGGGTCTTTGAGCTCGTTTTTGTGTTATCAGCGTTTAAAGCAAAAATTAAGGGCGTTTGTTACAGCTTGTGCTGGTATTACGGTTAGGGTTAAAGGTTACTATTATTGGTTCACCAATGTGATACCAATAAGTAGTATTCATCTGTTAAAGTTTAGCTGTTTGTAAAAAGGTGGATACTGTGCCAACCTCCTAAAGAGAGAACTGATAAACATGATATATGGGTAAATTTAACTTTTGGGAAATGAAACGAGTGTTATTTTTTAACGAAAATAAACAGCACAGTGACTTCAATTTTATGTTTTAGAAAAATAACTCTGGGGCACATTTCCATTTTTGTCTTATTCAAAGCAAATCTTGCGATAACAGAATAATACGCCTTTTGCTTCCATCAGAGTTTACTTAACATTACTCTTTTCAAAGTCCCTCTCGGCTGAAGCAGCCGTTTGCAGCAGTAATGCACTTTAAAAAATGGAAACAACACCTAGGTTGGTTTTCACTTTTTATTGTTGAGTTAATGTTTTTTAAATATAAACGATTTCTGGCCATTCGACATCTGAAAAATAAGTGAAATTTGCTAATTAGCACCAAGTTTTATACTACTTTATCCTCAAGTATTTAATTATTTGTTTATTTCTTTGTTTGTTGGTTGGTTTGTACATGTATCACCGTTTGTCTGTCCTTTTTCGTTTTTCCAGTACTTCTCAAACCTCGATATGTTGTTCGTAGATATCTGAATTTTGTGATTATTACATTTCATGCGTGATTTAATTTGCCCTCCACGGTTGTCGTTGGTCAGTTGTCATGGTGAAAAGCTAAAGGAACCAACTATTCAGGCTAATATTACTATACATTTCAATCAATCAATCGATTTTGTTATTGTGCACATGGGAGTCAGAGCTACGTTGAATATTTTGCATCTTACCATGGAAATATTGATTTGGATGAGAGTAATTCTAGTTACTCTTATTTGTATCCCTGTTTTTTCGTTTTTAGGTAAAAATGGTCAGCTCAAAATAGATAGGCACCTCAATATTTATTATAGTATCTGGATTGAAAATTGGTAGCCTGACAAATCAATAAGGCTACCAAGGTTTTGGAAAGTTGGGATAGAAAGGAGATGAATGACAGGTCAAATTCGAGCACACTCTTACAGTTAGTCAAACTCTGACTTTACAAAGTGCATGGCCAAGTTTTGTTAATCTTTCAACATGAAACTCATCCTTTTTCCTCTTCTCCTTTAAGAAATAATTTTCCCATTTAGAAAAGATTGTATCAATAAGCTAAGTTTTCTATCAGAGGATACTTTCTGACATAAGTGTAATTTCTCTTTAGAGATTGCCTCAATCCCAGAAGGAATTTCAGCAGCAACAAGGTGGAAAGAAGTCATGGAGGGAAAGAACCAATGCCGGAAAACAAAATAATTGAAAATGCGTAGTGCTGTACACTGTGTGCCACTGTGGCAGATGTATTGCCAGAGCTGTGTTTAAATGATCAAGAGTGGAACAAACTGTTTTGAGGATAGCAGGCATTTGATGTATCATCAAATGCCTGCTGATAGGAAAGGCAAAATACTCTTCGTGGATTGGTACCTCCGTGTGTCTTGGTAAATGCGTGGAAGGACTGTAACAGTTTCGGTACAAAATGTGGCAGTACAAAGTAGACGTCAGTTTTTCTGCACTTTGCAGTTATTACTCACCTGTGATACATGTATGCATATTATCCCATCATGATAATTTTTAATCGCATAGCATATGCCTCCCTCTGAAAGATGAAGTTCCAGACAACTCTTGTGAGTTTTTCAGCTTTCGGGAAATTTACAACAGGCAACAAAGATTTCAAGAGAAGAAACAGCTGAGAAAAGCAAGTAACAACCTACAGATGCTTACAAGTGAATGCTACATGAAATCTATTTACAAAGTACCTGCAAGCATTCAAGCATGTCTTTCTCCTCCCTGAGAGAAATTAAAAAGATATATGATTATTATGAAGGCAACAATGAAACATTATGGTCAGCTGATGCAAAGGTAAAGAGATTTTGAGCAAAAATCGAAAAGAAGGCATTTGTTGGTGGAAAGATAACCTATTTACCGTGTTGTTGGTCTATAAAGAAAGGTAAATGATTTTCATTTAGAGTTCTTCAGTACTTGGGTAAATCAACAAAGCTTGGACTCCATCGACAGTATTTGTGTGCTCAGTACTTTGCCTTGGAATTCGTTTGAGGAATGGCATGGAGTACGTTTTATCGAAGGATAAATGATTTATAGCCAGTGTCCCACCAGTCCTTACTTAAGGTCAACAGGAATCAGGAAGCTGATTAGAAAGGTGTTCATGACGGTTTAGTATTGTTTGATGGAGGAGGTTCTTTGACATCCCATCACGAAAGTGGTATACTGGCATTCAGCTCTAGTGGTTCAAAGTTTCAGTGTAGCTCAGTACCAAAGATACATAGAGGCTGTCAGGTATTCACCTGTAGATGAAGTTTTGTGAGCATTATTCTTGGGCTTAAAAATTGGAAATAAACTAGAATCTGTTGGTGCAGAATGTTTGTAGGCCTATATTTGATATTTTCGAGGGGTATACCTTGTTCTTTGGTAGTGTTCCAGCCAATGTCGTCTCATGAGAAACATACCTCTCTGAGAGAAAAGAAACGGAAAGTTATCAAGTATTGGTCTGCAAACGGATGCCATGGAATTCACAAGCAGGTGTAAGAAAAGAGCGTGTGCAATAATGTGCTACTTACCTTCAGCTCACTCTGAATGATGTGTGAGTCTGAACTGCAAGAAATTGCAGAAATATCATAATCATATTGCTATAGTATACGGCAGTAGGATGGAGTTGCAGCTCGATTACTTAAGTGAATAACTATTTTTGGTCTCTGGTGATGGTTTGGACAAATTAAATTTAACTGTGATACAAAGGTAACTTTCTGGCGAACAAGGAAGGTCAGAAGATGGATATTGTTTCGAAGACTAGTGCAGTACCTGAATTTGAGAGAGACATTCTGACGGAGAGTCTTCACATTTGCTCTCAGGACCATTTTTGGCTTCTATGAGCCAGCCTAGAGATATTATCACTCATTTGTAATTCTAGCAAATTTACTGATAGATGTAAACGCAAATTCTTGACAGAAACCAAGGTACAACCTTTTAAAGGCTTCGTTAAAGTTTATCCTTACGTTGTTATGTGTTGCCTTATTTCCAAGCTTTCGGCCTGCAAACAAAAATAAAAGTTGAGTTGTTGTGGTGTTTATAACAAGCAACAAAGATTTCAAGAGAAGAAACAGCTGAGAAACGCAAGCAACAACCTGCAGATGCTTACAAGTGAACGCAACATGAAATCTATTTGCAAAGTACCTGCAAGCATTCAAGCATGTCTTTCTCCTCCCTGAGAGAAATTAAAAAGGTACATGATTACTATGAAGGCAACGATGAAACGTTATGGTCAGCTGATGCAAAGGTAAAGAGATTTTGGGCAAAAATCGAAAAGAAGACATTTGTTGGTGGAAAGATAACCTATTTACTAAAGAAAGGTGAATGATTTTCATTAAGATTTCTTCAGTACTTGGGTAAATCGTTATTGGGTCAACAAAGCTTGGGCTCCACCGACAGTATTTGTGTGCTCAGTACTTTGCTTTGGGATTCGTTTGAGAAATGGCATAGGATCAAAGGATAAATGATTCATAGCCAGTGTCCCACCAGTCCTTACTTAAGCTCAACAGGAATCAGGAAGCTGATTAGAAAGGTGTTCATGACGGTTTAGTATTGTTTGATGGAGGAGGTTCTTTGACATCCCATCACGAAAGTGGTATGTTGGCACTCAGCTCTAGTGGTTCAAAGTTTCAGTGTAGCTCAGTACCAAAGATACATAGAGGCTGTCAGGTATTCACCTGTAGTTGGAGTTTTGTGAGCATTATTCTTGGGCTAAAAAATTGGGAATAAACTAGAATCTGTTAGTGCAGAATGTTTGTAGGCCTATATTTGATATTTTCGAAGGGTATACCTTGTTCTTTGGTAGTGCTCCAGCCAATGTCGTCTCATGAGAAACATACCTCTCTGAGAGAAAAGAAAAGGAAAGTTATCAAGTATTGTTGTGCAAACGGATGCCAAGGAATTCACCAGCAGGTGTAAGAAAAGAGCGTGTGCAATAATGTACTACTTACCTTCAGTTCACTCTGAATGATGTGTGAGTCTGAACTGCAAGAAATTGCAAATATATCATAATCATATTGCTATAGTATACGGCAGTAGGATGGAGTTGCAGCTCGATTACTTAAGTGAATAACTATTTTTGGTCTCTGGTGATGGTTTGGACAAATTAAATTTAACTGTGATACAAAGGTAACTTTCTGGCGAACAAGGAAGGTCAGAAGATGGATATTGTTTCGAAGACTAGTGCATTACCTGAATTTGAGAAAGACATTCTGACTAAGAATCTTCACATTTGCTCTCAGGACCATTTTTGGCTTCTATGAGCCAGCCTAGAGATATTATCACTCATTTGTAATTCTAGCAAATTTACTGATAGATGTAAACGCAAATTCTCGACAGAAACCAAGGTACAACCTTTTAAAGGCTTCGTAAAAGTTTATCCTTACGTTGTTATGTGTTGTCTTATTTCCAAGCTTTCGGCCTGCAAAGAAAAATAAAAGTTGAGTTGTTGTGGTGTTTATAACAAGCAACAATGATTTCAAGAGAAGAAACAGCTGAGAAACGCAAGCAACAACCTGCAGATGCTTACAAGTGAACGGAACATGAAATCTATTTGCAAAGTACCTGCAAGCATTCAAGCATGTCTTTCTCCTCCCTGAGAGAAATTAAAAAGGTACATGATTACTATGAAGGCAACGATGAAACGTTATGGTCAGCTGATGCAAAGGTAAAGAGATTTTGGGCAAAAATCGAAAAGAAGACATTTGTTGGTGGAAAGATAACCTATTTACTAAAGAAAGGTGAATGATTTTCATTAAGATTTCTTCAGTACTTGGGTAAATCGTTATTGGGTCAACAAAGCTTGGGCTCCACCGACAGTATTTGTGTGCTCAGTACTTTGCTTTGGGATTCGTTTGAGAAATGGCATAGGATCAAAGGATAAATGATTCATAGCCAGTGTCCCACCAGTCCTTACTTAAGCTCAACAGGAATCAGGAAGCTGATTAGAAAGGTGTTCATGACGGTTTAGTATTGTTTGATGGAGGAGGTTCTTTGACATCCCATCACGAAAGTGGTATGTTGGCACTCAGCTCTAGTGGTTCAAAGTTTCAGTGTAGCTCAGTACCAAAGATACATAGAGGCTGTCAGGTATTGACCTGTAGTTGGAGTTTTGTGAGCATTATTCTTGGGCTAAAAAAATTGGGAATAAACTAGAATCTGTTGGTGCAGAATGTTTGAAGGCCTATATTTGATATCTTCGAAGGGTATACCTTGTTCTTTGGTAGTGTTCCAGCCAATGTCGTCTCATGAGAAACATACCTCTCTGAGAGAAAAGAAAAGGAAAGTTATCAAGTATTGTTGTGCAAACGGATGCCATGGAATTCACAAGCAGGTGTAAGAAAAGAGCGTGGGCAATAATGTACTACTTACCTTCAGTTCACTCTGAATGATGTGTGAGTCTGGACTGCAAGAAATTGCAGAAATATCATATTCATATTGCTATAATATACGGCAGTAGGATGGAGTTGCAGCTCGAGGACTTAAGTGAATAACTAGTTTTGGTCTCTGGTGATGGTTTGGACAAATTAAATTTAACTGTGATACAAAGGTAACTTTCTGGCGAACAAGGAAGGTCAGAAGATGGATATTGTTTCGAAGACTAGTGCAGTACGTAAATTTGAGAAAGACATTCTGACGAAGAATCTTCACATTTGCTCTCAGGACCATTTTTGGCTTCTATGAGCCAGCCTAGAGACATTATCACTCATTTGTAATTCTAGCAAATTTACTGATAGATGTAAACGCAAATTCTTGACAGAAACCAAGGTACAACCTTTTAAAGGCTTGGTAAAAGTTTATCCTTACGTTGTTATGTGTTGTCTTATTTCCAAGCTTTCGGCCTGCAAAGAAAAATAAAAGTTGAGTTGTTGTGGTGTTTACAACAAGCAACAAAGATTTCAAGAGAAGAAACAGCTGAGAAACGCAAGCAACAACCTACAGATGCTTACAAGTGAACCCAACATGAAATCTATTTGCAAAGTACCTGCAAGCATTCAAGCATCTCTTTCTCCTCCCTGAGAGAAATTAAAAAGGTATATGATTATTATGAAGGCAACGATGAAACATTATGGTCAGCTGATGCAAAGGTAAAGAGATTTTGGGCAAAAATCGAAAAGAAGACATTTGTTGGTGGAAAGATAATCTATTTACCGTGTTGTTGGTCTTTAAAGAAAGGTGATTTTCATTAAGATTTCTTCAGGACTTGGGTATATCGTTATTGGGTTCTCAACAAAGCTTGGGCTCCACCGACAGTATTTGTGTGCTCAGTACTTTGCTTTGGAATTCGTTTGACAAATGGCATAGAGTGCGTTTTATCAAAGGATAAATGATTTATAGCCAGTGTCCCACCAGTCCTTACTTAAGCTCTACAGGAAAGAGGAAGCTGATTAGAAAGTGTTCATGACGGTTTAGTATTGTTTGATGGAGGAGGTTCTTTGACATCCCATCACGAAAGTGGTATGTTGGCACTCAGCTCTAGTGGTTCAAAGTTTCAGTGTAGCTCAGTACCAAAGATACATAGAGGCTGTCAGGTATTCACCTGTAGTTGGAGTTTTGTGAGCATTATTCTTGGGCTAAAAAATTGGGAATAAACTAGAATCTGTTGGTGCAGAATGTTTGTAGGCCTATATTTGATATTTTCGAAGGGTATACCTTGTTCTTTGGTAGTGTTCCAGCCAATGTCGTCTCATGAGAAACATACCTCTCTGAGAGAAAAGAAAAGGAAAGTTATCAAGTATTGTTGTGCAAATGGATGCCATGGAATTCACAAGCAGGTGTAAGAAAAGAGCGTGGGCAATAATGTACTGCTTACCTTCAGCTCACTCTGAATGATGTGTGAGTCTGAACTGCAAGAAATTGCAGAAATATCATATTCATATTGCTATAGTATACGGCAGTAGGATGGAGTTGCAGCTCGATTAGTTAAGTGAATAACTATTTTTGGTCTCTGGTGATGGTCTGGACAAATTAAATTTAACTGTAATACAAAGGTAACTTTCTGGCGAACAAGGAAGGTCAGAAGATGGATATTGTTTCGAAGGCTAGTGCAGTACCTGAATTTGAGAAAGATATTCTGACGGAGAATCTTCACATTTGCTCTCAGGACCATTTTTGGCTTCTATGAGCCAGCCTAGAGATATTATCACTCATTTGTAATTCTAGCAAATTTACTGATAGATGTAAACGCAAATTCTTGACAGAAACCAAGGTACAACCTTTTAAAGGCTTCGTGAAAGTTTATCCTTACGTTGTGATGTGTTGTCTTATTTCCAAGCTTTCGGCCTGCAAAGAAAAATAAAAGTTGAGTTGTTGTGGTGTTTACAACAAGCAACAAAGATTTCAAGAGAAGAAACAGCTGAAACGCAAGCAACAACCTACAGATGCTTACAAGTGAACGCAACATGAAATCTATTTGCAAAGTACCTGCAAGCATTCAAGCATCTCTTTCTCCTCCCTGAGAGAAATTAAAAAGGTATATGATTATTATGAAGGCAACGATGAAACATTATGGTCAGCTGATGCAAAGCTAAAGAGATTGTGGGCAAAAATCGAAAAGAAGACATTTGTTGGTGGAGAGATAACCTATTTACCGTGTTGTTGGTCTTTAAAGAAAGGTGAATGATTTTCATTAAGATTTCTTCAGTGCTTGGGTGAATCGTTATTGGGTTCTCAACAAAGCTTGGGCTCCTCCGACAGCATTTGTGTGCTCAGTACTTTGCTTTGGAATTCGTTTGAGAAATGGCATAGAGTGCGTTTTATCAAAGGATAAATAATTTATAGCCAGCGTCCCACCAGTCCTTACTTAAGCTCAACAGGAATCAGGAAGCTGATTAGAAAGGTGTTCATCACGGTTTAGTATTGTTTGATGGAGGAGGTTCTTTGACATCCCATCACGAAAGTGGTATGTTGGCACTCAGCTCTAGTGGTTCAAAGTTTCAGTGTAGCTCAGTACCAAAGATACATAGAGGCTGTCAGGTATTCACCTGTAGTTGGAGTTTTGTGAGCATTATTCTTGGGCTAAAAAATTGGGCATAAACTAGAATCTGTTGGTGCAGAATGTTTGTAGGCCTATATTTGATATTTTCGAGGGGTATACCTTGTTCTTTGGTAGTGTTCCAGCCAATGTCGTCTCATGAGAAACATACCTCTCTGAGAGAAAAGAAAAGGAAAGTTATCAAGTATTGTTCTGCAAACGGATGCCATGGAAAGAGCGTGTGCAATAATGTACTACTTACCTTCAGCTCACTCTGAATGATGTGTGAGTCTGAACTGCAAGAAATTGCAGAAATATCATAATCATATTGCTATAGTATACGGCAGTAGGATGGAGTTGCAGCTCGATTACTTAAGTGAATAACTATTTTTGGTCTCTGGTGATGGTTTGGACAAATTAAATTTAACTGTGATACAAAGGTAACTTTCTGGCGAACAAGGAAGGTCAGAAGATGGATATTGTTTCGAAGACTAGTGCATTACCTGAATTTGAGAAAGACATTCTGACTAAGAATCTTCACATTTGCTCTCAGGACCATTTTTGGCTTCTATGAGCCAGCCTAGAGATATTATCACTCATTTGTAATTCTAGCAAATTTACTGATAGATGTAAGCGCAAATTCTCGACAGAAACCAAGGTACAACCTTTTACAGGCTTCGTAAAAGTTTATCCTTACGTTGTTATGTGTTGCCTTATTTCCAAGCTTTCGGCCTGCAAAGAAAAATAAAAGTTGAGTTGTTGTGGTGTTTATAACAAGCAACAAAGATTTCAAGAGAAGAAACAGCTGAGAAACGCAAGCAACAACCTGCAGATGCTTACAAGTGAACGCAACATGAAATCTATTTGCAAAGTACCTGCAAGCATTCAAGCATGTCTTTCTCCTCCCTGAGAGAAATTAAAAAGGTACATGATTACTATGAAGGCAACGATGAAACATTATGGTCAGCTGATGCAAAGGTAAAGCGATTTTGGGCAAAAATCGAAAAGAAGACATTTGTTGGTGGAAAGATAACCTATTTACTAAAGAAAGGTGAATGATTTTCATTAAGATTTCTTCAGTACTTGGGTAAATCGTTATTGGGTCAACAAAGCTTGGGCTCCACCGACAGTATTTGTGTGCTCAGTACTTTGCTTTGGAATTCGTTTGAGAAATGGCATAGGATCAAAGGATAAATGATTCATAGCCAGTGTCCCACCAGTCCTTACTTAAGCTCAACAGGAATCAGGAAGCTGATTAGAAAGGTGTTCATGACGGTTTAGTATTGTTTGATGGAGGAGGTTCTTTGACATCCCATCACGAAAGTGGTATGTTGGCACTCAGCTCTAGTGGTTCAAAGTTTCAGTGTAGCTCAGTACCAAAGATACATAGAGGCTGTCAGGTATTCACCTGTAGTTGGAGTTTTGTGAGCATTATTCTTGGGCTAAAAAATTGGGAATAAACTAGAATCTGTTGGTGCAGAATGTTTGTAGGCCTATATTTGATATTGTCGAAGGGTATACCTTGTTCTTTGGTAGTGTTCCAGCCAATGTCGTCTCATGAGAAACATACCTCTCTGAGAGAAAAGAAAAGGAAAGTTATCAAGTATTGTTCTGCATCCAGCCAATGTCGTCTCATGAGAAACATACCTCTCTGAGAGAAAAGAAAAAGGAAAGTTATCAAGTATTGTTCTGCAAACGGATGCCATGGAATTCACAAGCAGTTGTAAGAAAAGAGCGTGTGCAATAATGTACTACTTACCTTCAGCTCACTCTGAATGATGTGTGAGTCTGAACTGCAAGAAATTGCAAATATATCATAATCATATTGCTATAGTATACGGCAGTAGGATGGAGTTGCAGCTCGATTACTTAAGTGAATAACTATTTTTGGTCTCTGGTGATGGTTTGGACAAATTAAATTTAACTGTGATACAAAGGTAACTTTCTGGCGAACAAGGAAGGTCAGAAGATGGATATTGTTTCGATGACTAGTGCATTATCTGAATTTGAGAAAGACATTCTGACTAAGAATCTTCACATTTGCTCTCAGGACCATTTTTGGCTTCTATGAGCCAGCCTAGAGATATTATCACTCATTTGTAATTCTAGCAAATTTACTGATAGATGTAAACGCAAATTCTCGACAGAAACCAAGGTACAACCTTTTAAAGGCTTGGTAAAAGTTTATCCTTACCTTTTTATGTGTTGTCTTATTTCCAAGCTTTCGGCCTGCAAAGAAAAATAAAGTTGACTTGTTGTTGGTGTGTGTGTCTTTAAAATCTTCAGTAATATTCCTGATTGGTTCCTATCCCAGATTCATTGAAAACTTGCCTTTCGAATTAGTCTGATTTGGACACAAGAAGCAATACATCGTTTTTGTTGACTCGTTATTAAATCGTGTATGCAAAAAAACATGCTTCAGCCTTTTCCAACAGGATAAGAATTGTAGGAAGTCGCTGCAAAACATTCTATACGAAGTGTTTTTTTATGGCTCACCTCGAGCTAATTTTGCGATACTGCTGTCCTTGGTTTCTACGCCTAACTCACGAATATGGTAAGATGCGCGGCATAAACGTGTCTCAATGCTATGGATCGACTAAAAATTATATGAAAAACGAATCACGTGAAAAAAAGAAAGAATTCTTACCTTAAAGAGCTGGTAAAAACGACTAAACCCGAAAAATCCTTGCGTATATATTTGTGTTGACACCCGGTTCACGGCGCATGTGTATATCTGATCAATGACGTCAAATCGATAAGTGTTCGTTTGTTCGTTTTTGAGCGACAGAAAAGTAAATTCCCCGACAACCAAGAGTTAGCCATTCCACTAAGGACTTTGTGATTCTGTTCCATGTTAAACCAAATCATCTCTGATTATTTTGAGTTAAAAGTTTCTGTTGCTCAGGTGGCTCTTGTTGTGTACTGTTTACCGACCTTGTGAGTTTCTTGATTTCACTCTCCATTTGGGAGAATAAAAGGCTCGCATCACCTGAAAATTACTTAATTTCTTCTCTCCTCTAGGCCATTCACATGGAAAAACGCCAACCAAAAAACGCCATTGCTCAGTAATCATTTTCTCCACTTGTGCGAAGGATCAGTCTATTCTACGTTCACTTTGGTGCTCCAAGTAGTCAAAGGACGCGTTTGTCACGTAGATCTTGATTCTTTGTCACTGGATCTGTGAAGACACTGAAGAATGCACGCAACGGGAAATTAGTCCCTGTTGAAACAAATTTCCGTGATTGACGTGTCATGCACTGATTCAGTTTCCCACATGCGGTAAGATCAATGATTCGCAATAAAAAATACCACTGTCACTCTCGACATGTCTATCTGTCTCAGATCATAGTTAACTATGCTCAGATCTGTCAAAAATATGTTACGTTCACAAATGTTGGGAGTTATAGTAAGTTACATTAATTTTCTTTTCATTAATCATCAAGCAAACGCCTATACGAGAGTTATGTGAATTCATGCTTTTGGAACGAAAAGCTATGCTGCGGAACTGGTGTGTCGGCATTTTCTAAATGAGCAGTCATGAGATTAAAGAACCTTTCTAGTGAAATCTATTATCGGGAGTGGGGTCACGTCAATCATATTTCATGCACGACCGTTCATCTCGTGATCACAGCGTGATTTATTTTTACGGCCTGATGCCGAGGGTAAACCATGCAGAACTTTGGACGCTTATAAATAATCTGATTTCATTGTTGTATTGCTCGTGAGACCTAAATCCATAAATGATTGTGTAGAGATCTGTTAATCAGTAAATGTTATCGACATCTTAATAAATTCTTAAGTTAGATTCAAATTGCAGTTCTTGTTAACTTTCCTTTTATTCTACTCTAGACATAGGTAAGCGAGTTCAGTGTGGCAATTTCCATCTTCGTAGCCTTGACTTTCAGAGATATTCAAGTAATTCCTTTTTGAGTCGAAATTCCTGGTGGATCGTACTTGGAGTCAGCATGAAGTAACCGTAACGTAACTGTCAAAGAAGCGCGTGCTCTGATTGGTAGCTTTCATTATTTGCCCTTTGGCCCAATGTGACGTCAGTGGCTTGTTTTCCCACGCTCAGTATTTGCTTCAGTGGTCGCTTTGTGTCCGATCTCGATAAACCGTTATAAACTAAGGATCAAGTGTCAATTTTTTGTGAAAGTCATAGATATTTGCGTTTCTTTCCATTTCGTTTATTCTCTGCTGCAGAAAAGCCAATGTTTTCAGGTACCGCTCACCCTAAACATCTATATCAGGGCTCCTCAAGAATTATGGCCGACGAAAAAATATATTATGCTGTTTTCTGTGTACGTAACGGATTCTCGAATATATCTAACATAGCATGGGAAATTTGACGTCTAACGTCTTTAAGCACAGTAATCTACACCTCCTTCAGTTGAAATTGCTTTTAGAGAATATTAGAAAAGTTTATCTCAAAGTGCACTGAAGCAACAAATGTGGTCTGGAATCATCAGATAATCCCAGGAATCCATCTGTTCTGATGGACGAAAATGGCTTCGTCACGGTAATGGCCTTTTCAGCCTTCTTTGAGACCTGGGACAACAGAAATCATCTGCAGAAATTGAACTGGTCTACGAGAATGCATTTTCTACATTGTCCATGTCTCTATATCTGAAATGGCCATCATGACACTCGAAATATTTAAATGTTAATAAATTAAATCTGCATGCTTAAAGTGCACCTAACCCCGAAATATTTTTTTTGCTTAAATGACTCTTTGCACCTGTTTGAAACGCATTGCGCCTTTTTGCCCATTTCTAGCCCTAATCTTGACTTTTTACAGGCGGTAAAAGTTAAGAAATCTGACCATCGTCTGTTCCACGACCGAGCAAGTAAGGGGAATGGGTTTATTCCTGGGTTGATGTCATAAACTTATTTGCATGCATGTTTACAAAGACTTAATAAGATGCAAATCAATCTGTGACGTCAACCCAGGAATAGACCCATGCCCCTTACTAGCTCGGTCGTGCAACAGATGATGGCTAGAGTTCGTAACTTTTACAGCCTATAAAAAAGTAAAGATTTAGTTTCAAAAGGCGCACTGCGTTTCGAACAGGTGCAAAGATTTATTTAAGAGAAAAACATATTTTGGGGTTAGGTGCACTTTAAGTTAGCGACTGTCTTGCACTGTGTGTGACTAACATCGTGAGAACAAACCATTGCAGCATACAGCAATTTCGTTTGACAACTCATGTTTGAAGATAAAGTCGCACCAGGACCAAACTGACCCACCTTTCAGGATTGGTGTTGTTTTCCGTCGCATGAAGGAACGAGGATCCACCTGAATGTTAGTCCATTACAGCTGGGAACAATGGTTTCCACCTTCTACATTCCACTTCTAGGAGCTGTGAAAAGAAAATTTCAAATTAAAATCTTTCAGTCGTGGTGCGTTATGGAATAATGAGTCTCCAAAAAATAAGGTCTCAGCATCGCGTCGGAATTGTTTTGTTCACCAGCTCATTGCCAGGACAGTACAAAGCTGATACTGAGATGGCTGATGATTGCCATCAGGAATTTCTTCGTAACTGTCCTGTTCAGTATATATGCATAACTCAAAACGTTTGGTCGTTCTAACCAGAGCCCGACAAATTTACTAAAAGTCACTTGCGCCAGGCACAAAGTTTAAATGCTTGAAAATGTTTGTGGATACTTTTAAACCAGTTCTCAGAAATGGCATAACAGTAAGACGCTGCATTAGAAATGATATTTGCAATTCCAAGAAAGAGGCTCAAACCCCCTGTGAAAAACCTTGAGGGGCGGCCAATTTGCAGTCTTAACAAAAATCTCGTTTTTTCCCGCCTGCAGACAGGCTAAAACGAAATTAGGATGCATTGGGGTAAAAATCGTTTCAGTTATCTTAGGATAATACAAAGCTGTTACCCGGGTAGGCTGACTAACAGTACTATCAATAATTTCTTCAGAACTGTCCTATTCAAATTATATCTCTATTTTCTTACACTACCGTTAAGTCAGTAACCAACTCGACAAAGTTGCTAAAATGCAGAAGTTTGACAATGTTTGTGGATACTCTCAAAACAATTTTCAGAAACATCACAAACGCAACATGCTGCATTGGAGATGAGAATTCCTAGAAAGAGAACTCAAGCTCAGGAGGACTTGGCGTTGATGATTTTTATGATACTTGAGAATACAATTTTCAGAAACATCACAAACGCAACATGCTGCATTGGAGATGAGAATTCCTAGAAAGAGAACTCAAGCTCAGGAGGACTTGGCGTTGATGATTTTTATGATACTTGAGAATACCTGTCTATAACACATTTGAGGATGATCGTTTGTCTATTTTTTTAATCCATACGTTGCTGGTTTGTCAAAACCTCTGCTGACTTTCGGCACAAGTGGTACAATGATCATACTCCTTAATCGATAATACACGTCAAGTGTTCTGGAGCTCTTGCGAATAAGAAAGTAGCTATATAACAACGAAACCTGGCAGACGTTATGTATCAACGCCAGATGCAGAACGAGACGAGAATGCTGCAAAGCATACAAAAGTACAATGACTTACATCAACTTATACTTTACTGTCCGTCGTATTTCGGTGTACTATATCTTTTTATTGGTACCGCTCAGATTCGACGTTTGGACATACTGTAAGGCTTATGTACGTTTTTATTTTTCAATATTTGTTATCAGTGGCTTAACTTTGAACCGATGGGACATCAATCTACCACAACCGCGTATTTCCTAGCACTAGATTATCTTTTCAAGTTTCACCAAAATATCATTGATACATCTTTCATTCCTGTTATTGTGAATTGCTCCGGGAACGGTTTCTCTCGCCAACTTTCAAAACAGACCAGTAAATCAGCCTTACATGAAAACAAAATAATTTAGATAAATGTGGAGAACGTTTAGTGGTAAACTTTGCATATCTTGTTTGGTTTTGGACAATAATCAAGTCAAAAAGATGATTTCCCCTGCGTCTAATAGGCCCTATTCATAAATGGCTGCCAATTAAAACTTATTTTGTAAGTATTAAAATGATTTTGTAAGTATTAAAATGAACCCAACTAACCTCGTTTAAGAGTTGATAATTTACTGAATAGAATTGTTACTCTCAAAAGTTAATTGGGCTAATTTAAATGAAGTAACAACTTAAAAACAGTCAGCAATAACCACTAAGTTACTGAGCTGTGTTTGGTTCGCAAGGTATTTTAGCAAAATGTACAGCCGCCATCTTTTTTCCTAGGGAGTTCGCCTCTTTTGGGTAACTAATACCTTCTGTGTTTATTGTTACTGACTTAAAAGGTTTTTGTTTCCGCTTAATAAAGTGCCCCTTTCATTTACGTTAGCTGCCTTCACACGTTCCTTAATTTTTTCCTTCATTCTTTCTTCAAAAAGCGCTGCAAGCTCCTCATTGGCCACCTTCATGATTTCATATTTTGTAGTTGCCGTAAAGCCCTCCTCTTCTTGGAGTTTCGTCGACATTTTCTGTTCGATTCAGATCACTCCTCTGTAGGCACTCATACAACATTCCCTTCATAGCTGTTTCGCTTGTTCCGCGTTCTCCTTGGCTGTGTTCATCTGCTCCTCCGTACCGTAGACCCCGTCTCACAACTCTTCATAATAACTTCTGTGGGATGTAAAAGAACCCACACACTGTTCGAAAAGAGTAGGGGACGTAGTTCCCGGTGTGGTGGTCTATCTCTCATCTGATGGCTAAATGCTCGGAGATATTAGTGCTTTGCGTATTTTGGTTCGTCGTCGACATGTTTCTTTTCATCATTTTCTTCAAAAGGATCACTGGCTGTCATCATGTCACGATCAGGCTGCCAATGTTCCTTGAGATCAAGCAAACTGCCTTGTTCAACATCACGTTCTCTGAGAATAAACTGTGGAATGCAAAACTCTTCAGCTCTACTGCCAGCCTCTATAACACTGTCTGGTAAACCAATGAGTGATTCTGGATCCGCTTGCTGTGCTTCTGTGTTTGCTTGCCACCCAAGCCAATCTGCGTACACATACTCTACAGGGAACATGCAACTGATCAGCGCGGAACATGGCTCAAGCCAGATGTATGATGTGTCATCGAAGCTTTTTAGGTTAGTCCGTAGAGAAACATTGCCATCAAGGTTGTATAAAACTAGGAGAATCTCACGATTTTTCCTCCATTCAACACCTTGCCTGCATCAAATGGAAATATTTTCCTTAACTTCTTATAAAACCACTCAAACTTTAACCACTTAAACGTATTAAAGAAAAGTTTTAGCCAACAACTTCTATAGCACCACGGCAACTACATGTGTAACGGCAAATGCTTCAGCACGGCTAGGGTTTCTGGACAAATTTTGCCTTGAAGTGCAGTCAGCTCTCGCTATAGTGGACACCCTAGTGAATGTCTCCAATAGCGGGGTTTGGTGAAAATAGTCCAATTTCTGGTTGTGACGAGTGATATGTAATGCATGCTGCTATACTCACGGTTACTTTGACACATAATCTAAATAGTAGGTAAAATAGTGCACGCACTAGCTAAAAACGTTTCAAAACTGCAGAACAAACAATCAAGGCATTCGATACTGCACGTCCATACATCGTCTGTAAAATTACAAGACGATGTATGGACAAAAAAAAATTCTCTACATTTAGTTATAAACTAGTACAAATTTCTCCTATCATGATTTTGGTAAATTGTGGTGCATCTTCAAGCATTAGTAGCTGGTTTTCCGAGCTCACCGAACTAATTTTTGTCATGATACCATACATTAATTCTAGTGGTTACCCCCCCCCCCCCCCCCCAACAACACAAGGGATTATGGGTCATGTGCAAGTAGCGAATAAGCGAAAAACAAAATTCGCTTCGACTTGCAGCTTTCAAAAGGTGATTCGGACGCTCGAATTTAGAAGATTTTGAATTTGACAATTCATTGTATTTCAAAAGTCTTTGTATAGTTTGACACAGCCAGCTCTATAAGCTTTAATTTGATATAGGGGTCTAGGTAACTACAGTTCAAGGCGGACACGCTACATCGCTTGGACGTGAGGTACTTCTAAAGGTATAAGCAAACTAAGTCTGCATGCCAGCCAAGTGGCTCATCAGACCAGCATGAAACAACTACGAGTATTTCTACTCCCCCCTGGATGGGATGCTACTCCATCGCAGGGTTACTCCCAGCATTAAGTTCGCCGGTACCCATTTATACACCTGGGTGGAGAGAGGCACTATGAGAGTAAAGTGTCTTGCCCAAGAACACAACGCAATGTCCCCGGCCAGGACTCAAACCCGGACCGCTCGATCCAGAGACGAGCGCACTAACCATGAGGCCACCACACCTCCCACCTCTAAAATTAATCAAATTCAGATTTAGTTCAATCAGCTGAGAAGATGAAACACTAACGAGTAAGAAAGGAAGATAGTGACGTGAAGCAAAAAAAGAACGTCCAGACACGACATACCGATAATTCTTCCATGGCCACTGTGATTGAAGGTGTTAATTTAGTATCCAGGTTCCCCCTCCAAGTGATTAGTACACTGGCTTAGCTGCCACGCTCGGAATGCTGTAAGTTCTCGGAGTATTGCTGTTAGTAAAACAAATACAGTATTACATTACTATAAGTAGATTGTTGACATATGGGATCAAGGGAAAGTACTACTGTCCCCTTGAGCCCGTGGCAGCGAAAGAATGCGGCTAAGGGTGCTTTTCTTTGTTGGATACTTAAATCCAAACACGGGTTTTGCGCTTCTTCAATAAACAACTAAGTCAAGATCCCTCGGAATATGGTGCATTAAGGGAACCGAAGAATCCTTGCCCAGAGACGATTCTTCAGTTCCTTTGAGTTCCTTTTTTTACAATATAAATCTTGTTTTTCTTAGCTAACCTTACATGCAATACAGTACTTCAAATACGGAAATTATGTCTCAAACATTTCCTTGTCCTTGATTCAGTGATTGGAATCCATCGCCTGAAAGACGTGAATGTCAAGATTTATTATAAATTTACCCTAGTCAGACGTTGTTCTAGGAATGTCAATTGTCTACAATTGTTTTCCCCTCACTCTCTTATCTTTCGTTTTTACACTCTTCTACTTCTGTTTTATCCACTTGGCGTGAATTTTGGGTCTTTAGGAGTCTTAAAATCAAAGTGTGTAGCTCACTTAGTGCAAAGGAACTCACTTTTCATAAATTGAGTCGTGTAGTACTCCGAACGACTTTATCCTACTACCTAACTGAGCTGTCTCGATGTTGTTTTTTCCCCACATAGTTCACCGTGCAGAACACCGCTGCCTTGGACAGGGTATGGGAAAACGCTATGTTTGGAACATGCATCAGTTTGTAGTATTTTAGGAACGTTTTGTGTTAAATCTACTAACTAATGTCATGGGACGTTTCATTTTTTAATAGTTATTTCTGAGATAGTTGTTTGTTTAATGTCTTGTCCAGTACAAAGTTATCGTAATTAAAAAGAGGTCTCTGAAACTCCCCCGGGAAATCCGCATGCAAATTAAAAAAGACTTGGAAAGTTTCACACAGATTGCGCTTCTAATAATAAAAATTACAATTTTCTCGATTGTGATTGGTTTAAAAAACACCTATTTTCCACTAATTCACTTGCCACTTGAAGTTGTTATCGGACAGTTTGTTAATGGACAGTTCGTCGTCGGACAGTTTGTTATCGGACAGTTCAATAAGCCAATCACGTTCAAACTGTAGTTTAAATCAACCAATCACATTAAAAGTTGTAGTTTAAATCAACCAATCTCAATTTGAGAGCGACATGAAACAATTTAAGCTTCCTTTGTCAGTCATTTAATGCAAGTTTTCCCTTTCTTTTATAACTAGCTATTCTTCTTTTAAAAAATTGCGATAAAACATTTCGTAAAAACATGTTAAGAAAAGTTTATAAAAACGACGACGTTTCGACGTTAAGCTAACGTCAGTGAGAAGACAAATGCGTGATCTCAGTTACAAGATCGGCACTACTCTGCAACCGGTGTTTGTTAGCAAGAAATTGGAACAAGACCTCATGCCAAAAGAAATCAAGCCTCCAATCGTCAATCAACAATGTGTTGTGTATTCTTTTTCATGTGATCTGTGCGATGCAGATTATGTCGGCTATACAGCCCGACACCTCCACCAGCGCATTGTGGAACACAAAAACTCGGCGATTGGAAAACATTTCTTGGAAGCCCATGGGAACACAAGCCTCCTCAAAGCAAGCCAATGATTGCCTCGTCTATGAGATGCTTTTTATCAAAGAACGCAATCCCAGCTTGAACACACAAGCTGACTCCATTCGTGCGAAACTATTTACTTGAAACAACATTCCAACACTTCGTTTCTATTGTTTTTACTTAGTATTTATATATTTCCCAATCGCTTTCATTTTGACTTGATAATGACGTTAGCTTAACGTCGAAACGTCGTCGTTTTTATAAACTTTTCTTAACATGTTTTTACGAAATGTTTTATCGCAATTTTTTATCGTTAAGTGTTTTAAAAAATCGCTTCTTTTTCGTATTCTTCTTTTCTCGGAAATTGTAATTTTTATGAGTTAATTGGTAATAAGACTTCGTGTCGTCTAATTCGGTCTGTAATCATACTCGTGATAAACAAATCGGACTCCCGCTGCGCGGTCGTCCGATTTTGTTATCACTTGTATGATTACAGACCGAATTGGACTCCACTCAGTCCTATTACCATTACTAATCTCATTGTACTGGATAGCGCAATTAAGAATGAAATGAATTACGAAGTCCGTGCTTTTCAGCGGGGAATGATAACTCTAACAGTCGATGTCAAAGCAGACAGAAGCTTGTCATACAAGTAATTTTACCTCCTCGTTTTCTTTTAATAAGCATTTTCTAAACTTTTTCCAAGTGAACTGTAGAGCCTTTTCACGGCAGCCATATTGGTGTACCCAAATAGACCAAATAGTAGTAAACTTTTTGCTAAAGAAAGCAACTCATATTTCCAACGAGGGAAACTTCACTTGGGGACGCCAAATGTGACCGCCTTGACATCATGTAAAATCATGACTCTATATTTCCTATTAATAGCTGTAACAGTTGTACACAGGCGCAGATCAAGAATAAATAGTGACAGACATACACTTTCCGAAACAACAACGACAAATAACCACCATGGTATTTTGCTCAATACACAGAATATAATAATAGCAAACTGAGAAAATGAGAAAAATAAATACTCAAAATGGTAAGAACTAAACGAGCTGGGTAGTTACAAAAATTATTCCGCTATAAATCGGTTGTAAGAAAAAAATAAACTAAGAAAAGTAAAGAAGGAATAAAAATAAAATAAAACGAGCATCGAGGGCGCAAGCTTCTAGACTGGTCGGGGCCATGCTTCCCGGGAAACGCTTTGGATTTTAATTCCTAAAGTAACCTTTGCTGGGTTTCTTATCAACCGTTTCAACCGCAACCGGTTTGGTTTGATACGGTTGGCGTTTCTCAACAGAACACTTTTCCAACCGTTTTCGGTTGAAACGCGGTAACTCGTGGGAATAGCGCTTACTTGAGCTACAATCACGTGGTATAAGCACGCAATTGTTTTTCAACCGTTTCAACCTGGTTGGAGGCTGGTTGAAAACGTTGATCAACCAAACCAACCGAAACAAGTTTTTCTCCAATAGAACACGAAAAAACCCAACCAAACCATCGAACCAGAAACGGTTGATCCCAATAGAACACGACCTTAGTCATTCTGAAAAATTTGACCGATTTCCATAAAACGGTGAAACCTACATACGTAGAAGAAGACGTTTTGAGATACATTTGGTTACAAAAATGAGCGATATGACACGACGTTTCGAAGTCATCTTGACTTCATTTTCAAGTGATGAATGTAACGGACTCAATTCGCGCGAAAGTATTTGTTTAGAACATTTTATCGCGCGCGCACTAATTCGTTGGCTGACGTTACAAACCACTTAATTTTAAACTTGAACTGACCGTTACATTCATCACTTGAAAATGAAGTCAAGATGACTTCGAAACGTCGTGTCATATCGCTCATTTTTGTAACCAAACGAAACCTACATAGATGCAAGTACACCCTAATAAATTGCCAACTTGACGACTTGACATCAATGGAGTCTTTTCGTTCGTCCTCGTTCAATTTGTATCAAGTGCGTCTTCTTCGATACGGCAAGATCTTTGTTACATGTGATTGTTAGGTTTTCGCGTTGAATTGTATGCAATCTGTGGCATTCCCTCTTATATAAGATGGTCTTAGATGTAACGACACTGATAACAGCTGGCTTCAGTGCAAGTACTAAAAGCGCTTCCATTTTATAGTTACAACAGATCCCTAAGTATTTTTGTGGAGCATGGAAGGAAATTATATAAAGTGCTACACAAGAGACTATTTTTAGAAAATATGACATCACAAAGGAGGAATATAATTGGTCACCGATTGCACTTTCCCTTCAGGATGTCACGCATCAAACTTTCTCTCAAAGCTCGCAACTTGGTGGTACATTAGGTGGGCATGACAAGATATATTTGTCGATTTGTTGCGGGTTTCAGCTTTAATTGATAAGCTCTCGATTTGGTTGATAATGCAAGTTTACCAGAACGGGTTTTGGTCTCAGTTTTCCAGTGGAAACATTTCAAATTTCAGTTTCCGTCATGTTCGTTTTTAACTGTAGTTTATAGTCTGGCAGAATTTTTTATTTACTTTCACATGGACCCTGATTAAAAGAAGATTGAGAGAAACGTAACAGTTCCCTCGCATTTGATCTTTTTACAACTGCTCTAGAAATCTGAAAAACACCCACTATCCATAGATATTGTCATTCACGGAGCAGAAACGTCTTATGACAACTATCCGTTAAACCGATGCGTTCATGTAGCGCATATGAACAACAAAGGACATAAACGTCATAATAGCAAACTGTCCGATAACAACTTGGCAAGTGAATTAGTGAAAAATAGGAGTTTTTTAAACCAATCACAATCGAGGAAATTGAAACTTTTATGATAAGTATTTATACTTTTCGAAAGGAAAATTGTGCCACTTCTGCCATTGCTGTTGGTTCTTTTTAGGGTTGCGAGTAAACTCTACTAAGTCAAGTACATGATTCACCACTGTAAATAAGTTCAGCCATGAAAACGGATGTGATCAAATGCTACTGATCCATCACTGATGTTTCTTAGGCAACGTGTAAGTCAGAAGCTGAAATTAAATTGACTCCGAAAGCGATCAGCATTATCAACTTAACTAAGCGTCACGGTTCGCAAATGCTTTTAATTAGCTGGGATTGTAGACGATAATTCGGACCACCAAACCTATTATGTCCGTCCTTTTTTAGACAGAAGTGGGTATCTCTGCGTTCACTGAATTCTGCCTTTTCAGGATTTTGTTTTTCTAATTCACTTAGTGAATCGTTTGTTCTGGTAGTGTTTACAATTAGCTGTCTTTAAACGTGTTTCATTTATGGTCTTTCATTCGTTCTTTAAAGAGTGTCGCAAATTCCATGTCGAGTACCCTCTTCATGTCTTCCTTTGTAAAAACAGCTTGTGGGCTTTCCAACTTTGCTTGCAATACCTTGGATGATTTTTCTGCAACACTCTTTAAGTCGTCTGTCTTCAGCAATTCCAAAATTCCTTTAAATCCTGCTTTTCCTTCTTCAACGTTTTCTTTGGCTATTTGTGTCTGTTCTTCCCTCATAAGTTTCATCACTCTTGTATCAGGAATTGCCAAGGAGGGCTCCATGCCATTCCTCGTTCTGTCAAAGAACACAAGGGCCAGGACAAGAAAGTTGTCATCTAGGGAAAGATCTTTAACTTCTTCCTTCACA
>OZ026606.1:16732779-16857779 GCA_964020085.1 Micromussa lordhowensis
GCTGATGACGTGATTATGTTCACCATGACAAGGTACAATTTCTCAAAGTTGGTTTGTTTAGTTGTCAAAAGTGCAGGTACCGTACCAATCCCGCCAAAAATCTCATCGAAGCGCTTTCAGGGAAGGGACGGGGAATTTTGTAAGGCCTTAGCAGCCTAGCCTAAAAATACCATGTACTGAACTAATATGGCGGAAGAATACGATCTTCAGTTGCAGAGTGCGATATCTGCAATTAATGATGTAATCTCGAGAATAGACAGCCTGCATGAGCCATCCGAAATTGGTTCGATCATATTGCAATTGGAATTCATAAATAGGATGCTGGTAAACTTGGAAGTGCCGGATGTTAATCAACTTCCTCATGTTGAGGTATGATCGGAATTATTTCAATTAACGGGTGATGGGCTCCTGACGAGAACAATAACAATAGCCTGGTGTGGCTGTGTTTGGGGTCAGCCCCAACCTTAGTAAATAAAACAGGAACAATAACAAACAACTTTGTGTGGCTGAAAATGGGGAAGTGGGAGACAAAGTACTCCAGAGAAACTTTTAAAGTCAATAGCCCCATGTACTCCTGGATTTTTGAGAAAAAACCTACCCCCAGGGTGGTGCACACAAAGGTATGGAGGAGACAAGCTTCCTCCCTGGGCCGATGGTGACCATTCCTGGGTAGAGAGGAGGACTAATTTGTCCTCCTCTCCGATTGGAGGGAGTTGGGCCTCCACTAACCTAGATAAGAGGTGCACAGGCCGATATGGAGTGGAGGGAGTTGGGCCTCCACTCTGGGTCGGCTGTGACCAATAATTAGTGCTGGCCTCCCTAGGGCCCCTTGAAAACTAGATGTATATCCCAGGAGTACAAAATGCCGAGTCTATGGGGGCAAAAGTGTGACGATAGGAGCACTTTATCCCCACAAAATGCCAAGCATTCCCCCATTGACGAGCCACGGTGAAATAGGAAAAAAAAACTTGAATATGTGTTATAAGTGGTCAATGAGGGTCTGGGGAACCTGTGCTAGAACCGAGGGTGGGGTTTTGATGTACCTTTCGAAACAGTCCGAGGACCATCGCCCTAAAACCTTAATGAGCCAAGGGGGTAAATTGGCTGAAGCAGCTGTGGTAGCCGCACCTATGCGAAAACTGTGGCCTGCAAATTCACTTGAATCAAGCCCTCCCTTAGAAAGTAAATCTCTGGTCTCACTTGTGAATTTGCCCCGAGTGAGGAAGGAACCAGATTGAAAGGTAAATAGGGGCCCAGAGTTAGGGAAGGGGGTACGAGACTCTATATATGCTAACATGGCAGAAATAGGGCACAACTTAGAGTTTGCCCTCCCAATAACAACAGTTTGCCCTTTCCTAAAGGGGTCGGTTTTAGAGACCTTTAGTCGAACCAGCATATATATGGGGGAAGATTTAGGCATAAATACTAAGTCTGATAGTGTAAGGTGGCATTCAGGATTAAAGTTGGAATCGCAAGTAAGTTCCCCAATGCGAAGAAAACCAAAAAGGCAAGGGTCATAGCTGCCCAGACCATTATGGAGTCTTTGTTGGTCGTGAATTTAACATTTAGGAGGTGATAAAATAAGTTTAAAATGTGCAATGTAATGGGTCTCCGGATTTTGGAGTTGACTCCTTGAGAACGCTTTATCCCACGGAGGATGAGCTGCAAGCGAAGGAAGGCTGACAGGTCAAGTGCATAACCATGGCTCGAATGATAGTGCTTTATGGCAGATAAATATAGTTTTTGATGGTACTGTGCTGCACTGAGCGTGCCATGTGCACTGAAAAATCAATCAAAATATCCTCGGGTATAGGAAATGTGGGTGTTAGTCCCTTTTGTGAGCAGAAGGAGTAAAACTGTCGCATGCCAGAACTGTATGTTTTCTTACTATTCTGTGCCAGGGCCATCCCCAGGTAAAATTGGGCTTCTCCACTCAAAGACGGAGTAGGCAGGCTGGGGTGGGGTCTGGAGAGGCACTGAAGTGAGGAGCTAGCTGACGAAAGCGCTCCATCTGAAACCGAGAAAGAGAGTCCGCAATATTATTATGTTTCTCAGGGACATGTACTGCTTGAAAGTAAAAATTGTGTCTCAAGGTACAGAGGGTAAGGTCCCTAACCAAGTCCATAACCCTGGGAACTTTAGACCGCCGAGAGTTAATAACCTCTACCACTCCTAAGTTGTCACAGTGAAACTTGATTCGCCTGGATATCCACTGGTGCCCCCACAAATGGCAAGCAACTACAATGGCAAATAATTCTTGCCAGAGAATGCTCATTCCAGGAGTTCCCAAGTGTTGATGGGGTAACCACTTGCCCTGGAACCATCTAGTTTGAAAATATCCCCCATAACCAATAGAGCCTGAGGCATCTGTAAATAGAGAAAGGGTGTCCGAGGTGTCCCACAGGGAAGATAAGAACAGCCCCATACCATTCCACTGCTCAATGAACAAGCTCCACATATCCAGGTCTTTGTTGAAACCAGATGTGAGCTTAATGTGGTGATGGGTTTTTTTGACACCTCTCGTGAGGGCAATCATTCGCTGTAGGAAGGGGCGTCCCGGGGGAATCACCTTACATGCAAAGTTTAAAGTACCGATCAGAGATTGAAGCTCCTGCAGGGTTGTCGATCGCTTGGATCGAAACTCGCAGAGGGCGGTTTTAATCCGCTCAATCTTATCCTCTGGCAGCCTGGCTTCCATGTGATGTGTATCGAGAATTATTCCCATGAACTGGAGAACTTTGCAGGGGCCTTCTGTTTTGGCTGCTGAAATAGGGATGTTAAGGGTCTTGAAGGACAAGATCATGCTAGAGAGACTTGCCCGGCAGAGCGAATCGGCAGGTGCTGTGGGAGCGGGAGGTTCAACTAAAAGAAAGTCATCCAAGATGTGGCAGACAAAGGAAATTGGTTCGATCATATTGCGATTGGAATTCATAAATATGATGCTGGTAAACTTGGAAGTGCCGGATGATGTTGTAAACACCATGCTCAGATTGCATGATGCAACAAAGCGGATCGAGGCAAGGTACAACTCCCACATTTCTGCACACAATGGTTATCAAGCGAGCCACGACAGGACTGGTCGGCGAGGAAGACCAGCGTTTAAAATTACTGCTGAACAGTTATTACCTTTCTTTTGGAGCAAGGTTTTACAGTTCCGGTTATTAGTGTAATGTTGGGTGTGGGAAAGCGAACCGTGGAGAGCCCGGGGTGGAGAGGAGAATGTCCGAGTTGAACCTTAAAGTTTCAGGTAAGTGCAACTAATAAGAGTGCGCATTGCAGAAGGAACCCTTTAATACTTGAGATCACTTTTGCCTTCGTTCTGTTTTTGTTCAAGTTTGTTCTGTATATCTTTCTCAGCAGAAATTTGAAAACCAATAGTTGTCTTCAAATAATTATACTTAGTGAAAAGAAGACTTTGTTCTCTTAGTTCAGTCTAATTGATGAGCCAGTCAGTGTAAGGCATATGATTTCTTCGCAGTTTTTTCTACTTTTGAGTTAGTAGGTATAACAAAACACTTAATGACTGCCCCATGGAAAACAGTGAGTTTTGTTTCCCTTAGATCTTGATGTTCCCCTCGGGTTCATCTTGGGAAACATTGAGGGTCTTGGGGAAACAAAACTTACCGTTTCCCTTATTGGGGCAAGTCACTAACCCTTTAATTTTATTCTTTTAAATTATCGTCGCCAGCGATGACATTATATGCATGTTATGGAAAAATAACATAGGTTTTCAAGTTGATCACACAGTCTCGACTACGACAACATGTCTGTCAATCAAAAGCAGATGTGAAATGCAAACAGCATTTGGTACTTTTAAAAACCATATATAGTTTGCCACGCTTTTGGAGTAACTGCTAATACCCCACCACTCTGTACCACTATTGTTTTTGTTGCTTGGCATTCTTTAAAGAGCGAAGCAGAACACAATAGATGCTATTCTTATTCAATGACAGGCAAATAAGTGGCAGGGTATTCAGCAGTTTAGCCAAGCTTTCTATTATTTTTTCTGCTTCCATACCAGTGACAACTTGCCAATGTAGGAAAGCACTCAAAAAAAGAAATGTTAAAGGGTTAAGTCCTTATTGTACAACTGAGGAAGGCATAAAAGTCTAAAGTAAGCAAATAAAACGAAAATAAACTTAATAAAAAGTAGAATTTCCTATAGTAAATTTTATTTTCAAGAGCAACCCATAGACTGAACTAAGAGAACAAAGTCTTCTTTTCACTAAGTATAATTATTTGAAGACAACTATTGGTTTCCAAATTTCTGCTGAGGAAGATATACAGAACAAACTTGAGAACAAAAACAGAACGAAGGCAAAAGTGATCTCAAGTATTAAAGGGTTCCTTCTGCAATGCGCACTCTTATTAGTTGCACTTACCTGAAACCTTAAGGTTCAACTCGGACATTCTCCTCTCCACGGTTCGCTTTCCCACACCCAACATTACACTAATAACCGGAACTGTAAAACCTTGCTCCAAAAGAAAGGTAATAACTGTTCAGCAGTAATTTTAAACGCTGGTCTTCCTCGCCGACCAGTCCTGTCGTGGCTCGCTTAATAACCATTGTGTGCAGAAATGTGGGAGTTGTACCTTGCCTCGATCCGCTTGTTGCATCATGCAATCTGAGCATGGTGTTTACAACATCATCCGGCACTTCCAAGTTTACCAGCATCCTATTTATGAATTCCAATCGCAATATGATCGAACCAATTTCGGATGGCTCATGTAGGCTGTCTATTCTCGAGATTACATCATTAATTGCAGATATCGCACTCTGCAACTGAAGATCGTATTCTCCCGCCATATTAGTTTTTACGATAACTGCAGAATTTCTCGCGCGCTCATTGGCTAATTTTTATCGTCAATGCGGACAGACACATGAATTTGAAACTCGTGCGACGCTTCAGCGAGCTAGAGCGGGCAATTCGACCATTTGTTATCGTAAAAAACAAATTGATGTCAGTTTTTAATGAGTCTGTCCTGTTATTGACAATGAATTTCGTCATCACATAGTCAAGGTAGTCTGCGGATCCACTCGGCTATCGCCTCGTGGATCCACAGCTACTTTGACAATGTGATGACGAAATTTATGATCAATAACAGAACAGACGCATGAAAAACTGACTTCAATTTGTTAATCAGTACATGGTATTTTTAGGCTAGGCTGCTAAGGCCTTACAAAATTCCCCGTCCCTTCCCTGAAAGCGCTTCGATGAGATTTTTGGCGGGATTGGTACGGTACCTGCACTTTTGACAACTAAACAAACCAACTTTGAGAAATTGAACCTTGTCATGGTGAACATAATCACGTCATCAGCAATAGCAATGTTCATTGCTAAACACGGATATTGCCAAGTAACATTTCATGTTAATTTATCAACTTGAAAGTCGAATTTTCAAGTTGAATTTTGGCGGGATTGGTGCGCCTTCCGTAACTCAACATTCGACTTGGAGATTCAAACTTCATCTTTCTCTGACAGTCCACGAGTCAAGATCATTGTTGAAATGTTAACATGAATGTTGACGGATAAAGTTGAATGTTGAACTGTCACTTTGAAAGTTGATGTCCAAAGTTTCAATGATTGTGATACAAAGTACAAAGTTGAAGAGTGAGATGTGATGTTGATGTTTGCCAAGTTAATTGTTGCAATGTCAAGTCGAAAGTTGTGATCAACTTTGATTTTTGGCGCGGATGGAACTCCATACTTTCCCCACCCCCACCCCGCTCCTTCGATGTTTTTGCTCTCGCCCTATTTCAGTTTCGCGCGGCCCGAATGCGAAAAAGCTCTTTCGCGCTCGGCTCGTACGGGAACGCTTGCTACGCAGGCTACGTGTTTCGCTAAATTACACTTTGAAAACATTTCTGTACTGAGTGCTGTCGATGCGAATACCGTCGAAGATTGTGGATATAACACTTATCGCTTCCGAAGATATTTAAATTTCGCGCTCGGTGAGTTTGCTACGCGCCGGTGATTCCTAACCTTTGTCTTGCGAACAATAGAAACCCTTTCCGTCAAACAATAGATAAGAACATAAAAGGAGCAAAAGCTTGACTTACAAAAGAATGTATTGTCCGGCCAAAATCCTAACCAAATGTTTGATCACGGGAATAGACTGCGAGCACATAACAATGCAAAAGCTGAGTGAAAGCAGCTCACACATCGAATATCGAGTTCGCTTGCTGAGTTCGCTTTCAGAGTAAAAGAGAGACTGCTTGCCGTCTACACGGTGGACGTGTTCTACATTTCCAAGGGATCAAAGAGGAAGTTTTCTTCTTTTTCTCGCCTTTTCGCATCTTTTTTGATCGGTCTTTGCTAATTGTTTTTTTTCCTCATGAGTCAGCCACTTGTTGGTGGTTGTCAACAGGAGCCCATGACAGATCATGGCCTCCTGTTGTCACTAAATTTCAGTAGAGCCTTTGTTTGAACGACTAACCTGTGCTAAACGTAAAATATTAAACAAAAACCTTTCACAATTCACGGAAAGTGAAATAGGCGTTTCGCAAATTTTTCAGACAACGGAAAACAGTCAGAGTAAGTACATTTTATTTTGTTCTTCATTTAATTTTCGCCATTTCTTTTTTCGATGCTGTTCACATTTACCTGAGAAGGTAGGGAAAATCTCTGGAACAAGAGTAACTAATAAAATTCTGGGCCGAAATAACGCAAATCCCATGACGAGTGTGACATTGTGAATCACGCAAGCTTATTGAACGAAAAAGAAATTTATTCTTTAAGCTTAGGTTTTCTAAAACAAAACAGGAATTTTAATCCTTTTTATATAACTAAAAAAAAATACTTTACCACATATCGCATATGAGCGAAGGCTCCGTTTAAATGCAAATGTGACATTAAAATTACGAAGTAATAATTTACGACGTTTACATATACAAAATAATGAATAAGAAAGAAGAAATAAAAATGAATCAAATAAAATAACCGATTACAGGTAAAAATAATAGGTAATCAAACTGCCTATTTATAAAACATACAGTTGCAGTCGTACGATGATGATAACTGTAGCTCTTGTAAGTTTTTCCTGAATAGCTGTTGCTGAAATCCTGTTTGTAGCCTGCAGTAAAGGCGTCTTATCGGGGTGAGTTAGCGTTGCAACGTTGCGACCGCCATGTTAGACGGTTATAGGAGGCGAGTTAGCTTAACTCTCTTTCTCTCTCCAGTCTTCCTCTGCATGAAAAGTCAAGACAGCGGCTAAACTTTTTACGATGTGCGCGCTCGCCTGCTCTCTCGCCTGCTCGATCTGCATCTTCTAATTCTCCCCACAGACGCAGCACCGCAGCCACAATTTCTTTATAAACTTCCCCCCTTTATTCTTATATTTCAAACAGAGTTAAACAAACAAAGACGGCGCGCGGGCAACAACTGCGCAATTGTATCCCGGTCGGGATACATTTGAATTTGATCAGGGGCACGTGACCAAGAATCGACCAATCACAGTGCTCGTTTTGTTTGTAATACTGTCTGATGAGTGCGTCAGCACGAAACTCGGAGTAACAGGGAATTTTGTCTCTTCGTTATATCTTCTTATTCAAAGCTCTTCACCTTAAAAGTGTATTGAACACTGTTTAATGGCATTAGCCACTTTATTACACGTATAAAAGTCTAGGTATATAACAAAAACTCTTCTATTCAATATAAAAAGGCGTTCTCTATGGGCTCCTACTCTCAGTAAGAACAAATTTAAAAACATAAGCTTTCGGCTTCCAGACTGAAGCCTTTAAAAACTAAGATAATTTGGTTTTATCAACTAGGTTGATAATGTGAATTGGCCACCGTAAAGAGATTCGGAAGCTGACGTTTCGAGCGTTAGCCCTTCGTCGGAGCGAATCAAGGAATTGTGGGTTGTGTGTGGTTTATATACAGAAATATGGAGCTACGCTATTGGTTGGTGCCTGGCAACGTGAAAAACAACAGAATGAATTAGTTGAATGAAAAGCGTTTCTTTGATGCCGTGAGGATTAAGAGTGCCGATTTGAAAAATAAATTTTTACTCAAGAGTTTTGCGGATTTCTGTGCTTCCTTGATGTAGGGAGACGCCGCGAGTGCCATATGTTGCTTAGAATCATTCGGCAGATTTAAGTGTCTAGCGACCGGTTTAGAAACGTCTTTCCCTACGTCGCGAAGGTGTTCTCGGAATCGATCGCCTAGTCATCTAGCTGTTTCGCCGATATATAACTTTTTGCAAAGAGTGCAAGTTATACAGTAGATGACATTGGCTGAGGTACAGGTAAAATGATCTGTGATCTTAATGGATCGCTTAGGTCCCGACAATTTCTCAACTTTGTAAATGAAAGGACATGTTTTACATCGTGCGCGTGCGCATTTAAACGTCCCAGGTTGTTCACTCGTTTTGAATGCACTGCTAACTAAAAAGTTACCTATATTTTTGTCGCGTTTGAATGAAATTAATGGCAGTCGCGAAAAGATTCTACCAGTATCGGGATCATTTTGAAGTAATTTAAAGTTTTTGAGAATGATGGATTTTACTGCGTGGTTGTGAGGGTGAATTTATTATATTATTATTCTACTTCTGAGACGTTTGTAGTGCTGACTGCCGATCAATTTGTTGGGCGCGATGATGGCCTGCTTGAACAACAGAGGCAGGATATCTTCCGCTTTCCGCTGCAGAGAAATCCGTCCTTAGCAGGGGCTTGAATTTCGTTCCTATATCCAAAAACCTTGACGAATTCTCGGTTAAGCAAGATGTTGAAACATTTCTTCCCCGCGTTCAACTTAAAAAGCCTTTTTCCATGACAAAGAGGATGATTCTAACATCTCGGACAAAGATATTTTCGAGACGCTTCAGACTCGAAAATGGAAGTGGACTCCCCCAGAGGGCCAGTTCGCCTCTTTAGATGTTTTCGTCAGTAAATGCCGTCATGCATGACATCAATAAACTAAATTTCAATCGTAACACCAAATTTTCCAACCTTTCTTCGGAAGAGAGGGCGGCGCTAAAAAATCTTAGTAAGCAGAGACATAATTGTCAAAGCGGCCGACAAAGGCGGCGCTTTGGTTGTTTGGCGGGCCGACCTCTACCAAAAAGAAGCTTTGCGGCAACTTTCCGACACCTCTTTTTATGCTCAAGTTGATAAAGATCTCATTTCCACTAACCAACAAATTGTCAAGAGCACTATTAACGAACTTATAGTAAAACAAGAATTGCCGGCTACTAAACTACTAATCTCATCATCACCACTCCTAGAACTTAATGTATTTACTTTTTACCTAAAATTCACAAACCTAACAACCCAGGCCGACCTATTGTCTCTGATCTGCGTGTAGTTGCCCTACCGAACTCATTTCTAGCTATTTAGCCAAAATTATGGCACCTATCGAGAAAAACTTATTTTTACTATGGAGATTACATCCCTTTACACCGTCATCCCTAATGACGAAGGTCTTCTAGCCCTCAAACATTTTTTGATTTACACACTGTTTAGGAACCAAGCTCGGAAACACTGCTCCGCCTGGCTGAACTAGTTTTAACACTGAATTGTTTTTGATTCGCTACCAGTTATTATAAAGAAATCAGTGGTGTGACCATGGGTACCAAAATGGGACCCAGCTACGCCAATCTTTTCGTAGGCTTCATTGAACACCAATTTTTTAATCAATACAACGGCTAGCCTGCGAAAACAGCCGTCCTTCATCGCTCCCGGCCCGAGTGGCGAAGAAGGACGGCTGTTTTCGCAGGCTATACAACGGCCCAAAACCTGAGCTCTACCGTCGTTACATTGACGATTGTGTCGGCGCCACTTCCTCTACCAGAGAGGAACTCAATCAATTTATAACTGCTGTTAATTCGTTTCATCCTGCTCTTAAGTATACCTGGGAAATTTCCAATACTTTTTCAGCATTTCTAGATATCAAAGTTTCTGTCGAAGGCAACGGTTAATGCACCAGTGTGCACTACAAACCCACAGATTCTCATAGTTATTTGTTGTATTCATCTTCACATCTATCACACGTCAAGAATTCCATTCCTTATTCTCAGTTTCTTAGACTTCGTCGGCTTTGTAGTGAGGACTCTGATTTTTCCTTTAAATCAGAGAAAATGTGCATTTTTTTCGACAAATGTGGATATCCCGCCTCTGTTGTTCAAGCAGGCCATCATCGCGCCCAACAAATTGATCGGCAGTCAGCACTACAAACGTCTTAGAAGGAGAATAATAATAGAGTTCCATTCACCCTCACATTTTACCCTCACAACCACGCAGTAAAATCCATCATTCTCAAAAACTTTAAATTACATCAAAATGATCCCGATACTGGTAGAATCTTTTCGCAACCGCCATTAATTTCATTCAAACGCGACAAAAACATAGGTAACTTTTTAGTTAGCAGTGCATTCAAAACGAGTGAACATCCTGAAACTTTTAAATGCGCTCGCGCACGATGTAAAACATGTCCTTTCATTTACAGTCATTTACAACGTTGAGAAATTGTCGGGACCCAAGCGATCCATTAAGATCACAGATCATTTTACCTGTACCTCAGCCAATGTCATCTACTGTATAACTTGCACTCTTTGCAAAAAGAGTTATATATCGGCGAAACAGGTAGACGACTAGGTGACCGATTCCGAGAACACGTTCGCAACGTAGAGAAAGACGATAAAGACGCTTCTAAACCGGTCGCTAGACACTCTAATCTGCCGAATCATTCTAAGCAACATATGGCATTCTGCGGCCTCTCCCTACATCAAGGAAGCACAGAAAGCCACAAAACTCTTGAACAAAAATTTATTTTTCAAATCGGCACTCTTAATCCTCACGGCATCAAAGAAACGCTTTTCATTCAACTAATTCATTCTGTTGTTTTTCACGTTGCCAGGCACTAACCAATAGCGTAGCTCCATATTTCTGTATATAAACCACACACAACCCACAATTCCTTGATTCGCTCCGACGAAGGGCTAACGCTCGAAACGTCAGTTTCCGAATCTCTTTACGGTGGCCAATTCACATTATCAACCCAACCAAATTATCTTGTAATACTCCCACCGACGCAGCACCACAGTTTCTTTAGAAACTTGCCCCCTTTAAAAACTAAGATGTTAATGAGCGCCGGAGATGAAAATATAAATATATATGTGAAAAAAATTGTGGAAACGGTGAAAGGAAAAAATGCACTAATCTAAAAGAATAGGGTATTGTTTTGGTAACGGCTTGGAGTTATTGTCTGTTACATTAGTGTTAGCGGTGTGCCAAGATTTCAAGATTTTTCGAATTCGGAAGTTTTACTTATCAATTACTCTGTCTATAGAGTGATTATTACGCCAAGCATGAACTGAAATATTAGAGCCTTTTTTCACATTTTAAGGGACCGTTCATTTTTTATGGGGTAGGGGGGGGGGGGGGCTGGTGGGATTTGGTAGATAGTCTCTGTAGCATATGATGGCCCCCCCTCTTAACCGGATATTTTTTCCCTGCCCCCCCCTCATAAACCTAATTTTTTTTATGACCCCCCCGCACACCAAAAAAAAAAAGAAATCAAAAGCAAAGCAAAAAGAATGATCAAGTAAGGTTTACCTTATAAGTTAAACTCAAAAACTGCAGTTTCAAAAAGTTCTTTCTGAATTACCGTTTTCACCTATGTGATATGTCCTTTGTGTACTAATTACTCTGACTATTTTTAACCCAGCAAGTGCCCTAACTAGGGGGGTTCGGAGGCATTCTCCCCCGAGAAAATTTAGAATTTCAGAACTTCAGAAACGCTATTTTACGCCATTGTGGCAAACATTTTGTAACATTTGTAAATTCATTTACTGCAGTTTAAATTGAAAATAGTAGTAATAATTTTTAAATATTTACATGTGCACTGGCCATGGTAATCTGTCTTTTCCTTTGATAAACAAGGTACTGTTTGTTGTTGGGATTGAACATTCTCAAGTAGTTTTGACATCCATTACAAACTAGGGGGGTCCAGGGGGCATGCTCCCCCGGGAAATTTTAGATTTTAGAACCTCAGAAATGCAATTTTAGGGCATTTTGGTAGAAAATTTTGCACCATCATAGATGCCGTTATTACAACACTTTAGGGTAATTTTTTGAGTGACCCCCCTCCCCCCCCCCCCCTTACAGACAATATTTTTTTATAAAATGTTTCAAAAGCAAGCAACCGGAACGATGATCCTGCTCGTATACGTTGGATCAATAGTGATCTAATCGGTTTCACAAATAAAATGAAGAACATAAAGGGAGAAACCGACACAACGTAGAATGTTTTTTAGAACGTGTACTATATTTCGGCTGGCCAAACCAGCCTTCTTCAGGTACAATGGAAAATTTTGCATCGGGCGTGTTTTTATGTAGCATATTACCGGAAATACGTAAAATAATTGACAGTGTAAATTACAGATAAACATATGAAGAAATAAAATAGTAAATAAACAAAGTAAAGTAAAAGGAAACGATTAAAATGTTTCTTCGCGGATGTTCAGACCATCAGGAACAATTGTTCTGCCTTTTTGGATTAAAAAAGCCTCCCTAGCCTTACGGATGGAGTCTCGGTTAGAAGAGATTTTTTCGATGGGTATTAGTTGCATGTCGTTAGCAGTGTGGTTAGTAGAGGACAGGAAATGTTCTGCGGCTGTAGTAGGTTTAGATTTGGTGTTAGGGTTATCTATGGTACGGCGGTGTTCATTAAAACGTCGTTTAGTCTCTCCTATGTATTGTAAATTACAGCGGTTACATTGAATTATGTAGATGAGATTCTTAGTGTCACTGGTAAGGTTAGATTTTATGGGACGCGTTTCACCGGTGGAAAAGAAAGTATATGTAGTGAGGCCGTGAGAAATGTAGGGGCAAGTAGCGCAGTTTCTGCCACAACAGAAGGAACCAGAAGGAAGTTGGGGTTTGGCAGAGTTAGAAGAGAGTTTAGCTGTGACAAGTAAGTCACGAAGGTTGGGGGAGCGCCTGAAGGCTACTACAGGTAAATGCTGAAAAACTTTTTTGCAACGGTTTGAAGAGAGCAACAAATTGTAATGTTTTTTGATGATGTTAGACATGTTAGAGATGTGAGGGAGTGATGGATTAAATGTAGTTATAAATGGTATACGTTTAGGTTTGTTGACGTCTTTGGTTTGTAAAGTGAGTCTGCGGGGGATGTCGGCGTATTAAACGTAGCGTCGGTAGAACAGATACGTCGTAAGCGGAGTGCTAGACTGAAAGGAATGGCTTTTTTTGTATGTAAGGGATGGCAAGATGAATAGAGTAGATGTTGGTGCTTGTCTGTAGGTTTAGTGTAGAGGTCTGTAGATATACTACCGTCGTTAGTCAAAGACACACTAACGTCAAGGAAAGGTATATTAGTAGAAGAGTGTGAACTGGTGAATTTAATGGTGGAGTGAATGTTGTTAAGATAATCGATGAAAATTGTTAAGTTATCTAAACCTTCGGTCCAGATCATAAAAATATCATATCGTAGCCAAGTGTGGGGTTGAAATGGGGCATTTTCCAAAACGTTGGCTTCGAAATAACCCAGAAAAAGGTTAGCATAAGAGGGGGCCATTTTGGTACCCATGGCAGTGCCGTGAATTTGAAGATAATGGTTATCATTGAAAGAAAAATTATTCATGGTGAGAATCATGCGAATGAGGTCACAGAGTGTGCTAGTGGGAATGGTATTATGAGAGGAAGTACAGAGGGTGTCTGCGATTTTCCAGATGTGGTTTGGTTTTTTTTTACAACTTCCTAAAGTTTGATATTGTCAATGCGGACGCTCCTTTCTGCAAAAGAGGCCATAACTTGGAAACGGAAGCGAAATTTAACAAAGCCCGACACCCTTTTTCGAACGAATTATCCTAGAACGTGGCTGCCAATTTTCAGCTAATTCCGTCGGAAGACGCGCGAAAACGAACTAAAAATGTTCACCCTTATATGCAGTTTTACTTTATCGAGAAAAAGGCGAAAAACGTTTCGTGCACAAATCACCGCATGTAAGAAGATTTGATGAGGCATTGACAGATGTCGGCACGGATCAGTTGACAACCAGCGGTGAATTTTAATTGGCGATGACAGGAACTTGTCATCGCGCCGTCAGGGGTTAATGAGATTCAAAAATAGTTTCTTTCCGTATCTCAAAAAGTAAAAAAAAGCTTTTTTGCTCATTTTTTTTTTGCAAAATATTTATCACAGTCTTCTCAATTCGAACGGCAAAAAATATATAATCTAGTTTTTCGTCAAAATCCACCTACCATGATACCTTAACATTTCGAATTTGTTCCTTTTTCCTCGTTTTTCTAAAACCTGGTTACTCTTCTATTTTTAAAAACTCTTTTAAATATTACACTCGGGCCACTTTCAGACTCTACTGTTTCCCGCCTGCTGAATTCTGATTGGTCAATTCAAATTTCAGGCGCGTCAGTACCGGAAAAAAAGTGATATTTTCATTCCCAGGCTTCCAAGCGCCAGCCCTTATCTTACGCAAAGCCTGACGGGAGAGGTGTGAGTATTCCCCGCGAAAGAGTGCGATGATCTGGCCGCAAGTTGGTCCTCTCTGTACGATGTTTCGTTGACAAAAATATTTTCATATGGTTGCCCTTGAGCTCGGAATACTAAACAAGTAAGTTGAAATCTGTTATTCACTTAAACACCGCGTTGCTTGGAAAGTTCTGTGTGCTCTATTTATTTGCTTTATTTGAGAAGCCGACGTGAAGCCATGCGCCGGCGAGATCTATAGGGCTTTGTGAATTGGTTCAGTTTGACGGGACCATCGACTACATGTGTATTTCCACAATTAAGCCTGAAAGGTGGAAAAAGCGAAGATCTTTCGTTTGTTTTACAGAAAAAATGTTGAAGCGCTCTCGCTCAAATCATTTGATGGCGAACCTTATCTTCTGCTGATCTTCACACGTAAGCGAAACGGCAGCGAAACGCTATTTGAAAATTTAAATCTCGCGCAGTAAGCTCAAATATATACTTGGCTTGGCCGGCCCGAAAAAGTTTCTACTTGGAAGTCTTCCTAAACTCTTGCTTGTAATCTTTTAAAATAGAGGCTTTTAAAAGCGTCACTAGTTAATTCTAAACATGTTTATATAAAGCTTAATTGTCGATAGTTTACAAACACCAGTAACGAGGCTTACAATGCTAGCTTATTGAAAGACGAAACAAAAGCTGGTATTTTGTTAAGAATAGCCTCGAGAAATTTTATTAAACCTTACCGGTATATCAAAGGAGAGTTAGTTAGTTCCGCGGTGGCATTGAATGACGAAGATTTTATTGCGAAACACGATACATGTAAGCTTAACTAGTTCCACATTTTTACCAGGAAGCAGACCCATACAAGTGTGGAAATATTATAAATTCAAACCCAAAAACCTTCTGTGAAATCGTGAAGCACAATTGTTTAGATAAACTTTCATTTTTTAAAATTACTCAGATGAGGCGAGGTCCAATTGTGCATACAGAAATGAATACTAAAATTCAAAAAAGAATGAGGTCACAATGGGACCAAAAACGTTCAGGAAATTGATGTCTGAGGTGAGAAATTTGGTCACACCTTTGGTGAGAATTTACTTAGTTCGAAAAGCTGTTAACATTTTTTTTAGGCTGACCTTCAGAGTGTCAAAAATTGTTTTTGGAGTGCCTTATGGACTATGGGTACAATTGATGGTAATACTAAATAGACCTTTTCACATTTTTTAATGCCATCTTGCTTGAGTGCAAATGCAGCAAATGGCATTGAGTGTATGTGAAAAGTGAAAAGCTTAAAATTGCTCAGATGAGGCGAGGTCCAATTATGCACATACAAATGAATATTAAAATTCAAAAGAATGAGGTCACTTTGGGACCAAAAACGTTCAGGAAATTGATGTCTGAGGTGAGAATTTGGTGAGAATTTACATAGTTTGGAAGCCTGTTAACATTTTTTTTTAGGCTGACCTTCAGAGTGTCAAAATTGTTTTTGAAGTGCCTTATGGATTAAAGTTGTTGATGGGTACAATTTATGGTAATACTAAACAGACCTTTTCACATTTTCTAACACCATCTTGCTTGGGTGCAAATGCAGCAAAAATGGTATTGAGTGTATGTGAAAAGTGAAAAGCTTGATGCCCAATAAGTGTAGAGTGATTGATGTTTTGAGTATTTTATGAGTTACAAGGAAAAGATACATTTACCCAGCAGAAAGGTTGCTTGGTCAAATTTGAAGAACAAAATAATTATTTACTGTGAGGCAAGGAATTGCACTTTTTAGTCATTCCTGTAAAACCATGAACACCTGAAAAAATTTCTGGAATGTTTATTGTTTCGCGACCAATCAGATGCGGGATGAAACTGCAAAAGATTACCGCCAAACCACAACATGGATTAGTCACAACTTGGCACAAAACAACGAGCTGGCTTTTTCTTACACAATAAATTGTGACAAATCTTAATTTTATCATTGTCAAACACTGAAATTGTTGCTGCGCAGCGAGCGTAGCGAGCGAGCAGCAACATAAACAGGATTTAAGAAGAATATATAAAAGGGGATACGAATTCTCGAATTCATCACTTTTTACCAGAATGCATTGCATTTAACCAGAGTGCACTGCATCACTTTTTACCAGAGTGCATTGCGCCACGAACAACACGAAGATGTCACACCGTCTAGCTGTCGTCTAATTTTGCGTAGATTCTAGTGAAAGGTTGGTGGTCGTTAGTGGTCTGTTTTGCTCTGATTTACCTGGGAAACGATGTGGAGGAGATCGTGCTTGACTTTCACAACTCTTGCTTTTGTTCTTAATGCAGTATGTGAAAGCTTGTAAATCTGGATGATTAATAGACCTTTTTACCGATACGGCGGCCATCTTGAATTCCGAGGAAATTATGGGATGCCAAGGGGGCAGATGAGAAATAATTAAAAAGAATACTGTGGCGTGATAACTTTTAACAATAATTTTTCGATAACCATAGGAACAACTGCCAAATATTGTGACGGAAAGATGTAACGCTTGTAATATTTGTTATGGAATATAAGAAACAAGCAGTAAAAATTTATCCTGAAAGCTGCGTATACGATAAATTTTCCAGCGATTGCCCCCTCGGCAGCCCATAATTTCTCAGTCAAAACAATAGAATTCAAGATGGCCGCCGTATCGGTAAAAAGGTCTATTGTGACATCTTAATTTAACTTAGTATGTCATTTCTTAGTAGTCTCGCCTCCTTGGTCGAATTCGTAAATGAAGAGAAACCGTCGTTACCTAATAATTAAAAAAACTAAAACCGTACAACACGCTAACTGAATTTAATACATGCCGTGATCTATTCCTTTTCATCCAAACATGAATTTAAGCTAAAGCGTTAGCATTTTCACGTCCTCGGCACAGTCTGTCAACATTGTAGAGACATTTAATGCGTACCAGTACAGAATTTATAAGCTAGATTTCTGATCCTACAATTTCCACATCCATCGATTTTCGCGATCTGATAAAGGGGAGGTTGATGTGCATCTTTTTATGTCCAAACATAGTTCAGATCGGTATATGCTTTTTTGTCACGATCCCTTTTCACACCTCGCCATCGATGCGTCATCATGCACGACATACAAGGACAGATTTTAAGTTGACACTACTTTGAGAAATAAAAGTTACTGTAAGTCTTGGAACACGCACAATCACTATCAACAGAATGTACCGCAGCATTACTATCTTTTAGATACCCTACATGTAGTTCTATTTTTATTTCAGTTTATGTATAAGCAAAGAATAGATATGAACAATATTATACGGAATTTAAGTGATGTCAGGGAGTTGACCAGACAGCACCAGACACGGCAAAAAAATGAACCAATGACAAGCGATACATGCAGTTCAAAAGGTCATGCTAGTTGGCCGTGATTGGTGGTTTTCGATCTTTGAAATCTTTAAATGAAGCTAAATGAGGCAACTTGGCTTGTACCGCTGTAGATTTTGACAATTTTACACTTGCTTTCAGTTTTATTCGGTAGGTTGGTTTTTGAACTGACGGAATCAAGTGACTGGTGTTGGTTTATGGTCAAAAATAGCATGTTTTCAGGGAGAACCAAAGGAGTGACAAATAGGATGCTTATGCAAACAGTACTTCATAGTTGAATCACGTCAACTCGAACTGGAACGTTGCCTCTGTGACTCTCTGCTTTGACAGCAGCTTTCTGAAATGAAAAAGAATAAAAAATTCAATATTTCCAAAGGGTACAAAATATATGAACTGGGGAAACCATCTCGCAGAATATGAGAATCGTTGCACAGCACCATTATTTTTCATAGGCTAACAGCTTGCATGGCATCTTGAACAGGAGACCAGGTGAAAGGTATGGCAAAAACTAAGTAAGTTTTTTGTTCAAACAGGAACAAAGCTAAATCCCAGAAATACATGTATAAATCACCTACAGGTATAATTCAAATTTCATCTCTCATCACGACTGCTGTATACACTTCATCTTTCTCAAAATATATGTCGACAGCTATGACCTTCGGCAAATATTTCTGAATACTTTCCAACAAGTGAAAAGCCTGTACATTATGTAAAAAGCTGAGTTTCTTTCTTGGAATTTGAACATGCCAGACATAAGCCACCATCTACAACCCTCGATGCAATGTTCTGAGAAAAGTGTGCATGATTTCATTGGAACAATTGAAAACTTGTGAAGAACATTTAGTTTAGATTTTGCCAAGACTTTAGAAATGTAACTCTGGAATTATGTTTGAATACACAAAATCTGGATATTTTGGCTCAAAGAAAGATTGTAAGTATAAAGAATCTCAAGGCTTCTGGATCAATACTTTATATAGTGTTTTTGATGATAAGTACGCTGAAAATACTGATGCCAGTATTTATCACCAACACAATCTTTGAAATAATTGGTGTAGAATTTGGAAGTTTGTCTTCTCGAGCATGTCATATTTTTTTTATTACAATCGCTACTTAAACCAAAAAGAATGTAAGCTACTGTAATAAAAGCTTGTCGTAGAAGTTGATCTGAAAGTGTGTCTCTGTTATACATGTACATGTAAGCAGTTGAGTTGCTTTTAATATACATGAAGCCTTCTGAAGTCAAACAGAACACAACTTACAGTGTAGGTCATAAGTTCTATGGAAATGGTTTGCTACTCTCAACAGACGTTTCGGCTAATGCTTAAGCCTTCATCAGTGATACGAAAACGAAGTTTGTTATCATACGTTATTTAAAGTAACATAATGCGAAGCTTGTGCGTATGGCCATATAATCAGTCATGCTCGCGTGATGCCTTTGTAGGCTTCTGGAAGTACAATATTATCGTTTCCAGCGTTCAGGTCCAAAGTAGAGTGCCAGGTTTCAAGGAAAAGTCGCTTGTGTTAATTTGATTCCAAACCAACGACTTTGACGTTAGCAAAGTTCATGTTAGGGCTGAATTGGTGGACATGACTTGCGACTTTGGAGTTCTGGTTAAAACTTGCCACTGCCTTTTTGTGCTGCACAATTCGGGTCTTCAATGATCTTTCCATCTGGCCATAGTACACAAAATTACACGTGTGTATTCTTATGACATCACCTGACTACACTTTTTCCATTTTTAAACACAACCTAGGTCAACTTATGTGCTTTAGCTTCAAGTACATATTCACCAACAGAAATACAAGGTTAAAAAGCTAGGTAAATAACAGTTCACAAACACAATTGTTGATACTTTCACTATTTCCATCATTGTCTGTGGGATCTGACAGGAAATACATACACAGTAGGCTTGAATACAAAACCTGCAACTTTGAATTTCAAGCTGGACCTTCAAAAATGTCAGTAAGCTTAAAAATCTGTATGTCACATTAAAGAAACCTTCATACATAAATCTTGTCACGGAAACAGGGTGTTCCAGCTGGTCTTAAATCTGGTGTGGGCTCCTCCTTTGGACACTGGATGGAAATCTTGATTTACATGTACACCATGTTCAAATGCATGTGAAATGTTTGAAGGAATCACCAACAAAGTGTGTGAACTTCTCTGACATTAAATGTGAAATACTGTGTGAAAAGGATAACATCTTTTCATATACTTTTTCATAAGCTTTCAACATGGAAAATTTTTACATGCATGTAAAATTAGCCTTTGAAACCTTTTGAAAATGTATGAACACTGTGTGAAAACAACCCTCATTTTAGACAGTATGTCACAAAGTTTTTCACATGTTTGCATCTGGTAGTGATCAGGGTTCCATATTGGTTTTTTCTCCAAGTCGTCAGCCGGTATGCCAGATGGCATAGCTGCCCTGGCAAAATTTTACTTGCCCGATAATAGGGAAGAATAGCAAATGCACAGCATATAAAATGGAGTTTCCTTTTTTACTACATGTATTTCATGTGACCTGTCTCCCAGAGCATCATGTCCATAGTTGTGGTAGTCAGTGGACACACAAAATCCAGGTACAGTTGAAAACCAAGGCCTTTTCAACTGCCATGAAGGCTGAAAGGAACGCTTTTGCTCGCTTTTGGCTTGTTTTTCCAAAGTATTAACTTTACTAAACAGATAGAGTGGAAATTGGATAATAAAGTCTCGTAGCATTACTGCATTCCTGAGTAGTACAAGAGACTGAAATTCTTGATGGGAAGTACTGGATATTTTCTCGAAATCGACTTTTCTGCAGTTAATGCAATTACCATACGTTAATGAGGCAACATTTTGCCCCTATACTTTGTAACCTCTTGTTAGGGACCATCTAGGCTGGACATTCTTACGGGAGGTTCCACTGTATTAAAGAAAAAAAACATTTTTAATGTAAAGGTCACAAATCTTGATCAGTACTGCATGTTGTTGGTTTCTGTTTCCCTTTTATTGCTATAATTTATTTTGTGTGCATTGCACATATTTACATGTATATGCTTCAATAACAATAGACACCTTAAGATCGAGGTTTACCGCGGACCGCAAACCGCGGTTTCAGGTTTGCGGTTTGTCGTTTGCGGTATGCCTCCTTCATGTATTAAGAATCGCGTGATAACGATAATGTGCTTCCATGCCGCCATATTGGATTTCAACGTTGTGCAGCAGTTGTCGTTCAAACCTTGTAAAAAACAAAACTTTTGTCTTCTTAATATTAAAATTCATATGAAATGAAAGAAAAAGGGTTTTTCTGTATATCAGTGCCAGGCATACGTGGGATCACAAAACATTCATGCAAATAAAAGTTGACGGAAATGACTTACGCGAAAACCTACCTCTTGCCGTCGAAAACGTGGAAAATTTCCCGTAAACGTGAGGTTGAAGTCTGGTCACGTGACCTGCAGAGGTTTGCAGTCCGCGGTAAACGTCGATCTTAAGGTGTTTATTAACAAGGTTGCACCCTCCCCCCAAAACAGGTGTCATAACATCCCTACCTCCCCATAATGGCCGCCTCTCTACAATGCCCACTGTCATCTGTCCCCAAGGTGGCCATTGTGGAGAGATTTGACTGTTAGTAATAATTTTTCTAACAAGATATCCATATCTGCAAATGACGTCTTTACAGGTTGACATTTAGAAGGAAGTGTGTGGGACAACAGCAATGACATTAGCCATGCAGACAAGAAGCGCATCAGATTTTCAGAGAGGCCTTCTTAGGAGATCTTCACAAAATTCAACTTCAAATCCCAGCAGTCCAGTAGTTGAAGTTGTTGACTTTTGTAGAGGTAAACCAAGGCTTGTTGAGCTTGAGAAACAGTTGTATTATCTGGCAAATGGCGATGGGAAGTCACAGGAAGTGATGAAGACATGCCAGTCACTGTTATCTGACTGTGACAGTGTAAATGGTATCTTCAATGTATTTTGTTCCTGCAGTTGGGTAGACAGATATCGCGATCCTGTTATCTCGCAACTCTTTTATGAACTTGTCAGCTCACAACATGCCAGCAGTAATGGTACATTGTTACTTGCCGAACTGGAAACAGCCTGTGAAGAGCTGCTGAAAGTTCTGACCCATCTTGGAACTCCAAACACACTGCAATTTAATGTAGTTTCTCTGTTGTACAATCTAAGTAGATTAAGCTCCCTACCATCCTCACACCAGGAAGCTGTACAAAGCTACTTAGAAGAAATTGCCAGGGCTCTGTGGCCCTATAGCAAACCATCTGCTCCAAATTTGTGGGTGAATGAGGCATTTTGTGATGCTCAGTGTGATATTCTGAAAGCTTGTGGCAAGTTTCTTGAAGAAAAGTGCCCAGTTAACACAGAAAGAACATTCCAAATGATCAGTGGGAAGCTCGTATCTGGAGATATTTCAAAGTACTCGAGGTTTCGGTTGTTGGAAATTAGGGAATTAAAGTCTTCTGGTTGGAAAGTTTCAGCAGCAACCATGAATTACTACAAACAATCCTATTTAAAGGTGAGTTCAATTTGTTTCCACCTTTTGTACATGTAGTTCAGGTCATCATCAAACTCAATCAAACTCAGGGAAATGATTGGGTTTGACTGGGTTTTAGCAATTGAACACAATAATTAATTATTATCATATGACTTGGGTTTGTAGCCGATCTAACACGTGCTCTGATTGGCTAATACTAGGGCATTATTCTCCCGTAATGCCCACGGGCCGATTACGGGCCTGCAAATGCCAAGCAAAAAGCCATATAATAAACAACTTATTAACCTCGAACGTTCGGTCTTTACGGGAAAATCTCAAACCTCGGCCTTGCCATATTGACCTCACTATCGCTCGGTCAATACAGCAAGGTCTCGGTCCGAGATTTTCCCGTAAAGACCTCACTCTCGGTTAATAAGTAGTTATTAATCCAGGCATGTTGATGTGTCCAACTGAAGGGGATCTGAACCAAATTTGGATTGGCATGATTTAATTCCTATCCAGATATCAAATCCCCTCTGCAACATTTTTTGCACAATTGGAAGAATTCTTGCACACTTGTCAATGAAGAGCTACCTTGTGTACATGTACATGTACTTGACTGGTTGATGAAAGAACCTGAACTTGATTTATACAGTGTCAACCAAAGATTGATGCCATAAAATTGCCAAAAAAAAGTTTGCAGTGAAATGACTCACTTGGCTCATTGTTCCACATGTGTTTTGACCATTTTATGAAATTTATATGGTCTTTTAGAGTGAAAACCTTGGTAAAAATCTAGTGGGTTTGTTCGCTTTTTTGTTGTTTATGACCTGCTAAGCAAGTCAATTATTTGTTTTGCATTTTGTAGGTTATCAAACCGTCCAGGAAAGATAAGTTACTCAATGATGTCAGTCCATCTTCAAAGAATGAACTTAACACAACCAATCCCATAGAAGAAAGCAAGAACCAAACAAACTTCAAACCTGTGACAGTAGTGAGAATAAGTGAAAGTGAACTACGGATTTCTTGCCAGAACATGCAGGAAGAACTTCTAACCCAAGTAATTGCTGAAGAGAAAAATTCTGTGGTTGATGACAAATCCTGTTCATTGGGTGATTGCACTGAACTTTTAGCTAAACTGACAATCTCTGACAAAGAGCCATCAAATGTTTCTTATATCAAGGGGAATCCTTTTCTGCATAGGACAGATTTTGCTAAAGTACAGCAGCCAGGGAACTCTGATGAGGATGGAGATGGAGTAGGAGTTAGATTTGACAAAGGAAAAGAGGAAACAAAACATCTCGAGACCCAAATTTCTTCTCAAGATTTCACTGAGGATAATCTTGGACGAGCATCCTCTCCCAGCAATAGTGATGGCAGTGATGATGTTTTTGCCAACACAAGCAGACCTGCTAGTGCTGAGATTGATGCTGGTCACAAAAATCAAGTTCTTCCAGCCCTTCATCGAGGTGAATTCAAGAAACCAAGACGACCCTTTAAGAGTGACTCCTCAGTGATCTCCAGAACTGAAAGCGTAGAAGCAATGACAACATTATTGTCCAATGCCAAGGAAAGCAGCTGTAACAGTAAATCAATTCTTGCTAGAAGTCAATCTGAAGTGACAACTTCCATTGAGCGCAAGAACATTTCTTGTGATGTGACAACTGAAACTGATGTGGTCACAGTACCAGTTCTAAATGACCTTGATAAGGATTCAAAAATTGTTTCTAATGAAAGCAAAATTGGCAATGAACAGGATCATAGCACTGGAAATGTTATGGAAAACTGGAGAGAAAGAAAATTACCAAGTACAGACAACTCCTGCGGGGACCGGAATGGGGATACATCAGTAAGGCAAACCTGGAGGGAAAAAACTCTCTCATTTAGTACTGCTGTTGACTCTGACTCCCAAGAACAGAAGAACGGTCCAAGTTCAGTTATGCAAAACTGGAGGGAATGCCAGTTGGTAGACTTGAAAGAATCTGAAAGCAGTAATTCCAATAATGCATCCAGTGAAAACTGGAGGGAAAGAAAGCTCTCATTTAGTAGTACATGTACTGTTGACTCTGACTTCCAAGAACACAAGAATGGTCCAAGTTCAGTTGTACAAAACTGGAGGGAACGACCATTGGTAGACTTAAAAGAATCTGAAAGCAATCATTCTAACAATGCATCCAATGAACACTGGAGAGAGAAAAACTCTGACAATTTGGGTGACTTTTGGAGCAAAGGTTCACATCACCAGAATTGGCGGGACAGGAAATCAATCAGTGTAGATGAGTCTAGGAAAGATGCTGTATTTAATCCTTCATTTGGTGGAAGATCAAAAAGGCACAGCACTGGCGATCTCCAACTTGTAAGGCAGAATTCTAACGAGAAAGGTTTGTAACTTGTTATTGCACTTATTGAACAGTACACTTCCTTATACAGTGGTCAGTACTTGTTTCAAGCTGTACACATTACTACTGTACGTTCGTATAGTTTACCTAGTAACCCAAGAATTTGTACCGGTAGTATACATGTATATTTCCACTCTACCAGTGAATTGTTGTATCACAAGACCTCCTTCAAAGTGAACAGAGACTTGCCCAAGGCAAGCAGAATTTGAGAGCTGCTTGTCCAAAGGGTAACTAAGCTGCTAACCCACATGCATGTACATGCAATTTGTAATATTACAAATTGCGATTACATGGAAACGGAAAACCGTTCGGAAACGGAAAACTGTTAGTGTACGTTTTTGCGTGAAAGGTCACATATAGTTTTGTTTTTCCAGAAAAACACTCTCCAAGTGGAGGTTTTGGGCTTCCTAAACCCTCAGGACAAGATGATCAAACATTGACCCCAAGGTAGGTTTGTGAGGCTGTACACAGTGTACATGTATAGCCCCGGCAGGCAGGATAACAAAGTTAGCAGTATTTGGCAGAAGGCCAAGCCATGAATTTGTTATTAGTCAAACTTAGCAACTCCCAGTGTGAAGTGGGTGAGAAGTAATTAAAATTAACTGTTATACATGTGACAGGCCATTGTTCTCGTGAACAGCCGTAATTATGGTGCAATGGCATTGGAGCTGCTAAATTTTGTCCCCTTGCCTTTCTCTTCACAGCTTCACTGTTAAACATTATTTTGCCGGTTTTAAAAACAATAACAGCTCTATGTGCTTCATGTACAGTACATGTATGCAAGGGGACATTCCATTAAGTGGAAAACAAGAACAATGTATGTTTTAACTTTTTTAAGACGGAGCCTACTTTTGTTAGTGTGTACACATATCTGCACATTATGCAAGACATGGTGAACAAAATGGCAGCCTGTTTGTTACTGAAAAACATTGAACTGGTCTTAACAAGTGCTGCAAAATTACATGTACCGGTAAAGACCATGTGGTATACAACAAAGATGGGTGTACAATTTGATCCATTGACAGCTTTTACAGTGCATGCATCTCAACATGGTGGCAAGAAAATTTGAAGTGTTTTAGCTCATTTTCTTTTATAACTACTTTATCTTTCATGGCTTCTACATTTACTTTTAAATTAATGATTGTACTTTATAATCTGGTGACCAAAAACATTGTGTGGAATTGTTCGTTTTCTTTGTTTTCAGTGATGAACTTCCCATGCAACAAGAACTTCACGAGGTTCAAATAACAGAGGAGGAAAGCCAAGGTTAATGATTCTTTTTGTTGCTGGTCAAGGAAAAGTCTCTATGGGTTAAATTTTAAGAAAAAGATAATTATTTACATTTTCATTTTCATCTTGTTTTTTTTACTCTTCGCAGATCTAAAAGGGTGGAAATTGGGAGAAATCAAGGTTGGTGTGTATGAAAAACATCCATACTACAGATTTACTTTTTTTCAGTCCCTGTTGGCATCTTAGTACATACATGTACTTGCATGTAGACTTGTATTGATAGATACACTGTAGTTATTTTCAATAAGACAGTGTTGGCATATAATATTTCAAGGAAATGTTGACCAAATCAAACCAAAACCAATCACAGCAACTTGCTTGCACATGTTTTCCCAGGCTTTATGCTACATGTACATACACAGTACATGTACCTACAAGTATTTTTTGACTGGTTCACTGGATTGTCTGTGAAGTTTCAATGTATTGACAACACTTAATGAGAATGCTGATATACAAGTAAGTGTAACTGCCACAAAATGAAATACAGCCTTAAGTTATAATGTACTGGGAATCAGTTTGGGCCCATCAACTTAAATTCATTCATTTTGTGTAAGAGGTATTGTAATATTAACTTTTAATTTTTTCTGTTCTAGCATGACACTGGCTGTAGGGTATTTCTTAATAGAGAAAAGTGTGTAATTGAAATAAGCGGTGACCCTTATCAGTGCAAGGTAATTAGTGATTGTGTGTCTAGTGTCTTAAGGTTGTGCTCTATTGTATTTGTACTGATTTATGCAGATTTTGTGTTGCATGTACATTGTATTGAATTTTTTGTTTTAGTATGGTATAATGTTTGTTTGTTTTTGTTTTGGTATGAAATAATATACTAAACATGAAAGACCATATTTGACCACCAAACAACGAGCAGAGTTGAATATACAGTATAGCAGTGACACATACAGTGCAGCAGAGTATTGTTGATTAACTTTGAGGTGTTTGGAAATGAGGTCAAGCACTGTCTCGAGTGTTAAATATAATATCTTCTCAATTGGAACTAAACTAAAAATCTATGTTAATTTAAATAGGATATCCAAACGTCAAATTCATGATTTCCTTTGTGTAAACTTGATGAATCATTAACGAGTTTAAGAAATTTAGTTCTCATATTTGTACACATTGGGTATGTTTTGTTGTCAGTTTTTTTTTTTGTTTTTGTCATGATTATTTTCTTGTTGTTCTACTTCAATGTTAGTGCCTACATGTATTTTATGATAGCTATAAACATTGGGGTATCTTAAATAATAATTAAAGGAGACAATGTAAATTAGAATGTAAATGCACAGTAATATTATAATCTGTATAATAATTGTACAGTGCAGCTCAGATATATCCGAACTGCGCATACGCATTTTATACGTGCGTATTTTGCGTATACGCGTATGTCAATACGCGCACATGTTCGCGTATATACGCGCACATATGCGCGTATATACGCGCGTATATGGCCCTTTGTTATGCATTCTCATAAGTTTCTTTATTTGAAGCATTGTTTGTCAAACAAAGGACATTTGTGGGAATGAAAAAGCTAGCTAAATTTGCATATGGTTAAAATGTCATGCTGATCAATGAAAGCTATCATTTTCCGAGTTTTCGATCACGGCGCAAATTCACCGACAAACGACCGTTTTTCAACATTTGCTCGATCTTTAACTACCAAAAATGGAACTAAAATTGAAACAGTCGCTTCCACTCCCTCTTTTAACACGCTGTTTTCTATTTTTTTGTTTTTACAAGGAAAGATCTTTGTTGCGGCACGCGTCGCCAAGTAATTCGCGAAATGTTTACTACTGCTGTCTGAAGCGTTGTATAGATCCTCGTCGAAAAAATGATATCTCCGGTTATATTTGACAAAGATCATTCATTCAAATTTAAAATAATCTTTCCTTGACGGAAGAATTATTTATCAAACTTTCAATAGTGCACCGCTTACGTTAGTTGTTTATTTATTCTCAGTTACGGCACGCGTCGGCAAGTTGCGAAATATTTCAAGCTTGAAGCGTTCTGAAGATCTCCGTCGAAAAAAATGATATCTCCAGTTCTATTTGACACAAATCATTCATTTAAACGGTAAAATACTCTTTCTTTAGCCAAAGGATTGGTTATCAACATTTCTATGGCGCGCTGTTCAGGTGTAGCTATTTTTCCTCGGGAAAAACCTCTGTTTCTGGACCGGTCGGCAGGTCTTTCGCAAACTGTGTATTAATTGTCTGAATGAGTTCCGCGATTTGCGTCATAAAGTCTGATATATTCCGGTCTACCTGACACAAATCGTTCATTCAAACGGTAAAATACCCTTTTGTCTCTAAAGGTTTGGTTATCAGAGCTTCTATGGCGCTCAGCTCAAATTTAGTTATTTTTGCTTTAAGAAAAAGTTCTGAGTTTCGGCACGCCTTGGCAAGTCGTTGCGAAATATTTCATGCCTGAAGCGTTCTGAAGATCCTCGTCGAAAAAATTATATCTACAAGTCTATTTGACACAAATCGATCATTCAAACAGTAAAATACTCTTTCTTTAACCAAAGGATTCGTTATCAACGTTTCAATGGCGCAATGTTCACGTGTAGTTAATTTTTCTTCGGGATAAAGTTCTGTTTTGGCACGCGTCGGCAGGTTATTTGCAAACTGTGTAGTGTCTGAATGAGTTCCGCGACCGCATCAAAAAACTGATATATCCAGGTTTACCTGACACAAATCGTTCATTCGAACGGTAAAGGATTGGGTATCAAAGTTTCTATGGCGTGCAGCTCACATCTAGTTATTGTTGCTTTAATTCTGAGTATAGGAATGAAACATAATTTGTTTTATTTTAAAACATACAATGTTATTTACTTACAATATAAAAGTCCTAAAAAATACTCTTTCCTTAGCTAAAGAATTGTTTATCAAAGTTTCTATGGCGCGTCGTTCGTGTTTAATGGTGTTTACTTATTTTTTACTTCAAGAAAAAGTTTTGTGCTTCAGCCCGCGTCGGCAAGCCGCTTACGAAATGTTTATTTGTGTGAAAGACCCTTGTGGAAAAAATGATATCTCCTGTTCTATTTGACCCAAATCGTTCATTCAAACGGTAAAATACTCTTTCTTTAGCCAAAGAATTGTTTATCATAGTTTTTTTGGCGCGTCGTTCGCGTTTAGTTATTTTTTACTTCAAGAAAAAGTTTTGTGTTTCGGCACGCGTCGGCAAGTCGCTTACGAAATGTTTATTTGTGTGAATTATACCTCCAGTTCTATTTGACAAAAATCATTCATTCAAACGGTAAAATACTCTTTCTTTAGTCAAAGACTTGTTAATCAAAGTTTCTTTGGCGCGTTGCTCACGTTTAGTTGATTATTCTTCAAGGAAATGTTTTGTGTTTCAACACGCGTCGGCAAGTCGCTTACGAAATGTTTATTAGTGTGAAGCGTTCTGAAGATCCTTGCCGAAAAAATGATATCTCCAGTTCTATTTGACCCAAATCGTTCATTCAAACGGTAAAATACTCTTTCTTTAGCCAAAGAATTGTTTATCAAAGTTTCTTTAGCGCGTCGTTCGTGTTTAGCTATTTTTTTCTTCAAGAAAAAGTTTTGTGTTTCAGCCAGCGTCGGCAAGTCGCTTACGAAATGTTTATTAGTGTGAAGCGTTCTGAAGATCCTTGTCGAAAAAATGTTATCTCCTGTTCTATTTGACCCAAATCGTTCATTCAAACGGTAAAATACTCTTTCTTTAGCCAAAGAATTGTTTATCATAGTTTATATGGCGCGTCGCTTACGATTAGTTAGTTATTCTTCAAGGAAAAGTTTTGTGTTTCGGCACGCGTCGGCAAGTTGCATGCTTACCGTGAGCATGTTTATTATGTGAAGCGTTCTGAAGATACTTGTCGAAAAAATGATATCTCCAGTTTTGTTTGGCACAATTCTTTGGTTCAAGTGTTAAAATAATCTTTCTTTGACGTAAGAATTGTTTCGCAAAGTTTCTGTGCGCCGCCCGATCACGTTTCGTTATTTAATTCTCTTCAAGGTAAATTTGTGTGTGTTCAGTCGACACGGCTCAAGTCGCTTGCTTGTCAAAATATAGAAAACTCTTTCTCGCTCTGTGGCAAGCTGTCAAGCCATTGAAAATAACAATGACCTGTAAGAAAAGAAAAAAACAATAATACTCTTCCCAGTAGACCGCGACACCCACGAATTTTTTTGCCGCCTTCTGAGCAACGTTTTTGATGCCGCGAGTTTATTTCAAACCAATCACGTGGTACATTGAAATGCACCACGTGAGGCCATTTTTGTTGCGTGTCGCGTCATGACTTTTTGGAACTGCGTGATGTTCATTCACAACATGTTTATCTTCAAGAGGAAAACTTACCATGGTTTTTGTCTGTCATAGAACTGTCAGCACGCCGCTGTTTATCAGCTGAAGATAAAATATGATCAGGACAAATTCGGGGTGGTTTTCTTAGACGCAAAACGCCTGGTAAGCTTTCCGCTTGAAGATAAACATGTTGTGAATGAACATCACGTAGTACAATAAAGTTATGACGCCACACAGAAAAAAATGCCCTCACGTGGTGCATTTCAATGTACCACGTGAATGATTTGAAACATAGTCGCGGCGTCAAAAACGTTACTCTAGAAGGCGGCAAAAAATTCGTAGGTGTCGCGGTCTACTGGGAAGAGTAATACGTTAGCTCATACATACCAATGAGGCATACGCGTATATACTGTATACGCGTATGTGCGTATATGCATACGCGTATGTGCGTATATGCATACGCGTATACGCGTATTGGGCCGACGCGCATTACGCGTATATTTTGGTTCGGACATATCTGAGCTGCACTGTAACTTATTTTGTCCAAATAAAAAGATAGTAATAATTAATAGTATTAGTAATAGTAATAGAATTATTGATACATGCACTGTATATTGTGGAAAATGATGAGTGGTAACAACTCTTGTTCACAAAAGTACATGTATTGCAGAAAACTGACATTTTTTGCTTAAGGCCAGTTTTCAGTAGCATCGGAGTCGTCAGAGCACTTATGACCTACAGCTGTAGTCAAAATTGGAGTCGTGAGCAGTGTCATGTGCTTGATGGAATCGGAGTGGGGAGTTTCCATTGCTTCGGATTCCGTTATGATCCAGTGAAATCTACCGTAGATTGTCAGAAGCAAAAGCAGAAGAACCAGCAAATCACAAGGCCCGGAATAGAGCATTGTGATTAGTTTATTCTTCCGCATCTGCTTCTGACTCCGACAATCTAGTTTTCACTAGATCGGAAGTGACAGAGTCAAAAGCATAATGGGTGTTCTGCTACCGACTCTGTTAGTTTGATTTTCACTAGATCATACCGTCTACGCTTTTGATTATCGTAACAATTACGACTCCATCGCTAGTGAAACCAGCCTTTACAGTTGTAGCTCATACATGTAACTATCAACGGCACCAGTTTAATCTCTATGCAAGAGACAATTGAGGTGCCAGGCTCATCTTGTTCTTCCAAGGATATCCCCTTGAAGAATATTCCACCATATATACACAGGGGTTTCATAAATGTTTACAGCAATAGGGCAACTATTTATCTGAACAACTTTGTGACAGATACTTTTCACCAGATGGTCAAATCAGCTGGGCATTTTGCCCAGCGCCTGGTCTTCATGAAACCGCTGTATGCATGCAGAAATGAAACAGTCAATACTAAATTAAGATATTTGCTCATTTTCTTATCTACTGCAGGTTGCGAAAAAGAGAGTGTACAGTGTTATTGCTGCACTTCAAGAAGAGTTTGTGAGTAAAACTTTGTTATTTTTTTGTAGTATTAAAGATGGCGTCAGATACAAGAAATGGGACAAAACATCCTCCCAGGCCCTCCAGCAGGCAAAAATATATTTATATGGCTTTATTTTAACAAGGATAAAAAAAGAACAATGACTATTGAACTAAGGACTGGATAACTACTGTGATATTTTCAAGACTTGATGTTTTTTTCCCTCTTGGAGTAACCTGCAGTGGGTACTGTGAGGTTTGATCAGATTCAGTATGTGAATTTTTCCTAGAGCTGCTGTAAAGTTGACACCATCAACCTTTCATGTGCATGTTTTATTAAGGGCTATACTTGCAAGTTGATCAACTGTGAAGATGTTTTAGCCTGCCTGGTTTGACCATTTTGCAGGGAAATAATGAATGTGACTGTACCTTGGGTTCAGTTCAATAAGTATGTCCTGCCCGTAAAAACCTAGTGCTTTTATCTCGCTGAAAACCTCCAAGCCTTTAAGTGAAACCCTTGCCTTCTTGCTCACCCAGAAAACGTGCATTGTGACTGTACATCAGGTTTCCAGAGAAATTTTCAGGGCAGGGTGTCAAAAAGAAAATCCCAATTCAAAAATTCCAATGGATCAATTCCCACTGCTCCCACCAAATCACTTTACATTTTCTATTAATTTGTCAGGTCATGTACATATAGCTGATCTTATCGGGTTTTTACCTTTATCCTTTACCTACCTTACCTACATGTAGCCTGATTTTCTCTCCAACGAAGGACTAACACTCAAAACGTCAGCTTTCGAATCTCTTTACGGTGGCAAATTCACATTGTCAACTCGTTTGATAAAACCAAATTATCTTGATCTTCAGACTGTCCAGGTCTCTCATGTGGAACACAGTACATGCTAGAAACATTTTGGTACCATTTTAGGCCTGGGTATAATGCAGTTGTACTTTGAATACCATTACATTTACTGTATGTGCAGTACATGTGCATTGCTGATCTAAGTCATTAATAATACTGTGTACTCTACTGTTATTCTGTCAGGGTGCCCTTGTTCCACTCTCAGATGAGGTTATTGAACATCTTCAAATGGAAGGTTGCAATCTGCTGGCTCAACGACTTGCACTGCTTTCTGGGGCTAGTGTCAAAATGATTAATGGTATGTTCTGTTCCTGCATCTGTACACTGTATGCATTCAGAGTGCTAGGCCAGGAGAATTATCAAACCCTTTAGAGAATCAACTCAGTGTGTTGTAACCTAGATGATCACTGCTCAATAGGGGGTTCAAAACCAGAAAACACTATGCTAAATATAGTTTTTATGGTATCACAATGTTATTGGAGATGTACATGTGCAACTACATGTTACATGTCTGTCTTTTGTTTTGGCAATGGACCTTGTTGCTGTAGATAAATATATGTACAATATAAGGGTGTAAGAACCAGTGTTAGTAAAATCTAATGGTGTTTGGATGACATCATTATCAAGCTCAAAGTACATGATATACTGGCTCAAGTACCATGATGGCTAAGCCAATGAAAAGTCTCGAATTGCATTATCCAATGATCCAATTTTTTAATAATTGACAGTTATTCCATGAGCGTACATTGGATATGAGATGGTAAATAGCCAACGAGGCCTGTAGGGCCGAGTTGGCTATAACCAATCTCATATCCAACAAGCGCGAATGGAATAATTGTTTTATTAAATTCTCAACCTTTGGTTTTGCTAAATTTTATTAAAGTCTAAGAAACGACCGGAACGTGATGCTGAAAATTTTATGCTGAGTGACATTTGCTGCGTTCATTTCCATATAAGGTCAAACGTAGGTATAATGGCTGGTAACCGAGATCTAGTGAACCAATCAGGGGAGCTAGAATTGCATTATCCGAGGTTGAGAATTTAATAATTCCAGTTTTTCTTTGCCTGCTGAATACTGGTGTAAATTGGCACATGTTTTTCCTTTGTCTAGATACACAATTCTTCATATCAGGTCACCGTACTTGTGTGACCCTTGCGAAGGCACACCTTGCCAAGATTAAGGTTATGGTAAGTGCATCTGTTCAATCTGCATTGCCATGCAGCTACTGACTGTGTGTATAAGAAATGAAAGGATAAGTAACAGCTTGCTATTGGAAGAGTCATGCTGTCTAATGTCTAGACACTGAATCATGAAAGAAAAATAGTTTGTTGACATAAAACTATGCACAAACTAAGACAATATACTAAAAAACGTTGTGAAGGGTTCTGTACTTCGAATTTCACAATTCTGATGATTTAAGATTGGTAAAAAGTCAGACCTGCATGGACATACTTTTACCTAGGGGGGTAACTGTGGTGCTGCATCGGTGGGAGTATTACAAGATAATTTGGTTTTATCAACTGAGTTCATAATGTGAATTGGCCACCGTGAAGAGATTTGAAAGCTGATGTTTCGAGCGTTAGCCCTTCATAGATAAAATCAAATGATACTTGTACCTACTTTATCTTTTTTTTTTTTTCCGAGAGGCCTTTTTAAAGTAACACGTATAGCTATATGTTTGACAGCTGAGATACACGGATGACCCAGATGTCCAAAGCCCAAGCCAACAGAATGATAGCGAGGAGAAATATCAACTAGTAGAGAAACTCTTCACAGCTCTGAGAGAAAGACCAAGGGCTGCAACAGGTACCAATGTATTACTTGCTCATGCTTTAGCTCCCATATTAACTTCCATATGAAAAGGTCGGGGATGTTCATTGTCTCGCTTGGGGGTATAAGTCAAGGATTCTGGTCTCACTTAAAGCATTGATGATGAAGTGCCACTTTTTTTAGCTGTCAAAGTATCTTTTAGGGTGCACACAAAGAAATAACGAAAAAAAAAACGCTCTTGCTTCTAGGCTGGATTTCCGCCAATCCCTCAAGTCCTGTCTACAAGTGTGGGCTCCTTTTCTGAACAGCGGCTGGAGCCTATTGCGTTTTAAGTGGTGTCTTTTGGGGGTCAAATAAAGCTCGAGCCACGCCCACATTGTTCTTCCACAGAGCATTCCTTACCTTTCCATATGAGAGTCTTCCCTGGGATTTACATGTAGATCTAATTGAGAACGAGAAGATCAAGACATCACGTGTTTGAATACACTTGACGCACTTATTAAAATCTAAAAGACGATATGAAAACTGTTAATCACGGTGGTTTGATATAAAAACTGTTTAACTTGAGTGGTTTCCACAGGTGAGGTGATCTTTTCGAACTAACTTTTGTAAAAGAAAACCTAGCTAGTCAATTTGCCCGGTGTCCAGCCCTAAATGAATCCCCCTGCTTGAAAGTGGTTGAGATGGGACAACTTTGTCCAATTTAACAAGCTTGGTGGGATCTAGCAGTTAAATAGACTGATGTTTTTACACAATTTATGGCAACAGATCCTGGCTGTAGAGACCAAGTCACCATGCAAGAAAGCTTATCAAGAGATTTCTTACTGAGTTGTGCCTTGTCACCAGTAGCCAGGCAACGCCCTGCTGGTCTTAGCTTAGACAGAACAGAAGATTGGGTCAAGGATATTGTCTTGATTAATGTAAGTATCCTATATGTTATAGACTAGGTTTGGGGCAGTAGATTCGATTAAAAATGTGGTTTTTAAGATAATTTGCTGTCCCTTGTGATAGTTGATTGGTGTACAAACTGAGACTTAAAGAGGGCTCATACACATTTAGCTACTGAATGACATTTTGCTTTGTTTTCTATGAATTTGGAAGTTCACAGATGGTGTTTGTCTACAGTGTGTTATTATTCCTACTAAGTAACCTTACGATTCGTAAATATGTTGTAGTTTTTTTTTTTACCCTCAATAGCAAAATGACATGTTTTTATCACTTTCTCTGGGCTGCTTTCCCTAACTTCCATTCAATTTGTCCTGGGGACTTCAAGCGAGGACGAGCCTCCTCTTGCAGGGACTATATGCTAGTTAGTGCACACAGGGACAGTTTGAAAGAGCAATGCATACCATGTGACGTTGAAACTTGAGGTTATTTGGCACGAATTCAAAGCTGCTGAATTTCCTGCAACATGTTGCGGGGACAAAATTTACCCCTCCCCTCCCCCCCCCCCCCCCCCACAATAAAACTTTTTTGCGAACACGTTCCCCAGTATGTGCCGATCTCTCTGGCTACCTTGTGTTATAATATTGAAGAACACATGATCCTCACTTATTAATTCACCATTTCCTCATCAGGCGAGGAGAGGGGAACAGGCAGTTCTAGAGAAGAAAGGTTTTGGATTACCTACATCTGATTCAAGACGACCATCAAATTAAACCATACATGCATACCTTGCGAGGATCGAACTGAGACCATTGTCTTCTACAATTCTTGCTTGCGTTAGAACTTATGAACATTTTATTGAATTATGTTATGTTTTGAAGGCATGTATCTTGTGGGATTACGAGAGAAAAAGACTCTTGGAAAGTGCTTTGATTTGATTGTCCTGTACGGCAAAAAAATTGTTTTGGGACGAACCATTGTACCCATGGTACATGTATTTTTGTGGCGGGGGGGGGCTGTGGGGGTCTGGGAGACAGATACGATATTTATGTCAACGACGAAGTATACATGGCAGTGGCTGGACCATTTGTGCATAACTCTTCCTCTTCTTAAAGTTTATTTTCCTTCCCTAATTATGATTGAACAGAATTACAGAATTGAAGGAAACTTTATTTTACCCAGCATTTAGCCTGTGTAGCAGGCGTTTCTGAAAAAGCACGCGAAGGAAACGAAACTGCGAGTGAGTGCAAAAAACTCACCCCCTCCCCACTTCTTCCCAATTTATTGCTCACCCCAGGTGCGCTCTTTCGCTCGCCTGCTTGCTCGCTTGGTTGATCTTTCCGCCTGGAAAAGGAAAGGAAATGGCTGTTACGCAGGTTACCCAGCATTTTCCATGGGCATACAAATTTGAAATGGTAATTCGTTCCAGTTGTTTGAAGTGAATAAAATAAATGTTCGAGTCAACATGTGAAATGAGGTTGAATGTTTATGATGATGCGCTTAGCTACAACTAGTTAGTTCTCATAGGGCATGCTACTTAAACTGAAAGAAAGAATTATATGAAATAAACGTAATAGGCGTAAGACTCCCAACTGGCGGGAGGCAGTCCAGTTGGCTATTTTCAATCACGACTGAGGAGTTTTAACTCCTGGTGTAAAAACTAGGGTCTACCGTGAAAACAACTCCAGCTTTGTTCTCAGAGCGGGACTTTAACCCGGCGTGGCACAATACATGTAGATTACCATAGCAACAATATGACCTGCTAAAACACCCTTAATTTTAGCTTTGAGTGCTTATAACTCAAAAACCAGCTTGGTGACCCCTGTTTCTTACTGAATAGCCCTTTTCACGGTTAACTTTTCTTATTTACATCACAATGTAATCTAGTACATACATATGTGAGGCAATTTCGGGCTATTTTGTAGTTTTAGCCTGAAATTGCCTCGCACACATGGTGGATTACATTGTAATGCAAATAAGAAAAACTAACCATGAAAAGGGCTATTATGATCAGCATGACAAGATGCAACGTTTTGCAAAGTTTACAAAAAATATGGGAAGTGAGTTCAGAGCCACCTTAAACTTTTGAAAATTTAAGGTTACTCTGAATCCACCCCACAGAAATTGTTTAAACTTTGCAAAAAGTTGCATCTTATCATGCTTATCATAATTCGATAACGAAGGAGATCACAGAGCTTGTTTCTGAGTTTTAAGAGCTTGAAGCTAAAATTAAGGGTGTTTTTATATTGTTGCTATGGCAACCTTTTATGCAAAATAGATTATTGCATTTTATTTACCAATCACTAAGAATTTGTATGATACCGTTATTGAAGCATCGCTTGTAAAACAGTGACAGTATTCATCCTTCAAAGCATAGCTGTTAGAAAAGTGATAGAAACTGTTTCCAGCCTCCTTAAGACAAAATGTGATAGGGGAAAAGAGCAATTTCAGCTTTGACTGGACAGAAGTAGAGTAGAAGTTTATTTATCGTGTAAAATATACATAAAAGGAAACGTCAGAGGTTATCCCTATCGAGGACGCTCCCTACATAAAATAATTGCAAACTTCTGTGTAACTGTTTTACATATCGTCTCAAAACAAAATCACTTCTAACAACACCAAATGTCGAACAAATTTTTAAGTTCATATGAAATACTTTGGGGAGGTCTGGAACCCAGTATGTTGCCATGGTAACAAAACTTATAAGCTCGTATTGTGGAGTACCTTTAGTAGAATCTAACTGCAAAGAATCAAACATCTCTGATACAAATTGGCTCAGATATCGTTTTTCATCATATATGAGCAAAATTAGGTTGAGAGATAGACGTCATCGCTTGGGTAATTTGCATAGTTCAAAAACTCGAATATCTCTGGAATGAAAAGAGATATTTGAAAAAAGTAAACAGCATTTTTCTTCTCATACAGACAACTTGTTTATGTTATAAAATGGCTTCAACAGGAAAGATGCGATTTTCATCATAGTACCACTTTAGAGCACTTCTATATTGGCCAGATTATGCGGAATTCCTGGTCTCTTACGACAATTCGTGTCATTAATTTTCGTTATGCGCCAGTTCATCTGAAAGTTAGGGAACATTGATGTTGCTCCTGTCACCGTGGCAAGAAATCTGGGGACATGGTTCGATTCTAACCAGAATCTCCAGGAACAGATCCACAAAACTTGCAAATCTGGGTTTTTCTATTTACACAACATTCGACGCATCCGAAAGTATCTGTCACAGGAATCTGCACGCACTCTGGTCCATGCTCTTATTATGGGTCGTATTGATTACTGCAACAGCCTTCTTTTTGGTTTACCCTCTGTTCATCTACTTAACCTGCAACGCTTGCAGAATGCTGCTGCTCGGCTTATATCCAACGTTTCCCGGTATAGCCACATAACACCAGTACTGTGTTCGTTACATTGGCTTCCTGTTAAATTTCGTATTGATTTTAAAATACTTCTCCTCACTTTCAAAGCTATATATGGTCACGCACCTGGTTACTTGACTGACCTAATTGCTATTAAGGTACAGACACGCTATACTCTCCGTTCAGCTAGCAGTCTTACCTTAAACCATCCAACTGTAAAACTGAAAAAGACTTTAGGGGATCGCGCTTTTTCATCGGCGGCCCCTACCTTATGGAACAGTCTGCCCCTTCATATCCGCCTTGTGGACAATTTCGAACGTTTTCGAGTTCTTTCCGCCCACGTATTTCACGAACGCGGAACCTCTCATCCTCATGTTCGTTGAAAAAGGCAAACAGTAAAAAAATATCACGTGCTTATGTCTCCCTTGTTTCCAGGGTCCTATCTCTTCCCCTTCATGTTTTCTGATTGCTATTTACGAATCTTTGTTTTGTAGCTATTGTTAGGGTTAGGTTCTATTACAACGTTGTTTACAAGGTCGGCTGCGTTGATTGCAACTTCGTATACCATGAACAAACGGACAGAGCCTTGGAAACAAGGTTAAAAGAACATAAAAGAGCGATTCGGGTTGGAGACAACACGCAAACCAATTTAGCCATAGTATAGACTTCAGCCATGCGACAATTGTAGACAAGAGAGAGACCTTTTCTCGAGGCCTGGTACTCGCAGAGAGACAACAACGCGGGAAACGAACATATTGACATCCCGGATGTTTACAAATCCCTCGCGTAACCACGCGCAGCGGTCGTTCTTTATGTTGTTTGCTGGCGTAGCACGCGCAGAATTGTGAACCGTTAGAAAGCCGTCACTCAGTTGGCTTTTTAAAGAAACCGATGAAGGCCGAAGTTGTTCGGTCGAAACGTCTTTGAAGTTTTATTAACGTTGTTTCTAACGTTAACAAGAGTCAGCGGTCAAGCACTAATTTTAATTCTGAGGTTCTATTATGTTAACTTCTTTGTTTTACGTCACTGGTGAGTGTTACAGGTTCTTACACCGAGGATGAGCCACTTTTAAGGAAAAGACCAGACATACTGTAATTTGTTACTTTATTATCTCTATTTTCATACAATGAGAATGTACGGAGCTTGACAAAAAACTTACACCAAAATGAGCCAAGCCCAACCCACCCGCTCGGTAAATTGTATAAAAACGAAGTTGACAAGTTGATTATTAACACCAGCACAAGACTAAATTCACGAGCGCGAGCTCTTAAATAATTTGACAAATATTTCCCTAAGTGATACTTATTCCCTATGCTGTTTTCCAGATTTTGAAAATTTACAGACATTTCAACAACTCGGACATTTTCTAAAATGAGAGAGAGGACGCACGCAACAGTTTGTCAGTGTTTGACCGACTAGGAACATAAACAACGTCATGAAATTGAGAAGAAAACAGTTTAAAACTGTTCCAAGAATTTCTTCCTTATCACCAGTTTCTAAGACAATTGCGCGGCCACTTTCGTCAGAACATAATCCCAGATTGCCCTGTTACTGTGACGTCACAAGATGATAACTTGACAAGATGACGGGGAAGGAAAGCCTAGGTACCTATATTCCCTTGAATCCATCACTTTTCTCGATTCCTTTTGGCCACATCTAGATGTATTTTCTGTATAAAAAAATATATTCCCTGAGATTGTCGTGAAATTTAACAATCTCTTGATCCAATTTATTACAAATTTATCTGTTCAGCAAGCAGTGGATGTTTCACTGTCATACGTGGCTGTGTTTCTGGTGTGACGCAGCACACGTTAATTCGTCAGCTTTGAATAGCTGGGTGGAGCGTATTTGCGCCTGAGATATTTCAAAATGTACAGCGGTAGACAGCTAACTAAAGTGATGACAACCACCTTCCACAAAAATTCAGTCGATACCAGGAACTTTTGGTCTGAAAAGAAAAGAGCAAGTAACAATGACATCAACACAGTACCTAATAAACAGAATACTTGATTGTTTTGATATTTTTTCATCCATTTCACTCCCTCATGTTTGGCCAAGCTGGAAATAGGAATCAATGATTTTGCCGACAGCAAACAGCATCAATTCCCGACCAGTATCTGGGAGGTCTGGGTTCGAGTCTCGTCGGAGGCCCAATACTTAAAAGCTCAGTATTTCCGACTTTGCGAAATGCTTCGCCGCCATCTTGAATATTTCAAGCAGAGGAAGGCTGAGGAGAGAAACAAAATTCCTACCAAGGGGGTCATGCGGTGAGCACTGAATAGGCGAGAGAAATCCTCGCACGTGGGCCGTAATAAGACGCCGCCAGCACTGCTGGCTAAAACTTTACCATCTTTCATAATTTATCACCAACAACTATGCGAATTTACGTTATTTCATCCACTGGCAAAGAATTTAAGCCTCTCAATTGTGAGTAAGTTAGTACGCAACCTAAAACTGATATGTTTTCAGAGGCCGGATTAATGACTTACCGAAGTAGCCCCTCAGAACGATGAGTGTACCAACATAAAGTGCAAGACTGATGACTTCAGCTAGTAACATGAGCCAGTGCCACGTGCGTATGGTCAGCGCCACCATCAGCAGCTCAGTGAGAATTAACGCAGTGAAAGTTATGGACACCACGTGAATAAAGTCCTGATCAAACAGGAGAAGGCCGCCGAACATTATAATTCCACCTGCATGGGATAGAAGAAGCTCGTTACATCGACTAGCCGGGAAAATATCGTATCCGATGTACCCCCAAGGGATAGACATTATTTTTGTTGACGCGGGGAGGGGGGCGGGTGGAAGTTGGGCAACTTCCAAAAAACTTCCAGGTTCTATTTTTTGATGTTAAAAAAATATTTACACAAGCTTTTGCCCACCAAAAAAAATCACGCACAACCTTAAGGTAAGAAAAAAATTGTGCCTCAGAAAATGGCCCACTCCCACCCTCCTCAAACAAAAAGAATGGCCTGTCCCTAATTTGTAACGCTTCTCCCATTCTTGTAAGCCGTGACAGGATGATTGCATGACAAATCAAATAATCGACATTTACCTTGATATATACTGATCAGAACCCAAATAAAGAAAGTCTTGTACGAGAGTGACCTGCCCTGTGGAGAATAAAACGAACATACGTATTTTAAATATTGTCTTTGTTGAAAACAATCTGCTATAAAATGGAAAATAATAAAATACATATGTCACCAGAGAAGGGAAACATTTGTTGCCAACCTTGGACAAATCCTTGTATAACTCTGGGTAAATTAAGGCGATGTCAGCAGGGACATCCTCGTCCAGCACGAGAGAGAACACTGGAAACATTGTGTAGACGGTGCCATAACTAAAACAGAACGACACTGCAGATAAGCTAAAAAGCAATTAGGTTTTTTTTGTCAATCTTCCAAAATGAAAGAAAACCGTTTTGATGCCATGTGGAAATGAGTGAATAAAAATCTCACGCGTTGAAAGTCGACGAGAATTTGGGGTTAACAAAAAGAGATTTGCCACGCTTTCTCCAGTCCCTACACGTTCCACAAGACCTGAAGAGAAATGGTGACGATGATGATGTGTTATAACTGGTAAACACTACAAGAAGGATACCTACCCAATCATTAAAAATCCGGAGAAAAGTGACACTGAGGCAAAATAGAACACACAAGAGAACACTGCCTGCAACATAGAAAACAAAAAGATTTGATACAATCTCTCTCCTACGGAAACTAATAACTTTCAAAGCGTCGAGTCAAATTCTGTATGTGTAAGGTGTATTTCTTTGATTCTGGAAGGATTCTTAAAGAATTAAGCAATGGATTAAGTTTTAAACTTTGTTTCTTTTATCACTTAAAGGTTATTTACCTGCATTACAGAAATAATCAGTCCTCTGTGGATCACAAACTGACCGAGAGCTGCTGAGCGCTTGTAACTGAAACAGAGGCAAATAAATTGATCATGTCTATAGTGAAACAAGGAAAACTGCTATAGGTTCCACAGTCTCACAATAAAACGAACTACTTCGTCTTTAAACAACAAAGCTCATGCCATTAACCTGTTTCTGCCGTGCCACACAAGCAGTCTTCCTAGGTATCTAAACTGCGTGATAGAGAAATCCGCTGCCAGCGAGGCTTGGCGACCTTCCTGATAACGAAATTCACAAGACCACAATCAGTCATCGAGAGTTTACGAGATAATGTTCGAAATGAAGACTTTTACTGTTTTCAAAGCCTTTGCTGTCCAGACGTTCCAAATGCACATGTTGAAGTTTTCGGTAAAAGTATCACCTTCCTTTATTTCCTTTCTCATTTCATCCATCCACTTTCATTTCGATTGACGCTACATATTTCTGGGTCTCGGCAAGTGTATTGGTTTCTTCATTGGATAATAAATGAAGGAGATGAATCACATTGAAGGCACAGGCACAAATTTCACCGCGCTCAGAAGTACGTAATGGTAATGGAACTGAGTGGAGTCCAATTCGGTCTGTAATCATACAAGTGATAACAAAATCGGACGACCGCGCAGCGGGAGTCCGTTTTGTTTATCACGAGTTTTATTACAGACCGAATTGGACGACACGAAATCTTATTGACAATTTATCATAAAAATTACAATTTCCGAGAAAAGAAGAATAGCCAAGTTACGAAAGAAAGGGAAAATTTGCATTAAAATACTGACAAAGGAGAAGTAATTTTTTTAAAGTCGCTCTGAAATTGAGATTGGTTGATTTAAACTACAACCTTGAATGTGATTGGTTGATTTGAACTACAACTTTAAACTACAACTTTAAATGTGATTGGCTTATTGAACTGTCCGATAACAACTTGGCAAGTGAATTAGTCGAAAATAGGAGTTTTTAAACCAATCACAATTATAATCATTACTGATTGATCTTACTTTTCCTTCAATCCCAACTCCAGCATCTGCTGCCTGAATCATGCTGACGTCATTTCCGCCATCGCCTAAAGTAGAACAAAAATATCACATCTTTCATCTCTGATGAGAGAACAAAACGAAACCATTCCCCGTGGAGGAGAGGGAGTGTAATGTGTTCGACCGCAATGTTGCCACATGAAATCAAACACGACCTTTGAGGTGAAAAAGACCAAAAAACTCAGCTAAAATATCTCATAACTTCCTCTAAAATCAAACTAGATGCACAGTCTGACGCCAAATACGAACTGAAACCAGAAGACAGGCCGAGTGGGTTGGGGGCCTGGAGCTGCATCTTGACATCTCACCTATTGCACATGTTCTTTTCCCAGTGTGCTTCTTTAGTAACTTGACAATATCCGCCTTCTGTTGTGGTGAACAGCGGCAACACACCACAACAGGGCACTGACACGCCAGCTCCATGAATTCGTGCTCATAGTGACGTAAGCAAACCTGCATGACGGGTTAAAAACAGGTAAATATCACGAATGACATCTCGTTTCTTTGAATTTTTCAAGTTTTTCGTTCACAATCCGTGTCAATCTTCCCCAGTATTAACCATCCTTGTTTCATTTTCCTTCGTTTTCCATTTGGCGTTTTTCTGCCTTAAAAAATTATTATTTAGAAGTTTGCTTTGATCTAAAGATGACCAAGAGATCAACCGACGCTAAAAGTGACTTACTATGTAAATTATTTAACAACGTATTATCTCCTGGTCAAAGGAAAACTACAAAATAGAAACTCACTGGGCCACTGCACCAATCAACAACAATCCTTTGGACGCAGAGTTGCGCATAGGCTCGATTACCAGCCGCTGTTTCGGGAAATGAGCCCGCGCTCATCCCCCAAAGTCTCTTCTCGGGGAGGAACGCGGCCGAGAGAGCGGAGGAAATCGAGCCTAAGTGGAGCATAGGGTACCAACAAGAATTCTCCATCCCTGTCGGTCCTTTGCAAGCCGCGAGGCCCTCTCCCGGTTAAGGTTTAAAGCCTGAACCATCTGGCACCAATACACAAACGGTAAATGGCCGTTTGCATTGTTCCGCGGAACTTGTCTCGCGCGAAAACTGCTAAATAAAAACTCAGAGCAAAGCCACATACCCAGTGGCGGAGAGGAAAAATGTCAGTCAGAAATTAACGAAAAGTGCTCGTTTTAACAAATAAGCTCAGCTACCTTGAGTTTTTAAAATTCACTACACACAACTGTCTCACCTCTAAGGAATCTCCTTTGATAATCAACGCACAATCATTTTTCCTCCTCAGTGAATTAAGTTCTAAATGTGCTTCAGAACGATTGCTTATCTGAAAGGAAATTAAAATGCCAGATTAGATGCATAATGCGCAACCATTCATGATAAACCGAAGTTAACCGTTGACCTGTTAATATACATATAGTACCTGTTTAAATGTGTAAATCATTTGGTTCCTGGCTACAAGACGTGAACTTTGCGCGATGCATGTGGCTGTTTCTAATTTATCCCCAGTAAGCATCCAAATCTGAAAGTTAACAAGGAACCACATAACATAATTATCGGTTGTTTATTATTATTATTATTATTATTATTATTATTATTATTATTATTATTATTATTATTATTATTATTATTATTATTATTATTATTATTATTATTATTATTATTATTATTTCATTGTTAGGGAGCAGAGGTAGTACAGTCTTTTGGAGTGCAGGGTGGCTCAGTTTTGAGAGCGCTCGCCTATCATCAAAGTGATTTGGTTTTATCAACTGAGTTGACAATGATTTGGCCACCGTAAAGAGATTCGAAAGCTGGCGTTTCGAACGTTAGCCCTTCGTCGGAGGGTCAGTTTCTAAAAGTTTTAGAAACTTACCCCCTTTATCATCAAAGTGGCCTGAGTTCGAACCCTGGACTCACTAGCGTTGAAATTGGGTTAAGTTCGATGTTTGTTCCCGTCCTTGTTCCGAATGTCTTTCATCGGGCTCGTCGGTTTTCCTCCCTCCACAAAAAAAGCACTTCAAATTTAAATTCGATGTCGCTAAACGAATATTTCATGACAAGTTCATTAGAATCCTTCCGTGTTTCGTGGGCATTTTTCGTTGTTCGTTCGTTCGTACGTCTGTTCAGAACTCTTCCGTGTTTCGTGGGCATTTTTCGTTGTACGTCTGTTCAGAACTCTTCCGTGTTTCGTGGGCATTTTTCGTTGTTCGTTCGTGTGTACGTCTGTTCAGAACTCTTCCGTGTTTCGTGGGCATTTTTCGTTATTCGTTCGTTCGTACGTCTGTTCAGAACTCTTTCGTGTTTCGTGGGCATTTTTCGTTGTACGTCTGTTCAGAACTCTTCCGTGTTTCGTGGGCATTTTTCGTTGTTCGTTCGTGTGTACGTCTGTTCAGAACTCTTCCGTGTTTCGTGGGCATTTTTCGTTATTCGTTCGTTCGTACGTCTGTTCAGAACTCTTCCGTGTTTCGTGGGTATTTTTCGTTGTTCGTTCGTGTGTACTTCCTTCCGTCGCTCCGTCCGTCCGCTCGATTAGTCCATCCGTTCCAACAAGAGATTGTGCTTGTTTGTTTGTTCGTTTATTCTCCGGGCGCTCGTACGAAGGTAAACAAAAAAATAGTTCGTGAAATTGTAAGAATTGCATAGAAACAGACTGACTAATTGAAAAAGAGAATACAAGAATGAAACAAAGACAGTGTCCTGAGCTCTTTTCAGGTGTTGCGTTACCTTGATTCCCGCATTTCGAAGCATCTCAAGTGTAGGACGAACATCCACCTGGAAATAAAAACAGGCAACGAAAAGATATGCATGCTGTATGAACATTGTCAAGGAGATTCCTATGTTAAAATTATAACAATAAAGGTACGACACACTTGGACATAAATGTTTGCTGAAAACATTTCATTTTATAGCTATCATAAAAAGCCTTGTTGCATGAAAGTAAAAGAGTTCTCAGATTATTCAGTCAGCGACAAAAAAGATTTCTGGAAAGCAGTAAGCGCTGATGGCGCAAATATGCTCATTACAAGGTTGGTGACACAGGGCAAAACTGTATTTGAAAAAGTGTGTGTTATTGGTCACGCAATCCTTTCACGCTTATTAGCAGTAAATACCTGCAGCTTATCTTCAACTCCAGTTAAACAAAGCAATTCTAAGTCATGCTCCAAAGACCTTTGAACGTCCATTACCTAGAGAATTGATGGAATTACTTCTCGTTCAGCAACAGTGAATCACTCACAGTAATATATCAGGGAAAATGGCAGAGCATGAAACTAAAAAAGCACTTCGTACCTTGGCCGCTCTGTCAGAAATGTTTAGTTTGGCTTGCGTGTACCGATGCTGACGAGAAAAACAATAATAAGCATTGCTCTAGGTGACAAAAACCACAGACAACATCTTGGTCTTCAATGCAAACTACTAAAAGCGACAACAACAAACAGCGTTATAAACCAGTCTCAACACAAAACGAGAGATGGCAAGCGCGGGAAAAAGAAGGTCACCCTGGTAACGTTTTGGTTTGCACCTGATTGGCTAAAAGTACAACATCTTTGCTCTGATTGGATAGAGCGTGCTGCACGAGCCCTTTGGTTCAACCACCCGTTCACACTCCGCCGGAGGAATTTGAAAAAGGAGGTTTCACTCTGAAAACGCATCAAATGTTTTCCGTCCACACTACGTCGGAGAAATTTGAAAACGCAACAATCACCGGTCATTTTGGATTTGTGCTTGAGGAAAACACTCTATCAGGGAAATCACATGATAATCTTGACGCCATCGTTTTCGAAAAGTTCGATTTACAAAATGTTTTCCGTCCACACGTAAACAAAAAGCCGTCATTTTCAAATTTCTCCAGTTTGAAGAGCGTTTTCGAAAAGATCCGTTTTCGTGACGGATTAGCGTGGACGGTAGGCCTAACCGTAGAAAAAAAGCTGCGTTTTCAAATTTCTCCGACTTAGTGGACACTGCCTAAGAAAACGTAACGAGACTCAAAATATTATTACGTTTGGCAGTCAGAGTTCTGTAAATCACATTAAGCGGCAGAAGTGTTGGGGCTCTTGATTGTAAAGTTCTATTTTTGAGCAACTTGGAAACAGTTTCCCCTTCCAAACAATGTTGAATTTTCTATTTCTAAGACTGCACAGGTCACAGAACCTGCACAGGAAGAATAAATCGAGGGCCGCTAGGGGTATCAGAGAATTATCACTAGAAGTAGATGCATATGAAATAGAACAAGGGCTTAACTATCGTAAAAAGTCATTTTGTAAAAGTGTCTAAATTACTCAGTTTTGTCGCCTGATGCAGATAAAGGTACAAACCTCAAAGTCTTGATACTGATCTTCAGTTAAGACTTTCTTGGCAACAACAAGAGTCCTGAGACCTTCCCGAGCCATGTTACCGCACTGAAGGAATAAAAATAGCAACAAGCCACACAAGAATCAATCATCTCACAAATAATGACAATATCACACACGCAAAAAGACATCTTTTCTCCTGGTTACAGCGTTGTAGTTAGCTGATAACGAGATCTAGGATGGTGTTCATCTCAGACATGTGACACTACCCACCGCTCTCACTCACTCGGTTACGCCCAGCTTTCAAATCATTTCCACTAAAAGTTTACTAACAATAATCCACATAACGTAAATTCGTGTACAAAATTATTCAACAGTGTTAATACTTATCCTAGCTATGCTACACTCTAAAAAAAATTCATTAAAAACTGATTCACAATAAACCTCATAACGTCAATTCGTGTACAAAAAGATTTAGCAGTGTTATCCTAGCCGAGCTATGCTCTAAACGTTTTCCCAGTACCCTACTACCGGGTATAAATTATGGAGTGCTATTCATATTAGCCTGTACCAGGCTCTCGGTCAGTGGAAACGATCGAAACAGCGGGCGGGCTACGAGCGGGGTCTGGTAGAGAGTTCACATGAGACAAAAATGTTTTTTAGTAACCCACCCCTCCCTAGTGGCATTACCTCTTCCTCCAGCCAGTCGTTATATTGTACAATACTGCTCATAACTGTGTCTGCTCCCTTCATGTAGAACGTTATTTCTCCCGTCGCATCATCCTAAATTGAACACAACGAACAGTATGAACCAATAAACAATTTCATTTAACGTAACCTCGCTCATATATTGAAAAAAAAAAAACAAACAAAAAAAACACACATTTGATGCCTAGCCTCCAAATCCACTAAAATTTCTTTTAATCGAAGAAATGTCAACTAAGGCTGAAATCCTCAATGAAGGCTAGCACATCGCGGAACTCACTAAACGTAAAACGTATACGCCACGCGTGTACCACGCACCTTCCACGCACATAACTCGCGTTTGCCGCGCATTCTCCCCAAAACCACGCCAAATTACCTTCCAGCTAAACACTTTGTACATTGTAACAAAGGATAAGACAAGGTTCAAATAACAATATCACTAATTTAAAGCCTTACCCTGACGATAATACCCATCCTTTTCGTTTCTGAGGTGAATGGAAATATCTGCAAGATGTTGTACACAAGTACTTGGCCATGAGGGGTCTTCAGGCGCATGCTCGTGATATCTCTATGAACCAAGGTCAGCCCCACACTCTCCGTCCACGTCACTAAGGCAACCTGTCGTAATCAGTGATTGAAATACTCATAAAAAACTGTTTCAAATGTTTTTTTTGGGGGGGGAGGGTTGGGGGTCCAAAAAGAACTCAGTACTGATTATTCCAAATTTAGTTATATCTTGGAGAGAGTCGACAGATTTAAATGTTCGCTTGGTTCCGGCTGGAAGATTTTAAAGGGAGCAAGTCATGCTAAACTGAAAAAAAAGTTTCAAAATAAAGTTTACTGAGGAAAAAAAACGACACGGAGCAGATGTAGAAATAAAGTTAAAACAGAATTTTAAGGAAACAAGGAGGGTAAAATAAAGTTTGGACTGGGAATGTCAGTCACAACACACAAGATGCGTGGCATCTTAGCGGACACCTCAGCGCGACACAAGCTGTAAACGGCTGGTGTGTCTTAAGGCGGGGGTACACGTGAAGGCTGTTTTGAGTTCGCTTAACACGGCTTTTCTGCCTATATCACGGTCATGTTTCAAGCGACACTAAATCTCTCTGCTTATCTCATTAACCACTGTTTGGCGGTTTTGTGTAAATTTTTGGGTGATTTTGGGGCCTTTTGGGAAAGAGATGTTTTTTCTCAAAGGATAGGTTAAATTGAGGAAAATATGAAAAGTTGAAGATTTGATGGATTTGGAAAAATTGAAATTTGAAGTGAAGAATTAGTAGACGGATACCAAACAGTCCCCTAGCAACCTGGGGCTCTCTTTTGCGAGGGTCAACTGTCTGGCAGTGTTTCCAACCCATCTTAATCCTAACAATTTCCTTTTTTATATCACTTCAAATTTCACACCTATTCAGGTTTACCCCCGCCTTAAACGTACCTCGTCTGGGCTGGATGCCTGATAAGTCACGGTCCTGTTGTTTCCTCCTCCACTTCCCTCCACGTCACTGTCATCACTGGTCACGCTCTCCAAACGTACCCTAGCGGATTCGTCAATTTCAGTCTCCTCAGTAACTGGCGTGACATTGTGGCATAACGCAAGTGCTTTGACGGCTTCGTGGACACGCGAGACAACCGTACGACGAACCTACGAATAGAAAAGGTTCAATAACGTTTACATTGCACTGAAGATTGTCCAAAGTATAGGATCACGTATCATTTACAGCGAAAAAGTACACGAATAACGAACATGTGAACGAATCACAGACAGAATGGAAAATCAAAGATTCAAATTTCGGTTGGAATTACTTCTCCACTGAGTAGCAAGTCAACTAAAAGGTTTAAAGCGGCCAGCCTTCTTCAATAACATTTAATTAACAACGGAGTTTGATGTCATCGAAATAATCTGTTAAATTAAATGCAAAGATCACAAATGAAGGAAGAATTTCCAGGGCGGGAAAAATATCCGGGTACGATTGCCCCGGGGCAAGTAAATTTTACTCTTGGGCAAGTGAAAATGAAAGTTTGGTGGTCTGGTGCGCAAGTGAGATTAGCCTCAGTGGTTTTTTTAGCGATCATGTCCAGTCAGGAACAAGATGTGCAAAACAATGACTTGAAAGCATGGATTAATGTAAAATCCAAACATACATTGCTCGCGTTCGTCCTCTGTTATAGTCTATCACTGGGTTTAGACAGCACCTGGTACATTAAGTAGTTGATATGGCACGAACATTGCGTGCCTATTGCGCAAGTAATATTTTAGTAGGAGAAACTGAAAACTGAAACGTAATGGCCCGCTGGGCAACTGGATTTTAATTGTTTCTCCTGCCCTGCTTTTTACTACATAGACACGAGTGTTTTACAGGAAAATACGCCAAATTTCATTTCACACGAAACTACATCAGGGACCGAAGTGGCGTATTTTCTATATCGTCACTAGTGAGATGACGTCATTTCCAGCTTTTGTACAAACAGACAGTTTGTCTAACAAGAAAATTATACGGCGTTGCAAAGATATGAATTACATTTTGCCGCGTTAAAAACATAATTTTATTCTCCCGCTGGGCTCGTTCTTAAATATTATTTTTACCACTCGAAATAAAATCCACATCCTCGCGCAGCCGTGTCATATCCTCCATTTATCCCGTGCGTGCCAGCGTTTATTTCATAATGGAGGGATTACAGGAAGAGACAACTTGACAATGTTGAATTAGAACCACTCGATAAAACAACCTTCATTTCGTTATTTGAACTAAAAGACCTTTAAATCAGAGTCCCCGCACGACACATTTCTGGAAACAATACCATTTTCTCGATCTTGCCCAAAATTACAAATCATTTGCTTTGCTGACAATTTCATGAACGAAATTTAACTAACAGCAGCTAAAAGAATCGAAAACAATTTTTAAATCATATTATGAGCGGTCTTTTGGATGACAGTGATGACAGACCAAACATCTAACAGTTGTTTCGATATGCAAATACTACCTCGAAATGGCAAACACAGCAGTTTGGACAACTAAGAGCATTGCACATCATTTGAATGTTATTTCGCTATTGAGAAAATTTAGAGATATTTAGAAATATTCATAGCATTTTATGACTTCGCCCTGTGTTTCCTCGCTATTTTCTTGAAACAATACTCAGTTCTATGCCAGAATAATCCAGTTCAGCGATTTTCCACTCGAAAAGTATATTCAATATCAGTAAAAGCGCTAAAGCAGCAGTTTTCAAAACTGGCGGATGCTGGTAACATCAAAGTGCCTGAATCTTCTTCCTCAACTCCTACTACTGCAAGAAAATGTTGGCCATCGGTGTGTTTTTTCGGGAAGTTATGACAAAAATAAGAGCTATTAAGATGGTTTTTAAGATATTTAGAAAAACTTTGTGATAATTAAAGATTTTTTGAGAATTTCCGGAAAGATATTTAGGTGATTTTAATGTTATTTGTGGAAAGTCATATGCTGACACTACAGTGACATAGACAGTGACATGCAAAGAAAGCCAACACAAATCCTGCACGCAAGCATCAAATGAAAGACGACTGCGAGGCGGACCTCTGGTTTAACAGGTTTAACAGTGAATCAGTTAAGTAAGTTTGATGTAATTCTACTGAATAGATTTTCTACTACCACATTTCGCAGCGGAACGTCAATAACTTGAAACCTGGCAAGACAGATCGTAAAATATCACATGCCCCTACTTTGCCTTTCAGCGCTTTGCATCGAATCGAAGTGTCACTAGCACGATTCACTCAATATTAACTACTCGTTTAATTTACAAGGTCCAATCTTCTTTTCTGTATAGCTAACCACTTCTACAAGTACTACGACGGCAACTAACGGCCACGTCTTGTAAACTCAATTGATCAGTCCTCTTCACTGTGGCACACCTCCTGTGATTTTATTTTTCAGTGAAAAGCCGGTCTATCATTAAAAAAAATGTTTTCACCACTTCTACGTTTGGTGTACCTGTTTTAAAAGTGATAATTCACAACTTCATTATACGACGTCTCATATTAAGTCGACATCATTCGCCCGCAACATGGAAGAGTTTCGTGAGAGGAAAATGTTTGACGTCAGTTGCAATATGATGAGTCAAATATTGGTGAGTTGATTTTAAGCGAGTTACATTTCGCGACTGTTAAACGACGCGACTTTTGAATGAAATTACTGTCAAATCAAACAAAACTTCGAGATAATATTCTACTTCGGATAAAAACACCAAAGAAGTGATAACAAATTATGGAACGAGGATGAAATTAAGAACTCGTTATTTTAATTAGTTTCGATCTTTAAGGAAACAGACTTTCTCCTTATCCCCCTGGTTTTGATTCTGGAAATGATACATTTTTTTCGTGCAAATACCTCAAAAATTAATAATAAATTTAACGGCGAACAAGCCATCAAACTTAAAGAAGAACAATATCATCTACATCGGCTTTCTTTGCTTCCAATTGAATTTCTTTGATAGTTAACGATCCGCGACAGAAATACGATGAAATTAAATCACAGAACCCAATATTCCTGCCAATATAACTGTGCTTTATTGATTCCTGTAATAGAATACTGCATTCCAAAGTTCACTCTATGGTGAACACGCAGGATGCACAAGTTTCTGCCTGTTTCTCGCGGTCTAATCCGTGTTAGAAAGTAACGTGTAGTCTCCTTCAGATCTGCTACCATCGTCATTAGCACCTTTGCATGGAATTCAACCTGCACTGACCGTATTTTTCTTAAATTCATCCCTCGATAGCGAAGCAAGGTGAGCATAAGTGTTTTATGTTCCTGTACCCGATTCTAAAATTATAAAAGTCTGGTGGTTCGAACTTGTTTCATTGTACTTCTGGTACTGTTAGATTTTTAAAATGCAGTTACCACCGATTCGCAAAGGTGTAAGTGGTAGAGAGCCAAATTCAATTGGGACGCTGCGTAAAACATGACATTTGTCCCCGTATTAATTGCTCAAAGACACCATCGTCATTCACAATTATTTTTAATCAGTTTTACTTTTAACCAAACCCACACTACGCCGATGGAATTTGAATACGCAGCTTTCTTTCTACGGTCAGGCATACCATCCACGTCAAGGAAACGGAGTTTTTCGAAAGCGCTCTTCAAACCGGAGGAATTTGAAAACGCCAGCTTTTTATTTTCGTGTGGAAGGAAAACATTTTGAAAACGGAGCTTTTCGAAAACGATGGCGTCACGGTGATCATGTGATTTCCCTGACCGAGCTTTCCTCGAACACAAATGGATCGAAAATAACTGGCGATTGTTACGTTTTTAAATTCCCCCGGCGTAGTGTGGACAGAAAACATTTGATGCGTTTTCAATTTCAAATTTCTTCGTAGTAGTGTTGAAATGGCCATGTACATGCGCAAATAAAGAAACCAATTTCTCTCAGTCAAAGAACTATTATGTAACCAATAGCTGTATTGGATTACAATCGACTTTCAAAACATAAAGAACCACCAGGCACATTTCTGTAACAAACTGTGAAATTTAGATGCAAATGAACCCTGTCGAAGGCTGATCTGTCATGTAACGTGTCATGACACGTGAGCAAAATTACTCTCAATATCGCATCTAGTACAAGAAAGGGTTGAACCTTACAAGCTAATTTCTCGTAATTCTGAGCGACATCGATCGAAATCTAATCTGGTAAGTTGAGGGGAAATTCTTGATATTCTCGTTTGTATACAGTTTTTTTAAAATTGCGAACCGAAAAATACCACTTGCTTCAGTTCATACGAACCGAATTCTACTGTTCATCTTTTGATTATATTTTGCTTCGGGCAGTGTGATGTTATTTTTGTCTTGCTTTGTTTTGTTTGTCTTTTTCGATGGCTTATCAGCATTTACACGTCCTGAGCCGAATTTGTTCTTTCAGTGACAAAGTACATGTATCTTGGCTAAACAAAGGCAAGCGAGGGGTGTATTCAGCTAGATCCTTCCACACAGTTTTATAACACAGGTGCATGAAAACATCATTACTTCGATACAACTCGTTCGTTACGTAACCTTTGTGCATGCATGACTTATTCTGTAAGCGGCGTATGAAGCATCAGTCACGTATAGATAACCTGAATAGCGCTGTTGAAATTTTTTCTATTTGCATGATAGTATGTTTCCCTGTTGTGCTTTTTAGCCGGCTCGGGCACTCTACGACAGCCACGACCTGCCGAAGAAATTAACATTCTCTCTTCTCTTTACTAGCTGCAGGTAGCAAACTTGCAAATTTTCTCCAGCGACGAAGAAACAAGATAAGCTGTACTTCGAGTAGGAAAACACGCCAATGAATTATTCCAAAAGGGAAACGATCTTGACCATGGAGCTATCCAGCCGAGGACTCCCGCAAAAGATAACAGAGTGCATTTTTAGCGCAGTCCTCATCCTCACAGCGTTCATGGGAAATGTTTTGGTTTGCTTAGCCATCAAGAAAAACCCAAAGCTACGAACAGTACCCAACTATTACATCGCCTCGCTAGCCTTGACAGACATGCTCATGTCGCTATTAGGAATGTCGCTGACCTTTGCCACCTTGATCGCGGATGGCTGGATATTTGGGGATGTCCTCTGTCAATATCAGGGCTTCATTGGCACTGTGTTAGGCATTGCATCGTTACTGATTATCACTCTAACAGCTGTGAATCGCTATTTTAGAATCGTACGCGTACGGCAACACCCGATCTACTACACAACGAAGAAGGCAATTTTGAGTATCATTTTAGCATGGTGCCTCGCAATAATCGTGCCCGTTCCGTACCTCGCCATTGGAAACCGCTATCGATTTCATCCTGGGAAGGCATTTTGCTTTTTCGATCTGGACACCAACAACACTATCTACAATGTGTCGACTATAGTCTGCTTTGCAGTGCTCCCATTTGGAGTGACTGCAGTGTGCTATTACAAGGTTTTCCGCACAGTTAGAAAGCATAACATTACAGTCGCGCAAACAAGAACATCCGGAGCAGGCAAGTTTGGTATCGACGAGGTGCAACTCGCGAAGCTGCTTTTCGTGATACTTCTGAGTTTTATGGCGTGTTGGACACCGTTTGTTATTATAGATGTCATCGGAGCTTTCAAAGGACAGTTCTACTTTCCAAGATATGTGTATCTTGTTTACACGGTGTCTGTTCAACTTTCCTCGTGTATTAATCCACTTATATACGCTGCCATGAACAAGGAATTCAGGTCCGAATTTAGGAAGATGTTTACAGCTTGCTGCTGTAGAATTTCACTTCCTAAAGTCGATGCACGGGCTAAGTATGTCTTTGATTCAAGGGGCAAATGAACTAAACAAAAGGCTTAATAACAAGAGTAATGTCATGTGATAAATAACACTGAACAAAATGCTAGAGAAGAGGTTAAAGGTCCAGTCCGCTTTAAATAAATGTCTTTAGGGAAACGATGCATAGATGACTTTTCAATGATGGATTTTCCCACCTAAAACTTATCAAAAGTTTCGCGTTGAAACTACCTTTTTGCATGGCTTTCCTTACCCACAGTGAAAGGCTCGATAAGAAAGAAAACACTGAAACCGTCATTTGCACATGCGCATTCGGTGTGAATGAAGCCAGCGTTCTCGAAAGTCGCCGTTTTCGCTGTCCACAGAAGTGATACGTTAGGGTTACTTTTTTAAATGTATCCACTTTGGACAGCGTGTTCAAATATATGAGAATTAAGGATCATTTAAGGTGGCTTACTACAGTTTTGATGGAGTATAACAGCACAACTTTTAACTCTTTGGAAAAAGGTTCCAAGCTGTTTTTCCCTTCACTGTTTACTGTTTTCTTAAGTCTTTTACCATTCGATGTGAAATTTGAACAATTAAACGTCAACAAATGGCCAAAATGAGCGGCCGAGTACACAATGAGAGACTGGGCACTAGTAGGTTAAGTCACGTTTTTCTCAAAATCTACCGGTATGACCCCACCTCAAAATTTCAGGAAGAAGAAAATTGGGTCTGATTTAACATTCATGCAAAGTATAATAAAATGCTGTAAGACTTGCAAACTAAGAGAAAACTTAATTCACCCCAACAAATCAACTGTGAAATTTCATCATAGGTTGTACGGTAGGTTTTCGAGCAAGACAGGTTTTTACACCTTGGACGAGAATTGATTTTACGATAACTGCAGAAATTCTCGCGCGCTCATTGGCTAATTTTTATCGTCAATATGCGGACAGACACATGCCTGGGAGGCATACCAGCTCTTCTAATAGACTTTGAATACTTAATTTACTCCAATAGAAAGATGGCGTTCAGTTAAACTGAACCGTCGTTTCACATGAGTGCTTTAACAGTTCCCTGAGAAATGGGTGAAGCAAAAGTAGACATGGAAGTTCTTATTTCGTTCATTTACACATGCAGTTCATTCACACGCAGACAATTAAACGTAATAGTCGCGCAACAGGCATGCAAAACAATCGACTCGCGAGCTCGCGCTGCAAAAAGCAGTTTCACCGGCTGACATCGAAGCATGTAAAAATTGGTTTAAAGATCACTAAAGAGAAAGACAAAAAGCAGCAATGTTTTTTCTTATCCTTCGTTTTTCGAAATGTAAACATTAACGCTTAAGAACTAGGCCGTGCAAACGCAAAATGGCTACACATTGCGCATGTTCTGAAATAATGCAGTTTCTAAGCGACCGTTCCCGCTCCCATAAAGAGCAGTAGCATGTACTGTAATAAAATCTTTCACTTCACTCACTATTCGCCAACAACGATGGATGACCCTGAGTCACCGCGACCTCCACCGCCTCCGCCGTTAAAGCGACAAAACGCCCTTTGGGGTTCAAAGCTCCTTGAAGCTATGAATACCAAGGGCTGAGGAGACTGACATGAAGTCACCTTTTGGGGGGCTCAAAAAGCCCCCCTCCTAAATAACGAAGCATAGAGAGCTAAGTTTTGTCTGACGAGGATTTAAAAAGCAGAAGCATAAAGATGGCACCCGCGCTGTCTTGTATTTCGCGAACATCAGCGGCAAAAGCCGTCGATTGTTTTCAGTTTTTACAAATAAGTGAATAACGAGCAACACTACAACAACGCAAATGTTTAATAAAGCGGTTTTATAGGCGGTTCATACTTAACGTCTGGTAAAAGCTGTCGATGGTTTTCAAAGTTTTTCAAATACGATCGGCCATCGACCGATCAACGAATTGTTTGGCTTCATTGCTATGCGATCATGCGAGCGCACTACTGACTCGCGCAAGCAAACAAACATGTTTAGACTCAATCGCTCTTAAACCGCGCATATGTTTAATAAAGAGGTTTTACGGGCGGTTCACACTCTACATGGTAAAGCCGTCGATAATTTTCAAAGTTTTTCAAATACGATCGGCCATCGATCAACGAAAGCATCATCAACATGGCGAAAGGAGAGGTTGGGGAGTGAGTTGAAACGAACAATTTCTAACGATACTAAAGGAACATTTTCAAAGAAACTCGATCGAGCGCGAACCAAGAATAACTCTATTTGTTAGTTTTCTTCAGATCAGTCCCGTCTGGTGCAACAAAGCAAATTGTTTACAACACATTAGCCAAACTCTGTAAATTAGGATTTAGACTAAAATGATTGTTTTTGCTCACGTGCAGCGATATTATATGGCACACGATTTCAGCTTTTACACGGACGGATAAATAATAAATTTTTCTAAGCAGTTCTTGTTTTCCTCTATTTTTTTTTTCTGGGATTAGCGGTGAATTTACTTTTGAGAGGTGCGAATAAGCTAAACAATAGCGAAAAACAATACATGAAAAGCTCATTGTTTCGATGCTCCGCCTTCTTCAAGTTAATGAGCGAGGCCATATTCCCTACGGGAAAAAGCGCGCGTTTATCTTATCCAATTGAGACTCGCCTCTTCGCATTTATTTGAATAATAATAGGCAATATGACAGACCTAAGATATTTCATGAACTGTAAGTAAATGTCACGAGAACAATAGGCATTCTGCGCGATGAGATCTTTCCCTAAGTTCCAAGTCTACAAAAGATTCAACTTCTTTTACTACGATTATCAGTTGAGTAAGGCGCGACGGAGCTTTGGTGACGAAGCTTTGGCCTTAAAATTACGGTGTTACCATGGGCAACTTTCCTTGTTTCCAATGGTAACAATCTCGTCGCCTACAGTTTAGCGCGCTTAGCTGCTAATGACGTCAATGCCCGACAAGTTGCCCCTGGAAACGGGGCCAGTTGCCCGTGACAACAACACAACTTGAACGTTACAACCTGATCACTAAACTTTCGTCGCGCCTTACTCAACTGATAATCCTAGTAACGCCATTTACATGTGACTGCAGTTACTTTGCGAAACAACCTCTTAAGGCTGTGGCTTGCACTAGCGAAGGAGTCGTAGCTGGAGTCATAATCAGAAGCGTAGTCTTGAGCGATACGATCTAGTGCAAATCAAACCGTCGGAGTCGGTAGCAGAACACCCATTCTGCCTATGACTTCGTCGCTTACGATCTTGTGAAACTAGATTGTCGGAGTCGGAAGTAGAAGCGGAAGAATGAACTAATTACATTGCTCGATTCCGGGCCTTTCTTTCTCTCTCCAGTCTTCCACTGCATGAAAAATTCAAGATGGTGGCTAAACTTTTTACGATGTGCGCGCTCGCTCGAAAAAGTCTCGCCTGCTCTGCAGGCTAGGCCTTGTGATTTGCTGTACCGACTCCGACAATCTAGTTTTCACTGGATCTAAGCAACGGAGTCGTAAACGGAATCGGGAGAAATGGAAAAGCTCCGATTCTTCCGACTCCGATTCCGTCGAGCTTCCGACTCCGATTTTCACTGGGTCATGAGCGCTCTTACTACTCCTACTACGACTCCGACTCCGTCGCTAGGGAAAACCAGCCTTAAAGCACAAACCTTTGATCCCTGTACAGTCCTTTTGGATGCTGATGGATCATATGACGTGTTCACATGGCTTATAACCTGTAATGCGATGAATACCAAGAGATTAGCTTTTTCACAAGAGCTAAGAGAATTCTCGCGGGCAAAGCTTTGGTAAAAAGAACAACAGTGACACTCGGCTATCGCCTCGTGTGCCACTTTCTTGTTCTTACCACACTTTGACGTCATCTGTGATCAATTATAGAACAGACGAAAGAAATGAAGCCATAAAAATGTTTGATCCTTTGCAGTAACAGCTCGTGGTTCCACGCGAGTTTTGACGTCTTTTCCCCTCCATGGTCAGACGTAGGAGTGTAGACTACTGAAAAACGCGATTTTTAACTAGAATGCGGTTCAAAAGCACTCCTTACAAATGAGGCTCTTGTAACACAAGACAGTGAAATAATGCGTTTGACGTGAAAAAAATCGAGCAGAGACCTCCCTTCAAGCTGTGAAGAAAATAAGAGTACCCTGAAAGGAAACGATATCACCCGACACTCAAACTGAAACACGCCGAAGTGAGCGAAGTTAATTACTAAAATACTCTTTTTTTTGGTAATTCAGCGATTTTTATTAATTTCTGACACGTAAAGTTAATGTTACAACATGACTATTACACAATCTTCAACAAAAAAATTACAAATTACATAATTCTTTAGATACCGTAAACCGTAAACCGCCGTAAATATTCCGTGGGCTTATAAAACTTCGTAAGGGGTTTGGATGGGCTTATAAACGGAGGGGCTTCTGTCCGGGGGGGGGGGGGGGAGACGGCTAATAAGCGAACTAAAAACCTTTCGAAATGAGCTACAGCAGTGTTGATCGAAATAGGTTTTTGATATACTGGTTTAAGGTTTACTAAAGCTTTAAAACATCAGCATAAATCGAATTAAATTCATTTTTAACAAGAGGGGGCCTTATATCCGGGGGGGGGGGGTTAAAATCGGAAGTAATACTTGGTTACCGGTAGATACGGTACGGTAGATACGGTAAAATAATATAATTATCGAGTGTGCCTACCTCCTCCATGGAATCTGTTCCAAAAGATACTGTTCCCAAGTGAAGACGTTTGAAAACCTGTTTAATAGTAATATATAATAAAATAGTTTGGATGACATCGTCAGGACATCCTTCTACTAGGAATGATGTCTTCACGAACAATAGCAAAGCGCACGAGTGACGGCATGACTCAGACAAGACTCAGACAAACAAACTGGAATGATGGACGATTTTCCTAAAACACTTTCTAAAACAGCCGGTGTACCTAAAACACATTTTTGAAACGAAAACTTTGCCTAGATTCCCTCTAGTTCTCTCAGAATACGCTGATGTTGTATGAGCCTCGTGGGGATATAATCATTTGCATTCTATGTTTAGGCCTCGCGCGCTTCGCTATTTAAATGAACTGAATTTAGTTTTAACTCGTGGTCATTCCAGTCCCTGTGGCGACTCAACAGCTGTTCACTTGACAATGTAGAACATTGTAGAACACGAGGAACACTACACGAGTTGAAATTCAGTGTTAAATCCTACATACCATTGTTTCAGCCCACTCTATACGCGGGTAGTATAAGTTGTAATTTGGAAATAAATAAATAGGCCATTTCCGAATTACCTTTAGCCTCTTTCTCAAAGCGAGTCTTGCTGCTCATCCTTTTATATGAAAATGAGATTTCATTCACGTGCAAATTAAACTCATTTTCATATGAATGGTTGTGCACCAGGCCTCGCTTTGAAAGAGAGCCTCTAGGTAACTCGGAAATGGTCTATTGTAAACTGTAAATTGAGTTTTACGAGGCATTATATCGCAATATTTAGTATCGACCGCCATGGGTTACCCCTATATTAAAGTAGAAATTAAAGTAAAACGATATTGTATTTGTCATCTGCAGATTAATAAAACGATTCAGTTCCTTACATTGAAAAAAAAAACAGTTCCTGATTAATAAAGTTAATTGCTTTAAAGTTTCCTTAAGAAAACGGCAAATGGGATACCAAGTTCATCCTAAATAGGTAAGGTAAAGTCTGGATACGAGCCAAGTGGCTCATCAGGCCGGAGCTTATCCCGGTTTCTGTAGCATGAAGCGACTAGGAATATTTCTACTCCCCCCTGGATGGGATGCTAGTCCATCGCAGGGTTACCCCCAGCATTAAATTCTCTGGTACCCATTTATACACCTGGGCGGAGAGAGGCACCATGAGAGTAAAGTGTCTTGCCCAAGAACACAACACAATGTCCCAGGCCAGGGCTCGAACCCGGACCGCTCGCTCCGGAGTTGAGCGCACTAACCATGAGGCCACTGCGCAAATGGGATAGCAAGTTCATCCTAAATGGTCTGAGACAAAAATATCAGTTATCCTCAAAACGTTTATCTAAACGTGACGTACCATTTCATTTTCAGTCAGTGTCCCTGTTTTATCGGACAGTAGATATCCTATTCGCCCCAGTTCCTCTGGTATAGTACTGCTTCGGACCACTGTCCCAGGGATGTTTTTGTCGTGTATTATCATCCAAGAGTACACGACTTTACCCAGATCCAGACTAACTCGGAGACTGAAAGGAAAGAAAAAGAAATCAGCTGGGAGAATGAGTAAAAAAGGGCTTTGCATTAGTTATTTAGCGCACTAACGAGTCTGAGACCACCCAAAACATTACATACCGACGACGTAACTTGACGAAGATTCGCTTAATGCATGTGATTGGTTGGAATATTCTCGCGCAAGTGACAATCAATCACAGGCGCTTCACGGATCTCTGGAAAGCTACGTCATCAAAATGGTATTTTTCGTGTCGAATCTGAGGCGTCTTGTCCGTCCATGGGGAAGAATTAAGCGCACGAACGAAAATGCGTTTCCTGAGATTTTTCTCAACGTGGCCAACTGCTGACATTTACTTCTTTCAACGCCAGTCTACTTGATAATGATCACTCGAGGTTACGTCTTCAAGTAGCCTCCTACGTAGACGCTCTTTGGGCTCGTCATGCAATCAAGGAAGATTGCGTGACGAGCCCAAAGAGCGCCTGCGTAGGAGGCTAGTCTTCAAGGATTAATTAACCTTCTGTGTATGTTAATGACCGACAACGTCTAGACTTTACCGGCAGACCGAAAGGATAAGAACAAAAGATCTGTCTGAAGAGGGTGGTGATTCAAGGACACCAATCTCAAAATACGCCAAACTTCGGCCGTCTTTCTTCATCACACAGATCACACCTTTCCAGATGATAACAACGCAAGACTCTAGGAAGATTATCTTACAGCTGTCTTAACTTACCTTAGAGGAATGATGTACGAAAACAACAGGATGAAACGAATTAAGTAGCGATACCAAGGTCCATTGTAACCCTAAATAATCAAGAAACAAACATTACTATTAATATACCCTCAGTCTTATATGGCAGGCTCCGCGAGCGGGCAAGATGAATCAAATCCTGCTCTGTGATTGGCTACCCGAGCGGGCAAGTTGGAGCCATCTTGCTCGCTCGGGACTACCCGCCTTGTCCCGCAAGAAAAATTTCCCCAAAAGCCATATAATAAATCCTTTATTGACCAAGCTTGTTCGGTCAAGATGGCTTGATATTGGCCTCGTTCTTTTTTTGCGTGTTTATGGACCTCGACCCCGTCTCGGTCCATGAACACGCAGAAAAAGAACTCGGCCAATATCCAGCCATCTTGACCTCACAATAACCCATACGTCTTAGTTTCTGATACTAAAATAAATAGCACGAGAAACCACAGGTATCCCAAGCTCCTTGGGAGCCGCGAACATTATGAGAGTTTGTATGGGAATCTAACGATTGTATGTAACAGTTCGAAATATGGAAAGAAATTGTATATCAAATAGAAAAACGATGAAACTGAAACTCGCTGGAATCGCGTTGAAACGGCCCCAAAATGACATGGAAATAAAAGTAACACACAGAGGAGTCAAAGTAAATCGTTTTTATTCAATTTCGAACTGTCAGATACTGTCAAACTGTCACATACGATCATTACATTCCCATATAAACTCTTACGCTGTTACGCAATGTCATATAAGTTCAAGGCTCCCAAGCACAACAAGCGCGAGTGGAATAATTAGTTCGTATAGTGTGATCGCCCGGGTGAACGATCACACTTAACTTAAATAAATGAGCCACTACGCGGGCTCTCATTGGTCGATAGGTGTGTTTAGATGTGAGTATGTAAACACGGTTGTGACGTTTTAGATTCGCGCGTATTTTTGAGAATTATTTTATAAAAGCAATTGAGCACTTTTTCCGTGTTTATATAGCCTCATCTAAACACTCGGGGGCTTGGGAGAATTCTCGAAAGTTATGTAAACCCTCGACTACGTCTCGGGTTTGCATAACTGTCTCGAATTCTCCCAACCCTCCTCGTGTTTAGATGAGGCTATATATACACGGAAAAAGTGCTTTATCGCTTAAATACGAACTACTGATTCTCCTGGGTTCAAACCATTTACTACAGTGGAATAATTGTTAAAAAAAACTTCACCTTGATCGATACCATGCCCAGAGAAAGACTCAGAGTCGCTATGAACAACACTTTGGTTAGATTGTTCACCTCAGCATCAATAAGGCCAAACTAGAGAAGTGAGAAGAGGGTATTCAAGCGGTGTACATGTAACTTAAAAAAAAATGAAAATGTTTTCACACTCGTTATGAGTACTACTGGAAATCTCTCAAGTTAATGGATCCCTGAATTATTCTAAACTACGCCAGATGGATGCAATATTACAGACGCTTTGTACAAACAACTAGCATTCATTAAACATTTCTCACTGCAGTGTTACACAGTCCCCTAGAATTTCAAGAGAGAAAACAAAGCGAGTCTGGCGAGAAACAGCACCGGTCTTACAGTACACAGCACTCGTTTCACTTCAGAGAAACACGACCTGTCACGCAAGAAGTATTTATTTGGTAGCGTATGCTTGAACAGTGTTTTAGCAGTTCAGGGTCAGAAGATATTCTGTTATTACAGTATGTGCGTCACTCGCATACCATGACAAATATCTGAGCAAAAACATTCCTCGCTGATGCTACAGCACTACAGAAGCTAATGCAATGTCTCTGACTTCATGAAGGCATTTCTTTAACTACACAGAAGTTTACAGTCAGATACCTTTGTTTCAGGGTTTGACGTGTTCATCACACTTCTCGTCTCTGAACCTGTGTAGATCACCACGCCAACAGCAGTGCCTTAACATGAATCACAAACCAGTTCTTTTAGTTGCTTTTATAATAATTACAAGTAGACTTCACTCATATTTCTCATTTTGAGAACTTGGTTTTAAATCACTAGAAACATTTCTTCTACGATAATCAGGACTCACGAGGAAAAGAAAGAGACTAAACACTCCCTTTCCTTTCAGTGTGCGATGAGTTTCGTTTCCCAGGATGCAATAACGGTACGGCTAACCGAGAAGCCATGAACCGTGGATGCAGAGAAAAAGAAATGAAATCAAAGGAGAACTACGGCCAAACTCGTGGACTAAGTAATCTAGGGATGAAACATATTGTTAACTTGCAATTCAGTATTGGTCTATTATTAAAGGCTGATAAAACAAGCCGGGTTTGTACCACGCAAGGTTTCTCTTATCTCTCAAAGCGAAGGCTTTGTTCGTTTGCCTTGCTGCACACATATTACATACGTCCAGAATAGCTAGGGTGGCAAAATTGCAGCTGAACATGGAGGGGTAAAGGCTACGGTTTCTTTTCAGAGTGGGTACAGTACTCCTGCCCAAAACTCATTAAGTACTGCCCCCCACGCCCCAAAGCCTGCTGAAAAGATCAATGAGAACATTTGCATGTATTCAAGGACTTTTTTCTTTTCATACGAGCTTACAGACCTTTCTCATTGCATTTCACTGAAGGCTATAGGTAAAGGTCTCTTATGCGCTTGTCTCTATATTTATTGCACGTAAAATACATCAAAATAAGTAGTCTCTTTTGCAAGCATTTCCAGTGTTGATCCAAAAAATCTGTCCACCCAGAAATATGTGTTCCAACGAGTTCACAGAGGCTCACTTTTCAAAACTTTTCAGGACCAGAAACCCACCTTCCCCATCCCCCACCCCATGCAGGAGAAGATAACCAACTCCAGCACTCTTCCACACCCAGCCACCTTGATCACAAGCAAGTAGTGCTCCACCTACTTTAGGATTTCCTCCTGCTACTTTGTTTTAATTTTTAAAGCCTGAATTTACATGTACATGTATGTAGCTGACCACACTTTTAAGCTTTCCTACACTCACCTGATGCTATCACAGTGTTGGCCCACATGGTATTCTCTATACTGAGAGGAATTTCAGTCCTTTCTCCGTCGTACTGTATGGAAAAATTTACAACTGTTAGTACATAAATTGTTAATTTTGGTCACACTGGAAGAGGTATACAGAGGGGTACATTAATTAACAGAGGGTTTGTCAAGCACTTCTATCATGACCTCCTGGCACGGGACAATGGGCAACCACGCCCTGTGTCACGACTTTTTCAAGCCCTACAGTAGTTTGTACTTTACCCACGTTGGTACCGGTAATTGCCTACTTCATACACAGAGCATTACAGTACCGCCTGAAGATATATACCCCTTTCCCGCGTTTTGCCGCCAATGACGCAGTATTCCCGCATTCAACTTCGTCTTTACCTAGGTAAACCCAAGGACCTTATTTGTCCTGCCGCGGCAGCAATTGTATTACCTCAGTAAAAAAGACGCGTCTAGTAATTTCTCTGGAGACAGACAGCCCAACAACACGCAGTTAAAGATCGAACACTAGCATTTCTGAGAGATAATCCCAGAAAGATATACTGTAAAAGAGGAAAGAGAACATCCTCTAGCCAATCAATTATCACGGACGTTTGAGATTAAAAAAGTCTATATTTACATGTAGTTTCTTAGTGGTAATGACATAAAAACAATACGATGATATAAAAATCATTAAGCACAGAGAAATACCAGGAACAGGAGCCACAACTTACTCTTGTAAATGTGCCAACAAAACTATGAATGTCTTTCTGTGGTTTCTCTGCATACACAGATGCACTGATGTTCAGCATATCCTGAAAAACAAGTTGTTCTTTGTGCAATTGTTATTGCAATTTCCCCCAGTTTTTTTTTTTGTCGCACCCAGGACTGCATGTGTAAACCAGCTGTGATTTCAGTGAAATTCAGTGGTAATTTCAGTGTAATATAGCAGGGAGGTTTCAATGAAAACAACACTAACGTTGTTCATGAGACATGTTTACTTGCTCTGATACAAAAAAAGTTGACAAATTTATCATGTGTCACTGAAATTCAAGTCATATTTGACGCACTAATATACTGAAATTGCAGCTGGATGCAGTGTTAGTGCGAAACAAATTGTGACAAAAATGTGTAATTGAACATAAAGAACTCTTTTACCTCACATCACAAAGAAGGGAATTGCAGAGAGTTATGTCTACTTAATTGACCATGCCCATTAATAAGTCTAATAGTCAATGATGAGTGCAGACATGTATTGGCTAAGCACAAAGTACATCAGATGTAGAAAGTTGTCACAACTCACAGCATCACAAGGCAGTCTCTGGCAAGGTGCTACAGTCACACGCAGCTTCCAGTCAGTTTCTCCATCCATTTGATCTGTTCTTAGAAAGCATGCCCCTGAAAAAGGCAATTTTTTCAATGACTATATTCACACCCAAACTAATCATCAAACAAAATTATGCTTATCACGTAAATTTAAATGATCGTGAGCCTATTCATAAAATTTTACATGGCATGAATCCCTTATCAAAGTAATGATCACTATTCTTTACCAGTCTTTTCTGAAGTTCTCAGAAACACCATGTCTGCAGGAACCCTTTGATTCTGTCAAAATAAGCAAACAAATATTGGTGTTAATATTATTAATAATGACTTTAAAGAACTTATAGCCCAAAAGAAATTATGAAAGAACAATCTATTTACATGTTGAAGTCATGAGATGAAATCACAGAGTCATGAGGTAGCTTGCACTTGAAGACCTTTTTTTGAAGTTTGATAAATTTAATATCTAATTTCTCGATTTCACGATTTTGTGACAATAATTTTGGCATTGTTGATTTTAATTTATTTAGCACATACCTTCTCAACTATGATAAGGTCAGACACCTTGATAGCTGAGCTTGGCACAGTAACAATACCTACAGTTAGAGTGTAAGAAAAATCAGCAAAGAACGGTGAATAGTCCTGGTAATGGTATTTTAATTTACAGAATATTATTATTAAAAAAAGAAGAGTAATCAGGTTTTGGAAACATACATGTATACCGTATCAATATAAAAAAGGCGTTCTCTGGTTAAGAAAAAATTTAATCCCTTGTGCCGGTTGTCCTTGGAGCTACATTGCTGAGACTGGAAGGCGCCTTTCAACGAGGAAAAAGGAACACATTCGAAATGCAAAATGTGTAAACCTGGCTCTAATATTTCAGTTCATGCTTGGCATAATAATCACTCTATTGACTTCAACAATGCCAGAGTAATCGATAAGGGAAACTTCTGAATTCGAAAAACTTTAGAATCTTGGCACACCGCTAACACTGATGAAGCAGACAATAACTCCAAGCCGTTGCCAAAACGATACTCTATTCTTTTAGATTAGTCCTTTTTTTTTTCCATTTTTCACCGTTTCCAAACTTTTTTCACCCTTCCATTTTGTATATATTTCCATCTCACGCATTTACATCTTAGTTTTCAAAGGCTTTAGTCTGGAAGCTGAAAGCTTACGTTTTTAAATTTTTTCTTAACCAGAGAACGCCTTTTTATATTGAAAATTATTACTATTAGTTACTAAAATGGTCCAAATATCAGCATGTATCAATAAGTTACTGTTTCTACTTCGTTTTTGTTTCGACATCCAATAACTTTTATTTTTTAGTCTCCCCTCTCTAAGAATAAGATTTTCAAAACAGAGCTCTACAAATTTAACCACAACATATATTCAACACTGACAGAGACAATCGGTCATCACAATAGCAAACATTACCTGAATGGAAACGAAATTTTTAAACTTAAAAATATTAAAATTTAAATTAAAATTTAGAAATTGTAAAATATTGAAGTTGCAGTTCTGTATATAAATAGTAACAGAGACAATCGGTCATCACAATAGCAAACGTTACCTGAATGGAAACGAAATTTTTAAACTTAAAAATATTAAAATTTAGAAATTGTAAAATATTGAAGTTGCAGTTCTGTATATAAATAGTAACCAAAACTGTAAGTGTATTTTATTCAGTAATTTGAAATTGAAAACAGTTATTCCAGTATGCTGTTTAAGCAATAGACCACAGGTTTCTATGGGTTATAGGCTGATAAACCATGCAGGATGTTGGTAAGAACACGAGAAGAATTTGTAAATCACGAGCCGCAGGCGAGTGGTTTACGAATTCTTTGAGTGTTCTACCAACATCCCAAGTGGTTTATCAGCCTATAACCCATAGAAACTTGTGGTCTATTGCTTTTATATAATAATTCAGAAGACGCGCGATTTTGCCATGGGTTTACCGGCACAATAACCCATAGTTGATTGACCAATCAGAGCACGCGCATTGATTTGGTTATTATATAAACACAAATAATATTAGACAGCTGGACCTTTCTTTGTCAGCTTCTGGTAAAGCTGTGAGTTGACTTCTCTGTCTCTTCTGAACCTCAAAGAGTCGTCGTAAGCTTCCCGACACATTGTTACAAACACAACAAAAGCCTGCAAAAGACATCAAGAATAACATGTAAATTGTAGTTCAAATCTTGTTGTAAACTTGAGTCATTCCTTCTTGTTCCTGCAATGATTTATTGCCAGTAATTTTGCATAACATGATTATTAGGTCCACTCTATTTTTGTAGGGTAACATATAACAAATAAATGGAAATACAGTACAAATTATAATACATGTAGTTTTTAGTAGAATTCTGCTGGTATACCAATGCAAATGCTGCAATCTGATGGGCTAAGCCATCGCACACTGTCAGCCATTAGTGTGCTGTGGCTTGGTGTGATCAACAAAATGGCAATGTTTTCCAAAGACAAGTTTTGAAGGAACATTTTATAGAAACAAATGATCAATCAAATTCCTGACTAAAAGAAGGACATTCACGGTTTCTTAAAAATGTTGAAAGAAATTGATGTGCGGACACAACAGCAACATTTCAAATGAAAATTTACTCCAAGTGATTTTTCTAAGTATGATATTATTCACTCTCAATTATCAATGCGGTGACGGTTGATTAGACTTTCGTTGTAATCAACTATCACCTCATAGAAATCCTGAGCTCGTACATGTAATCTAATTAACAATTAGATTATGAGCTCGAGATTTCTATGAGGTGATAGTTGATGAGGCCAAAGGCCGAATCAACTATCGCCTCATAGAAATCGAGAGCGAATAATCTAATTGTTTTAGTAGAATTCTAACTGAAATTAACGCAAATAACGGCTTCCAATGATTTTCCCACGCATTATTGAACTTTACCCATAAACAAAGTTGAACGTATCGAACTGTCCTTGGCAAATTTGCAGTTGTTTACGCGCGTACCCGCTTTTTCAATATTTTCAAGTTTTTAAAGTCAAGAAACCTTAAAAGTGCTTCTTTTAGTCTTCCCAAGAATTTAATTACCCGTTTACATCTGAAATTCCTTCCAAAACTTCGGAAAAACTATAAAAACATCGCATTTCTTGGACGACCGGCGGCCAACTGTACTCTAATGGCTGATAGTATACGAGTAGCTCAGCCAATCAGATTGCAGCATTTGCATTAGTATACTAGTAGAATTCTACTAATTATATTTAGTAGAATTCTACTAGTATACTAATGCAAATGCTGCAATCTGATTGGCTGAGCTACTCGTATACTATCAGCCATTAGAGTACAGTTGGCCGCCGGTCGTCCAAGAAATGCGATGTTTTCCGAAGTTTTGGAAGGAATTTTAGATGTAAACGGGTAATTAAATTCCTAAGAAGACTAAAAGAAGCACTTTTAAGGTTTCTTGACTTTAAAAACTTGAAAATATTGAAAAAGCGGGTACGCGCGTAAACAACTGCAAATTTGTCAAGGACAGTTCGATACGTTCAACTTTGTTTATGGGTAAAGTTAAATAATGCGTGGGAAAATCATTGGAAACCGTTATTTGCGTTAATTTCAGTTAGAATTCTACTAAAACAATTAGATTATTCGCTCTCGATTTCTATGAGGCGATAGTTGATTCGGCCTTCGGCCTCATCAACTATCACCTCATAGAAATCTCAAGCTCATAATCTAATTGTTAATAATCTTTAGTTTCTAATAGTAACCTTAATGACATCAAACAAAATAGTTATAATAAAGTTAATCAAATAAGTTCAATCTAAAAATATTATTATCATTATTATTAGATATTTTACTATTTACTTTTATTATTATTTTAATAATAATTGTTTTTAATCTCATACCAGAGGACCCCAGTAAGTGTAAAGATATCCAATTCTAAGTTCAGGAATAAACTGAGATGCTGCGACCACAAGGAAGTACATGTTAAGGAAGAACTTGAACTGGTTGTACAAGGTCTGAAAACAAATAAAGAAAAATAAATAGTAAATTAGACCAACCATGATAGTAATTAACTGGTTAGGACATGTACTCAGGAGAGAGGGTGAGAAGGACTGCTTTACAGCATTGGGGTAGACACCAGAAGGACGAAGGGCGAGAGGGAGACCAAAGATCACTTGGAGAAGGACTGTTGAGAGAGAGAGAAACAAAGCAGGAGGGAAGAGATGGAATGTAGCCAAGGCGGCGGATCAGAGAGTGTTGGTCAGAGAATGTGTCAGCCTTAGGAGCCTACTGGCGCACACAGACTGGATGATGATAGTAATTAAAACTTGATTGATTCTACTTGGTTCTTTCCATGTCTTTATCATGTATTCAGAGCTCACATGCATGTCTCATAATGCTAGTATGACAGGTATGGATTTCAGATGGTGACCAATTTCCAAAACAATGAGAACTGAAGGAGCAACCTTCTAAAGGGTTCCAGGGCAATGCCCTCCCAGGAAATGGTTTGGAGTTTAACTCCCTTAAGTCCCCTTCCCTGGATTTCTGAGTTGGTAGCTTGAAGGCTACATACACAATTTGACAGAAGACTTATAATAAGTGTATGTAGGTCCCTATGTCCAGTAATCAGATTGCTTACACATGTACATATGCACATAGAATACTAGACAGAATAACTAAGTGCTGTTTAATTTTATAGAAAAGATGAACATTTCTAATGATAAAATGTTATTATCTGGCACAGCAAAACATTACCTTAAATGGTATGACACAAAGTCATTTTTAATATCACTTTGTATCATACCGTACAACTTAATATGTAATTACAGGTTGAAATAAATTTTCTCAAAAGTAGACAATACTAAAACTGTGTTGATCAATGAACATGAATAGCTGTTCATCACTTTCATGCTTACTACTGCCAAAAGTCACGAATAAAAATGACAGTAAATAGCCACAGTATACAATTGCCATGCATGAATGGGTAATAAATGCTTACCAATGGGATGAAAGTTAAGATATTGTATTTCTGATTACAAATGACATTACGAGGAAACTTCTGAGTAGCAGACTGAAAACAGAACCATAAACACATTTATTAGTGCCTTTTAATGTACAGTATGAGGTATTCTTATATCGTCATTGCATTGTACTTCCTACACTTTTTCTTGCCCTTGCTTGATCAAGTGTGTGCTTATCATGGTATGCTTCATCAATTCACAGAATGTTTTGTTTATTTGTTACATTTATCTAGCTCTGTGATCGAGCAAGATGAAGACAAATCCTGTGCTGTGATAGGCTACCTGAGTGGGAAAGATGGAGCCATCTCGCCCGCTCTGGACTACCCGCTGTGTCCCGCAAGAAAAACTCGCCGAAAGCCAAATAATAAATCCCTTGTTGAACAAGCTTGTTCGGTCAAGATGGCTTGATATAGGCCTTGTTCTTTTTTTCTGAGTTTATCATATATGGTCTATAAACACACAAAAAAAGAACTCGGCCAATACCCAGCCATCTTGACCTCACACTTGGTCAATAACCCATATATCAGAATATTTTAAGATACATTTTAACTCACACAATGGGCAGATACAGGTATTAAAAGGTTTAAAACCTACACAAAGAGTCTACAGTACAATGTGATAAACAGTGCAAAACATGCAACATACCTCTCTTCCCAATACAACTGTCCTGGGTTTCATCTCAATTTTTCCTGCTAGCTTATCAAAACAACTGTGAAAAGATACATTAATTGACCATTAATTTACAATAGACGTTGGTCACAAACTTTAACAGATTAAGAACAAAATGATTTTACTAATTTTAGACACATATATAACTAGAGCAAAACACGCACCAGTAACATCCATTCCACTATGTTAAATATTACAAATTAATTTTTCCCAGGAAGAGAGACATCTGTGATTCTACCCAAAGTATTTTGCACTGATGACATCTGTACCTCAACAGGCCATTATATACCATTAGAAAATGGCCCAGAGAAAATACACCCTCTGATTGGTCAAACAGCTAGATTAGCTTAATCTATAACTCACTAGAAACGCAGAACTAGCACAAGCTGTTGACATAATGATGGTGCAAGCAAAGAGAAAATTTACATTTTGATGATCAAAGTACATTGTAAACAATTTTTTTTTGCCATTGCTGCATTATTTTCTAAAAGATACAGAAAACAGGCTCTGTGTTTCTATTGAGCTATAGAAACACTCGTGTGGGAGAACTAGAAAAAGCTGTAATTTCTTGTCCTCCCAAACGTCCACTCTTGTACTCCTCAATAGAAATCCTTTTCTTAAATGTGGTTGCACTTGGATGTTGAAATACAAATGCTTAAAAATAACGAGGTTTCCTTGTTTTAGCTACATGTAAGACCACAAGGTATTTGAGGAGAAGAAATCAGGAACATGGACATCGTGCAAGTGAAGAACAAAAATGGAAGAATTTTACCACAGATTAAACTTAAGAGGCTACTTATTAGGTTCACCCTGCAAGGTGTCGAGAGGAAGATAACGGCTGAGATGATCAATTCAAATTCAAATGACGCATACATAAGCTTAATTTTCTTTATAGCTTGGAGTAAAACCTTCTAGAAGCATCGATCGGAAACATCATATTCTCTAAAATAAATGGGAACTTCTACCAGTGATATAACGGACTTCAATAGGTCAATTTAGCTTAATATTGATATGGAGTTATTCCGTTTATTCCGATAATTAGTCCGATTAGTCTTGACAAGTACGGGTACAGTACAAGCATTTTACTATAAGCTTACACTTTTATCTGTAAACAAGCACACTTTAATAAAATAATATAGTCTGAACTGAACAGTAATGCCACTATAGCTAGAGATAATTTAATTTAAATCTTTGTCGTCCATCTGCAAATAGTTTTAACATCAAATATTTTTTTAAACATTTTATTTTTTAGTATTTTTTTAAGCGTATACCTTTTGCAGGACGTCAAGAATCCGCAGCAACACCAGAATCTACAACAACGCTTACAGCAACCTTCCTTCTTCCGTTTACTTTTCCACTTCTTTTTGTCTTTAGCTCCGCTATCAGACGACTGATAGCCCTCAGAAAAACCCTGATCTTCGTCAAAATCATCGTCTACATCGTCCACCATCAGAGGCGCATCGTCCGTCGAGCCATAACCTGGTTCTTCCTCAGGGCTTGATCGCGACTTTGCCTTGTTTCGCAGCTTCTTGTAACCGTTAGACCCAAGATTACTAAGTGGGACTTCCTCGTATGGCATTTCGACGGCAGAGGTCGACAGATAATCGACAGAATCGACGTAGAATCGGGTCGCAGAACTGGTGGTCATGGCTCGACCGCCGCCATTTCAGAGAGTTCTTTTGTAACCGCTGGTCAACAACATGCAAACTGAATTTGAGGGAGGGGATAGTAAACATAGTTTTGTTCAGGACCCGAGAATACCTCAAAATTTCAATGCAGAAAATATTACAGGTTAAATATACTGCAAACTCTGTGATCGCCTGATCACCATTTGGTGAAAAGTAAGAAAATTAAGATCATACGTTAGCAACTTTCAAAAGATAGAACCCCCACCCTCCTCCCCCCATCCTCCAACTACGCCCTTTCCCATCCCCCGCTTTCTCGATCTGTCGACTTCAAAATATGTTGATCAGGTAACAAAAAGCAAGGAATGGAACTTGTTTACTATCTGTGAACAGCACAACAGTACAGAGCAGCTATTGTTTCATGCTCTGTTCAAACTGATTGAAAGGCAACTAAAAAGTTACTGATGAATAATTGGGAATATTTTTTAATGCATTTTTCTCGCGAAATGGATATTTAGGTGGTTTAATTCTACCTGTTACCATCCCCCTGGACATTTCCCGGGACAAGTCCAGCCCTTCGAGCCCGGGAGAAGGGATTTTTTCTTAAATCTTGTCCCCGGCGCAGGGGGATGGGGCAAATAAAAAAATTTGCTTTGTGCACGTGGTTATATCAAATGCATTGGCAAGATATTTTGTAGGGAAGCCGATAAGCGATAGAGTTTGTTTCTGCCTGGCTGGATCAAAACATCTTTCTTAATTAAAACCCCACATATTTGAGGGTAAGTTTATTTAATGCAACATTTCAATTTTAATGTATAAATGCAACGTTGAGTTTCGCGGTATATTGTCCAAACTGATTTCGTTTTGTTCGTAATAACATGGCGGTTTACATGTAATCGGAGCTAGGTAGTCAGTTAAGTTTATAATTCTTATAAATTATTTAATAATGGTTTTCTGTTTTTTATAAATACTTTCGGTATATATGTATCTAGTAAATTCTCAGCTCCAACTATTGCATTTCTAGCTTTTTGATTGGCTAAAAAACTCCGACTATGAGCCAATAGGAATTTTACGTCATATGGAAAATAGTGCGCCAAGTTTAAAAATTTTCCGAACGAAGTTTTCAACTTCAGCCCTCTATAATGGCCGAAATAAAAATCGGCGGCAAAACCCGGTTTGAGAATTTACTAAAACAATTATCCCATTCGCCCTTGTTGGATATGAAGTGATTAAAACCAACTCGCACTACGAGCTCGTTGGTTATTTTATCACTTCATATCCAACTCGGGCTCATGGAATAATTGTTATATATTTGCTTAAGGTGATTCCCGGGTAAAAGAACCCGCCATAGATTTCCGATGAAACTTGGTATGGTGTCATTACAGTACAAGGAGATGTTAAAAACGTAATGAAAAGAGGGGGTCACCGTGCTTGTTTTCATGCCACGATGCTGACAAATATGGTTATTTTGGTGACTTTTGGTTATCTCAGTGCGCAACAAATAAGCTCGATTATTTTTCAATGCGGCGTGTTATATCACACAGAATTCGACTGTCTTTGATTGCTTATTCATCTACGTCCCAGAAGAAATGGCTTCAAATACCCTGCATTATTAACTGATATTTTTATCCTTTAAAGGAAACATAATTTGGACTTGCTCTAATGGGCCCGTTACGTCTCTATCTGTAGCATTTATTTCATTTGCTAAAAAAGTAGCCATAGATTTCTCAGTTATTGCGGATATTGTTCTCATTGAATTTATAAAATAAAAAGTGGGGGTCACCGTGCTCGTTTAAGAGGAAATTAGCTTTTATCTCGCTATCGAGCTTAGTTTGAAGGAAATCTCTTATGTTTTGTACGCGCGCGCGCTCATGTGCGCGCGCTGATGACGCAAAATTCGTGCGCAGTAGGAATGCGCAATGCAAAACTCGGGAATCACCTTAAGAAACACTTTGAAACACATTGAAACTTTGATGTGCTCCCGCGAGGTTTTCTCGTTCTCCCAAGCTTCCACTCGGGTTTCTTAAACATTGATAGGAACACGAGAGACGGATGTTTTCTCTTTCTTGACTATTGAATTAGAGAAAGAACCGAAGCCCTGCGCTGAGTAACAAATTATCCTCTCTTGAGGACTGTATACAGTCTACACAACTACTATTTTTGCTAATAATCTCAAGAGCTATCAAAGATGTTAATCCGCTGGTGAGTTTTTTTTTTTCACCCGGAGTAAAGCTCCAGTTGTTCAAAGTTATCCACCAGATAAAACAGCATCTTGTGGATAGCATAGTTTGTTTTGTTAATACACAGGGTACTGATTTATCCAGGCTCTAGGACTGATAAAAGGTGTGTACGATACTCGGGTACGATATCACACACTTCCTACTCGAGGTTTTTTTTTCAGTTTTGTTTGTTTTTTGTTTGTGTGTGTTTGTTGTTGTTTTTCAGTTTTCAAAAGAGAATTACGAGTAACTTGAATCAGTCAAATGCTACTTGTGAAAAAGTAGTTCATATCAAATCTAACGCGGCGTTTTGTTTCGGCCAAGAGACTAGCCTTCAGCGAGGATATCAAAATCGCATTCCTTTTAGATACAATGAGGCAACTTTTAGAATTAAAAAGCCTCGATGCTCGTTTGAGAGGTCTGAGGGTTTATTCCCCGGCTCTGACTTTATTTCCCTGCTGTCAAGGTTACCCTTCCTTTAGGGAAAATATCTGAACGCAGAAAGAACGTCACTGCATTATCCCTTTGATTTGAAATGAGACAACTGTAATGTGCGCATTATACTTTATTATAATTATAATTGTAATAATAATAATAGCAAATTATAATAAATTAATAATTGTAATAAATTATTATTATTATTATTATTATTATTATTTATTATTATTATTATTATTATTATTATTATTATTATTATTATTATTATGTATATATACATATTTTTTTGAACAGCATGACTGACTGCTTCAAAGATATAAACATTTCTTCTCGTGTAATCATTGCAAGGAACCTTGCCCAGTCTAGGTCATCCATATGATGTTTTTCGGCGAAATGTTGTAACAAGAAAGGAGAATTGCCGATTCACAGCTTGGGTGTAGGCGTAACAGAGTGGCTAGGCCAAAACTGGTCGTGAGTTCCAGATGAAAGAGGAAACTTAATGCGGCCACGATCATGAACCTGGTCTTTAATTTAAAGACCTTAGCTACAATAGTTCAAGCAAAATCACCTCTCTTACAAGGGACTGAAGTCAACGCTTGAGTTTATTGATCTTGGCTAACACACTAAATTTCATGAGTTAATGATGAATGGAAAAACGAAATCGTTCAAAATGGTGGAAATTAATATAGATGATATGAACTGTGGAAATACAAAGGAAATTTATTACAGTTGTAATCGCAAACAGAAACTGCGAACTAGATCGAAAATAAAAATTATATACGTTAGCGTCCTGCCAAATGAGCTACGAAGACGCATACATTGGGAACAGTCTAGGCTAATTTATTGAGTTCATCTTAACCCGTGAAAGGAGTGAAACATAGAATGAAGGTTGTGTGAAATGCCGAAATTAAGTGTAAATGTACAATCATGGCCAAAGTCTTGGGACAAATTTGCACTTTATGCGCTTTTTCGCACGAGCCAAACAAGCTAACAATCGCACTGAAAACACCTTCGCTTGCCCAGCCCTTCCCCCACCCCACATACAATGTTGAAGACTTGTACCTTTAATTTCTCCAGAGTTTTAACATTGTACTGGGTGAGGTGGGGTGGGGAAGGGGGAACACCAATGTTATTTTAGAAGGATAGCAGTGCTTTTTCAAGCTTCACCTGTAAAACACAGATATATAGATAATTATTTGTATTACATCAGTGTCCCAAGGACGTTTGTCCACTATTTTGAGGAAAGTGTAAAAATTAAGGCGATTGTGAATGTATTTTTATTTACTTGTGCTTGACACGCGAACTAAACAGACTAGCCAGTGAGAACGAGGAATAGAAAGTCACGTTACGATCAGGGACACATTTGTGGCTGGGTCGACCTTACCGTTCTAGTCGGATTGAACGGAGAAAGTTCCACCTCGATTGAGATGTCGAACTTCACACGTGCCGAATGTAGTGCATAGATTACGGATCTAAATTCTTTTTCACCTCAAAGGATTAGTAACTAAATTCGACGACAGTTAATGAAAGTTCGACAGTTAATGAAAATGAAAATTATTTGAGTATTAGGCTCGGGAAATTTAACTAAAGTTCGACGTTTTAAGTAGAGAAAACAATTGTTATCCATAAGTTTTCGAATGGTCCATTCTTTAGGACACGATTCCTAATTTTGGATCAAAATGAGAGAGAATAGCGTCATGGAGATTAAATCTCCATAAAGTTAAGAGGATTAAAATTAGCGCAAATTTTTCATGGAGCTTTAATTTCCTGAGGTAAAATAGTCGTGCGCCACTTGACTCATCTCCAAGCGTTGCCATAGCGATGCACGCGTTGCTTTACACGGCACCTTAATTATCTGATAATTACGTCTCTAAGGACCATAATTGTTTAACACCTAACTGAATGAAATAGACCCTTGGTTCCTTGTCAGTTTATGCTGACTTCTTGCTAATGGCTCATTATGACGGATTTAGCGACAAGCTTTTAACACTTAGCCTGTTCCAGGCTCTCAGTCAGTGGGGACGATCGAAAAAGCGGTTTCTGGACGAGCGGGATCTTGTAAAAAAAATAGGAGAGGGCGCAGAAACGACTAATTTCTTTTTACCCGGCCAGATTCCGCTCGTCCGGCGCCCGCTTTTTCGATCGTGCCCACTGACCGAGAGCCTGCAACAGGCTATTAACACTCTACGCTATGCTTTCTATTTTGCTATGGAAACAGGAGTGACAATGACAAGCAATAAAGGACCTTTATCAGTGAATCAATATATCCTCAGTCAATTGGTTGACGACAGCACACGCAGGTTCTTCTTAAAAGTTCTTAGTATTCGTAGCGGGTTCTTCGCTTTAGCTCAAAGCGAGGTTTGAGTGTTAAAATTTGAGCAATCCTTTCTTTAACATCGTCGAGCGAATTGCGCAAAAAACTTAACGGAGCGACCGGTATCATTGGCCCCGCGTTCATAATCACTGGGGCCAGCCGATATCACTATTCCTGCACGGCCTGCAGAGAGCAACAAACAAGCAAAGATTTCAAGTTTTCCTTAACCTCTATCGTGTGATATTGCCTTTAGCGTTAAAGGGTTACCGTGCATGGAAAACGGCTGCTAAAAACCGTTAATGTTTCGTGAAAGGATAAATGGAATACAAAGTTCTTACGGCGTGCTTTGTCCCATCCCGGTTACGCATGATCCCGGCTGTGATCTTCAATTGCTTACTGCTGTGTTCATTTACATGGTCACGAACATCATCTTGTCAAGTAACAGTACCGAGATCCGACTGACTCAGAGTCTAATGCAATCGTGTTTCAAGTGGCTCATAACAATCAGCATCAATCAAATCCGCGCGCTTTTTACAAACTAACTGATCAGACACAATTACAGTGGAGCACCGTCAATCCGGTCACCAATTGTTCACAAAAATCTGGCCTTATTAATGGGGGTGGCCTTATTAAAGGAGCTCTTTAAGGCGGGGGTGAACATGAATAGGTGTGAAATTTGAAGTGATATAAAAAAGGAAATTGTTAGGATTAAGATGGGTTGGAAACACTACCAGACAGTTGACCCCCGCAATAGAGAGCCCCTGGTTGCTAGGGGACTGTTTGGTATCCGTCTACTAATTCTTCACTTTCAATTTTCAATTTTCCAAATCCATCAAATCTTCAACATTTCATATTTTCCTCAATTTAACCTATCCTTTGAGAAAAATATCTCTTTCCCAAAATGCCTAAAACTCACCCAAAAATTTACACAAAACTGCCAAACATAATGAGATAAGCAGAGAGATTTAGTGTCGCTTGAAATGTGACCGAGATACAGGCAGAAAGGCCGTGTTAAGCGACCTCAAAACAGCCTTCACGTTTACCCCCGCCTTAAATAAGAAAATGACTGAGCGGACTGTTGTTCGGGCCAGGACATGAATCGGCTACCAGTGTTAACTGGGGAAATTACTTCTTCGGCCCACTACTGTCTCCCCCTACTTCGCCCCTTTCCAACCAAAAAAAGGCCGTAACCTTACATGGTCTTTCAGACGAATAAATAGAGGATATTACATGACCGCGCGTGGATATGAATTTTATCTTCGAGTGTTCAACTCGATATCTCACGAGTGAGCGCAGCGAACGAGTGAGATATCGAGTCGAACACGAGAGGATAAAATTCATATCCACAAGCGGGCATGTAATATTCTGTTTATTATATAAACACCGGATAAACTCCTGTGAAAAAGGCGCGATTTATTATGTAGCCATAACGAGGGTGATCTCTTCACGTGTGAAGATAACATATTATCTTCACGTGTGAAGATATGAAGTTTTCGCGGGAAAGCTCACTTGGTATTTCACTGGTGTTTATATAATAAGCATGTTTACATAATGTCTCTGTTGTTCTATCTGTGAAAGACATGGTTTGACGTGAGGGAGTTCGTTGCTAGTTCTGAACCAGAAAAAAAAAATTCCTTCCCATCAAGTAAATCTGTTTATTCGTTATCAAGATCACCAGCAGCAGTAGCCGGTCCTTTCGTTTCGAGAGATCATAGAATCACCCCTGTTTTGTACACCAAAGATACCAAATGCTCTACAACAAACGAAATTGCCTAATACTAACAATGATTATCACAAAAAAAAATCGGCAATTAGTCTTTCGTCAGCATAATCTAAATGCAAAATAATTTAAAAACACGTTTGAAGTTCAGTTATGCTAAGTACTTTAATCGAGACAACAACCAAGAAAATGTAACTTTATGTGTTCTAGATACACTAATTACTTAAGATCATTTCGATCGACTGGTAATTTTTTTTAGTTTTAATCAACTTTACGGTTATATCTTAGGTGACTTAAGTAGTTAAATCTTTCTTAGATGCAACGTGATCAACACGTAAGGTAAACTAACTGCAATCATACGCCCAGTTTTTTTTGTTGTTTGCTTTTTTTTAAATTTAATTTTCGCGCTCTGAAAGAAAGTCGCGCCACCAAGGTGACAGCGAAGCACCACTCAGTTGAACAACGGAAGTAGAACAAAGTCAACTAAAGGTGATGTTACCATAGGGACACTACGAGAAATTTTCTTATCCAGTTAACTCGTGCCTCGGTATCTTACCACAGTCTGGGAATAAAGTCACTTCTGTCCGCATGGGGCTTTTAAGCAGATAGGACGCTGTATCTGTATTCTCAGACTGTAAGAAAGCCATTTACAACCTATCGAAAGTACTATTTAGAAGTAGTAGTAGTAGTAGTAATAGTAGAAGTAGTAGCAGCAGTAGTAGTAGTAGTAGTTGTAGTAGTCTTAGTAGTAGAACTTACTGGAGAGGGTAACATTTGACAGTAACAAAACTGATAAACTAATGACCCTCGAAATAAAAACAACAGGAATTAATTAAAATCACTATGTACAACCTATAAATATGACTAATCTACAATATGTAAGTATTAAAAAAAAACATTTACATTTTAAAACAATCCCATATGGTCAGCATAACAAGACCTTCTTGAAATTGTTCCTCTTTAAGCATCAAGGTGCTCCTGCTCTATGTGGTAAACCGTTTTATGAACCATGTAGCAAACTACGTGAGCAACGCAAACGTTTTGCAACGCTATCTGAAGCTGACCATGTTTCTTCTGAGATAAACGTTAAACCACGAACAATTATCTTTTTAATTAGTGTTCAGTGAGCGAAATAATTCACTAAAAGTCTTTTTCTAGGTTCCAAGCATTTTTCCGTGATCTCTGTCCATGATGCGTCAAAAGTTCAGTACGAATTCTTACAGAAGGTCAGTAACGTGATGCGTAACCCGTTGTCAAGCTCTTTCTCCTTCAGTCCCAATTCCTTTAATTCTGAAGTAGACCTTTCCAATATGAGAATCGTCGTAAACCTTAGGGCCAGTGCACAAGGCCGACGATTGTTTATACCGGCTTAGGTTCCTCCGCCCCTCCTGCTTCCTCCTCGCCATACACCTCATGGAACTTGGTCTTCTTGCCAGTACCGTTCCTCTTCCCCTTAGGGCTTACGTTAGATACAGCAGTGTTCATAGAATACTCAGTCTCGTCGACATTTGAATTGTTGTTAGATCTGGAGCACGAGCTACCACATGTTCTCTGGAGTAATCGGAAGAATGCTGACCTAAAATCCCTGTTAAACAAAGCGTATATAATTGGGTTCAAAGTGCTGTTAATTGTTGGCAGTACGTAATTGAACGTGCCACGCAATGCCACGAGGGTCTGTTCAGAAACTCGTGGAGGTTGTAGCACTTCGAGCTTCCACAAGCTGATCAACAGAAGCGTGAAAAACGGGAACCAGCACATGACGAATGCTCCAATGACGATGGCCAAAGTCTTGGCAGCCTTCACTTCTTTAACGATATTTATGGAAAATCTTCGACCGCGTCTGTCTCGGTTAGAGGTGGGTTGTAGTGAGGCTACGGCTCTGGCTTGATTCATCGCCACGCGGAATACCAGTCCGTACATGATCAAAACAATCACAAGAGGCACATAAAAGTCCATCGCCGTGGCAACGGTGTAAAATATTTTGTCCTGTTTCCGACATTTATGTTCTGTGAAGAAGTGGTCTTCGCCAAAGTTTGTCCAGTTGAACGAGGAGAGGGCCGCCCAGGCCACAGAGTAGGTCCACACCACCGCAATCACCACCCACCCAACTGTTGTGGTCATGAGGGAATGATATCTGAACGGGTGGACAATGGCGATGTAGCGGTCTACAGAGATGGCTGCCAGATTACAAATGGATGCACATGCACAGGTCAGATCTGTTAGGAGCCAAGTCCAACAGAGCGCAGCGTTAAGGCAATAGACGCCATTGTGTAATGTTTGGTGGATTCGGAAAGGCACGGACAACACGGAAATCAAGAGGTCGGACACGGCCAGTGACACAATGAAGTAGTTGGTGACGGTGCGGAGTCTTCGATGGAGGTACACGACCAAGCACACCATGAAGTTTCCTAGGAATGTTACTACCATGATCAGGATCAGAAACGCTGTTTGCAAAATGAAGTCGCGTTGAATTTCTTGCTGGCATGGATCCTTGGGCGGAACAGTAGGTTCGATTGTGGTTTGGTTCGCGGTGTCGCTCATTTTCATCGCAGTTATTTGAAAATCAGACTGAGTGACAACGTCGGGTTGACCTTTACCCAAACGAATTCCTCAATCAATTGTCTGTTAATGAGAGCTCACGTTTTCAATGATAACAGAAAAGTACTGTTCAGGAATGGTGTTTAACGAAGGTATGCTTCTACTCTCTACCGCTTGAAAGTCGTTTCGATGTCGTTTGTTGGTGTAAACACTCCGACGCAGATATGTTATTCAAGGGTACAGCTCAGCAGCTATTAACAGGCCACGCTGTCAGACAACTGTATAAATACTAAGAAACAACCTTCACTTTTGACGTCAAATGCTTTTAAGGTGAATAATTGTCTCCTTTGTGACCACCTCAGTTTACATTTGAAGGATACCAATCAGATAGAACGCTTCAAAGCGACTCGCAGTATGGGTTCGTCTCTTCGTAGCCTGCAAAACAAAGAGAAAAGACAATGGGTTTCGCGATACATAGACCTATATCAAGAATTTAGGCAATATGCGTCATCATAAGCTTTGACAAAGTAAAGCTTCCTTGTGTTTGGACAACAAAGACATTAATCCCTGTAAAATGTATCTTAATTAGGGTCTACCTGCCACATGAATCATAACTTGCTTTAAAACGAATCTCTCTAAAAATTCAAAAGGAAATACCGCATGAGCTAAACAATGTTGGGTTTTGCTGTAAAATATTTAGACGAGAAGGAACAATAGTTAAGTGTCGTGAAAGTTCGAACCAGATGATGAAAGAATTCAATTAACACATTTGATGTTGTTTCGCACATGTACAATGAATTCATAAGCTTTTTCCCATCAAAATAATTTTGTATTGTCTTTAGGAGCATATCGTAATTTGGGACATGCAATGAATAATAATTATTACATGCTAATATAATATGTCCATTTCTTTATCTCTCAGGCAAAAAGTTTGGTTATGCAGAATGGTGCTCATTAATTATCAAACCTTGTCAGAGTTATACAAATTGCGGTCCGTAAAATTGAATTTTCCACGCAGAATTTTATGAGTTGCTTCCATTTTTGATAAATTACCTTCCATTTGGAACTAAACTTGAATTTAATTAGCTATTAAGCCTGTCCGTGAGATTTCAATGTGATTTCATACGGTTAAGTGGTTCTTAGTGGATTCTGTACTGAATACAAAACTCCCTTTCGCAAATTACAATCAAAAAGAGGAAAATGCAGTGGATATGATCCCATCGAACTTATATTTCGCGGTTAGCGGTATTCGGGCGCCAGCTGACAAACTAGATACCACAAGGAAAGCCGACTCGGTAACTCGGCAAACAAAAGCTTTTATCATTTCTTTCTCGGAAGATAACAAGTTTCATTTATAGACGGAAGTTGACGAATTTTTCTTCGTGGCGAGAAATTCGCGTTTCGTATTCCCAAGAAATACACCCAGAGTATCAGACATTTTTAACTAATTTCCGTCATGTGGCTTCTGTCGTGTGTCCTTAAATTTCTCCACAGCCTGTACTAGCTAATTTGTAGCGACAATAGTTTCCATGGTAACCAAAATTAAGATGGCGGGCGAGAACGAACGAATGACATATATAAACCCTTTCTTTTTCAAAAGTAATATAATTTTTTTTTTCTCTGAAACATCTTTGCCATCATCGTTACGTTTTTTTTCGATGAGAGAACTTTCATTTCGAACGACGAGAGAATTTTCGAGAAGAACGTGATTACGGTTCGGACTTTTTGTTAATCCATGAATGAGCAATACTTAAAAGCATTGATAAGACGTAGAAAAAACAAGCAAACTCACTCGCCGTGACTGGTCTCATGCGAGACACTCAAAACGAACCATTCAAAACAAAGAAGACATACTGATTACACAAGATGCCGGAAGACGTTCTTAGCTTAAAGGCGCTGTAAAGGGCGTTATTTGGTCGTGAAAAAACTAGCCCAAACAGTCTGATAGTAATTCGCTGCTTAACCTAAGCTCCTGGCTGCGTTGACAGAGAATTCCGGGAGAGAATTTAATCCCTATAAACGTTTTTTAAACTGAACTGAACAGAACTGTAACTAGTTAAGGAAATATATATGGCCAAAATAAAGACCAACCTTAATTTGATAAGTGGAAAAGCCTCAATCGATGGAAAATTTATAGAATCATCACTCAAAATCTCGGGCAAACTGCCCGCGGATCGTAATAACAGCGAATCTGGAGAGGCGACGATTGCACAAGAGAAGCAAACCCAACGTTATGACGAGATTTCTAATTCGATAGACTTATCTGAATTTTGTAGTTGCTGGCAAGTCTTAAAGTTCATTAACCAAAAAGAGAGAGAGTGAAGAACTACCTTGGTTAAATCCGAAGGTCACGTTCACGATATTGCAAGTAGTATCCATCCATTGAAAGCTCGGATGCGAGTGTCTCGATCTTTTCCGATAACACCCAGTTTGAGGGCAACAACTGACAGGCTATTATCAACGTCTTTTTTGACAAACAAGAGATTGCCACATGAATATCACTTACTCTTATTATTAGAAAAGTTTGTTTACTTAAAGGTGCTTAGTTTACAAAGGGTTTCCAATAAGATCCAGAAGTTGAAATTAATCTGTGCCAAGACACTAATTGCTGGCATAGACTGAATTCTCGCGATTTCTTTTATTCGCCGCTGCATCAAAAGATCGTCCAGTGTGAAGAAAATTGAGCAGAAATATCTTATTTACAGCTTTATTATCTCTCAGTATGGTTTGTGTAGGAATGAAAATAAACAGACTCGGCTTATAGCATTTTCATTGACTTAGAAAATGACCACAGGTTTATTGTTTGTTTGTTTTCGTTGCAGTAGAATAAACGTTAATGAAAATGTGAAAATAGAGGTTTTGTCGGAGAACAATAGCATTTAAAGAATTCTGGGCGACTAAGTTTCAGCAAAATTGTAATTAAGGCAATACGTGCTTTTAAAACGAAAAACATGACCTTATATTAGCCGGCCGAAAACCTAACAGTGAAATTTGAGAGACCCCACTTGTTTTATTATTTATGCAGAGGCGAATAATTATCAAAGAGAGCTCTGTTTTGGAATTATTAAAGCTCCTTTGTTTATAAAGCTGTCCAGTAATTGATTTTGACTAGGATCATATTAAGCTCCGATATTTCACTGTACTGCAAATACATAACCAAATTGGTCCTCACAGATTGTAAGGACGTGCAGCCTATCATTGTACCGCAATCGTAATGTACTGTGGCCGTAATCTTTCCGCAGTCTCAACTTATACATATTCCTACCGCAGTGATCAAAGTGAGGTTGTGCGGATAAAACACAGAGGCAGGACACTAAAGTTAAGTTGTCGGACAATTTACCTCTGAATTAATTTTTCATGCGCCAAAACTCCACCGACAGTGAGTTTTACTCCCACAAACAAACTCAGTGAGTTACATTATCGAGGAAAGATTACTAGCAAACTAGTTTCAATGGACATAACTCAGTGAGTTACATTATCGAGGAAAGATTACTAGCAAACTAGTTTCAATGGACATACGGAGGTTGTCTAGAAAACGAAGACCTAAGACCTAAGACCCAAAAACGAAGACCCCTAGAAAACGAAGACCTAGAAAACGAAGACCCCCTAGAAAACGAAGACCTAGAAAACGAAGACCCCCTAGAAAACGAAGACCCCCTAGAAAACGAAGACCCCCTAGAAAACGAAGACCTAGAAAACGAAGACCCCCTAGAAAAAGGGGGAAAAGAATATCCCTTAGATGGCGAATCGAGTTTATAAAAAGGTTATGCTTTACCTTCATCACAAGAACCAGAAATGTAGAAAATATTTTCCAAAATATTTTATGATCACGCAATCACCCCACGAGTGTAGATTAACTTTTGATTAAAGGACTCTACTCGCTAAAAAAAAAAGGACCCACCGGTCTTAAACTGTCATCTGAGAGCGCGACAAACCTGAAAGTTACTTATCTCAGTCGGCCACACGCAAGTAAATTCCAAGAGTGTCAGGGTTTAGTGGTGAAAAGGTCAACTGTTCGTGACGGGTGCGTGACACGCAAATTTATTCACCACGTGGTAAAAGGATAATTGATTGTCGCTGGAAAATTCCGTTCGGCCTAGCTCTCACATGCATACCTGCGTCGAAACTATAAAAGGACAAGCAAATTTGTTATGTATTGGACTGTATTAATCAAAAGTTAATCTACACTCGTGGGGTGATTGCGTGATCATAAAATATTTTGGAAAATATTTTCTACATTTCTGGTTCTTGTGATGAAGGTAAAGCATAACCTATTTATAAACTCGATTCGCCATCTAAGGGATATTCTTTTCCCCCTTTTCTAGGGGGTCTTCGTTTTCTAGGGGGTCTTCGTTTTCTAGGGGGTCTTCGTTTTCTAGGTCTTCGTTTTCTAGGGGGTCTTCGTTTTCTAGGTCTTCGTTTTCTAGGGGGTCTTCGTTTTCTAGGTCTTCGTTTTCTAGGGGGTCTTCGTTTTCTAGGTCTTCGTTTTCTAGGGGGTCTTCGTTTTCTAGGTCTTCGTTTTCTAGGGGGTCTTCGTTTTCTAGGTCTTCGTTTTCTAGGTCTTCGTTCTCTAGGGGGTCTTCGTTTTCTAGGTCTTCGTTTTCTAGGTCTTCGTTCTCTAGGGGGTCTTCGTTTTCTAGGTCTTCGTTTTCTAGGGGTCTTCGTTTTTGGGTCTTAGGTCTTAGGTCTTCGTTTTCTAGACAACCGACATACGGAAGCAATAGTTTGGGGCGGAACGGCGAGTGCATGCATGGGGCGGGGGGGGGGGGCATTATGTCTTACAATTCTGCGTTGACCCACCCGTCTGGGGACCAAACATTGAACTGCCGGCTTTTCCCAGACGGATAAATTCAAGTGAAGTAAATTATCCAGGGATTTATCCACAACTTACTTCTCCACACATTATCGATACACTTTCGAGTACATAGATAATGAGGAATATATAGAAATCGTCCACCAAAGAACATGTAATCACGGATTTTCTTGGCAAGTTTACTTATCCTCACAATGATTGCATAACACATCCATAAAGACAGTGAGCTTCAGAGTAAAATTTTATTTGAAAAACATAATTGGATTTGTAACAACAACACGGATCAAGGTCTCTCTAAGTAATTGGTTTCCAATTACAAAATAAATAAGAAGGTATAAGCTGATTTAAGATTGATCATGAACTAATAACCTTCATCCTACTAAGCCTGTTACAGTAACAACAACAAACTCAGGTTAGTCGGGTTTTTTTGAGCTGGTTGTGAATAGCCATGCACTCGATACCAGTGTTTGCGGATGGCGTGTTTGACTCCATGTCAACTTAAATAAATGCAATAGCTCCCAAAATGAAAGACAATTATAGAGTAACTACAAGAAAAGAAGATTCTGTGATTCTTCTATTTCTAAATTTCAATTTACCAGACACTGAGCTGAGACGAACAAGTGATATTTCTGCGTGCTCTTCGCTATTATTTATTGCGACCTTTTTCAACGGATCTGACCACACAAGGATGGCTTGATAGAGATCGATAGTCTCGTCTAACAAATCGATCAAATTGCTAAGCACAAACATTCACAGTTTTGATATTTAATTCCCTGCATTTTTCCGTCTGTTATTTAGGATGACTAAAGCCTGACCTGAAAGGCTGGCCCGAACGTAATCAGAAACTGATTTGTTCAGTTGACAAAAGAGGTTGCCGACATTTCTATACTCGCCATGCTGTGCCACAAATTGCAACATCGACCTTTCTAGTCTTTTTTCAAGTTTGGGACTTGTCAAGATTATTTACGTTTAGAAATATTGATTTAATTTTCGACTCGACCAGTCGGAAACGGTGACTTCCCTTTCAATTATGCTAAAATGCGGAAACTGAAATAGCTATGAGAATAATTTTTTGGCTATTTTGGTCAGCTATGTATCAGTCAGTCCTACAAAGCTAGAGTTTATTTTTTAACTTTTTACTTCTTCCAGCCTTTTCCTGTGTCAGGTTGCATGGTTACAACGTTAAGAATACTATGCCTCGTTAGGCAGCGCCATGGACATAAGCTGCGAATGGCGATTACTAAACCAAATGAGCCTAAAAAATCATTACTGCAATTATCAGTTATCTGTTTGGTCTATGCTTCGGATTATGATCCGTAAATGTATGTAGTCGGACATAAAAAAACGAGCAATTACAACGTAATCCGGCTTTGACTGCAGCGACGCTGGGAAAACTTAAAAAAGAATCGACTGAAGGGGCCCGTCGCTGAAGCTGAACCTACTAAGATGTTTCAAGAGATCATGATCTCTTGGATGTTTGTTTTCTTTTTAATTCTACGTTTAGCGAGAGAAAGAGACCAGAAGTCTTAGAAAAAAGGCCGCGTTAGGCTAATGATAGTTTCACTGCAGTTGGCTTTTGAAAATGTTGGAATGATTTTCGATCATATGTCACTGAACGTACAGGGTACAAAGGGCAATGATAAGAAATCGAGTTACGTGGAAGATGCAACAGTTCAATGAAAAAGAAAAAGAAGAAAGAAATTCGTGGCTGTCCTTTCCCTCGTCCTATGTGCATTCTTCTGCATTTAACACACGAACAAGGACCTTCGTCCCGAGACACTGGTAAAGCTTATTTTCACACAGTCAAGATTAGTTGGTTGAACTCTTGTCATCTCAAGAATCACTATTATCCTTTGACTGCTTGTGTAAATTCTTTGGCTGATACGATAAACAGACCTCCAACAATTCTACTTAACTAACAGCGATGAGAAAACTAAAGCCAAGAAAAATAACGAAAGCGACTTACCCGAGGCAATTAGCTGTATTCTAGGTGGATTATCCTCGCTGCAGTTCAACACTTACTGAACGCGTTATGTTAACAGATGCGCAGTGGATTCGTGGATTCACAGATGATTTTGCGTTCTGGAATTCAGTGTCCGCTTACGAAACCAAGGTTATCTATTGATATCTACTGATCACAAACCAGATAGCTAGGCATTTGGACATTTCTAAATAGATCTGTAACTGGCTCTCAGAAAAAAAACGACGCCTCGAAATTTAATTGCTGCCTGCTTGAATACCGGCAATTAAAAGTATTATGCATGTCTTTCATGAAATTAATAGCCATCCGATTGATTGGGTTTTCTTTCATGCTGTCTGTGGTCATTAGCTCTCAACAGCATTGGAGTTATTTAGGAATCTGTCACTGCGGGGGCAGAATATCACTTCACAAATAAACATCTATCAATTCCTCCTATAAAGAACTCAGTGCTTATGACAAGTTAGAAGAGTAAAAAGCAAACTCTAATCGAAATGAAGACATTTTGTCGTTGCATCGCCCAATTTTCTACGAAAAAAATGTGTCCGTAACACTGCGCAGGTCTGCGCAGAATTTTGTGCTTGGGAATTTTGATGACCAAAATGATTTGCTTGATGATTGATAAGCAAATTGTTAATTAACCCTGTCATTGCATATTCGACAGACTTCATGTCATTTAGAATTTGTTCCAAACCTTTAAGCTAAGTTTATATTAAGTGAAATGATAGTAATAATGCCATACACAAGATAGCTGTAACTTTTTAGGGGGATGAAACTCTTCTAATCTTTGTGTTTATTCAAATGGTAGCTATTCGATAGTACCGCACTTCATTTGATATGGTCATTGTTACGGCGTATTTTGCCGAACAAGATGGTTCTTACTTTTGACTTTAGAGCGTGTCCTTGAGTTGAAATGCAACTAATTTCATGAGCAGTAAGTATTCTAAGTGCTACAGTTTGTTTTCCAACATTTTCCTTACTGAAAACGAAGAGAAGTTTTTTTGGCTGTTCTCAAAGTGAACACGTGTGACGTCACAAGGATAGTTTGAATATGCAAATCTTGCACGAAGTCGATCAAATTATTTTCACATATGTTTTTACATCAATATAGGTCTGATCTTGAGATCTTTCAATGCAGATATGTCGCAATTTCCAAGTAGTGATTGTGTGTTCTTGCGTCATTCAGAAAGTAAAAGAAGGTTGATCTGATTGCCCGTGACGTAATGTGCCATATAGTCTTGTCGGGATGCCATACATTCTTGTTGAAATAGATTACTATATGTAAGGTGAACACATAATTGCTTCAGCGAGAATTACGACACCTTTAGCTTATTTTCTTTTATGTTATAAGTGGTTGAATTTCCGGATGGAAGCCTGAAGAACATTATTTAAGGCATGAAGATGTTATATCATACGTTCTTGTTACGTCATAGGATTTCTTGAGTTTGTAAATGCGCATGTGCGTGGCGCGACACGTGGATTGAAGATGTGTTTTACTGAGCATGATTTGCTTATTCTCATTCGTTTATTCGGTTCTGTTTCCCTGGTTATAACAGAAGACATGATTGATCATCGCGGTTTTAAGCCTGAAAAAATTCAGGCCTGAACGGAATTCGAACTCGTGACATCTGCAATATATAAGAATCCCAAAATCTCGCTGACAGTTTTCTTTCACCGATAAATACATTAATATGCATGGTATATATCTTTGAATACTTACAGATTTCCATATGCTTAATCCACGCATTCATTTTTGTTGTTGTTGCAGGAAACGTGAATAATTTGTGTTTTATATAGCATTGCAAATTCATGAGAGGAAACGGACGATAAAAAATGTGACACACGACTAATAATAAAGTAATGGCCCAGAAGTATATATCAATAAAAACTCACATGTAACAGTACAGTACAATTTCAATGCAATATAGAAGCATTAGAGGGAAAGTTAATTGGTTCTCGCAATTTAAGAAGTAGCGACAATCAAATGCTATTAAACTCTGTTTTTACGGCGCATCTTTCAAAATTCTACTTCATTAATAAAGTCTACCTTTTCCGCTTTGCATGCAAACATTGAAATGCAGTGAAACTCAAACAACCGAACCACTATTGTATGAAAATGTTTAGTGGCAAATGCGATGAAATATAAAGGAAGCACATTTTAAAATGGGAATTTTCAAGAAAGGTTTCTTTCGTAGTAGGGATTAAAAATCTCAAATGAGCGTTCAAATACTTACGAGCAGGTGGGAATATGTTTTTTTTTTCTATCGTAATCGACTGAAAAGAAAATTTTTCAACTGACCGACGTCAAATATAAATTTTGCCACCACTAGTGTGGAGGGCCGGCATTTTCACAAACTTAACAGTCCTTTTGCGACCGCTTTTAACGCAACTATCAATAGAATCACGTATCATGATCTTTAAGAAACGATTTTGCGTATAGAAGCTATGCTGTAAATTAGAAAAGCACTTGATATGAATTTGACAGAGAGTTCGTGTGGCATCCAAAAATAATAATTATCAACGAAGGCGCAACCGAAAAGTAACACGTAGTACTACAAGCGCTCAAGATAAGTCCGAGCTTCTCTATATCTTGTGCCTTGCAATATCACCACACAAAAGTGAAAGCATTTAAAGCAATTCATTAACCAGCTTTGCGATTCCCGCTGATTTGCAATTTTTTTTTCTGTAAAATCGGTGTAAGTATGAAAAATTCTTCCATACCTGTCGCCAGTTTTCAAATATCTCGGCAGAAATTGTTATCTCGTATTTTAAAAGACTGTCTGCTTCCAATCCTTGTTGAACGGCAGTCGAGCGTCGTGTTAAATGGAATTTCTTGTAAGTCAAAGCAAAGACGTGTTTATAAATTTGAATTGAACTTAAAACAATAACGGGCTCTGCCTTTGTGGAGAGAGATTTTCTGATAATACTCACAGCCTGAAGCTCAGCCATTGCTTGACAATGTCGGCTTACGATTGTGCGTAATAGTTGAAACGAACACGAAATTCATTTCGCATTGACAATGATGGGCTCTAAAAACCGCTTAAGTGGAAATTTCCAGCCAATTGGCAAGCCGGGGTACTAGCCCAAATGATTCACTTTCGTCTGTCTTTGAGATAATAATGAATACACTTAAGATCATTTTCTTGGAGTATTGTTTAAAATCCAGGAGGCACATGCTGTCTTTATATCACTGAAACGCCATGGCTAATATTTCGAAATCGTTGTCACCATCACAGGGGTTTATAACCCTCATTTATAGCACGATAATATTGCACACGTTCTCAAAGTTCTTTTACAAAAAGCGAAAATAATTCGAGCCAGAGCATTTACATGCGATGTGTGAAAATCGCCAGCGGTTTGGAAAAAAAACATTTTAATGTAAAACTTTATACGAACTTTAAAAGGGAAAACCATTTTTAAACATTGAATAAAACAAAAAAAACCGAGTGAGTTTCAAAAGTCACCTAGATAAGAGTTTTTAACCAGAGTTAATTATTCTGTCCGGTGCTAAGGATGGCTCATTTTGGTGGCTTATTAAGAACATTTGCATGAAGCGCTGATATAGCTGGCGATAAAATCCAACACTCTGCTTCGCATTGGCGTGGGCCGGACAAATACCGATATTTTCCCCTTTGCTCTGACGTCACGTGAGATAACAAGAACTACAAAAATATACTTAGAAGTACTAAAAGTTTCGACGCACTTGTTTTGAAATAGAAATTGATATTTATAGCAGGCCCTCCTTCTACTTATTTTTTTTTTTGCACTAAGAACATGAAACATAAACACTGCTAGGGAATCTCGACATTTTGTTTTAAGGGGAGGGGGGCAGGCGAAACGCTGTGCGTTACTTTTTGCGCCTCGAACTTGAAGCAAAAAAAGTAAATTCAAGAAGCATGCAAGTATCTGCTTCCGTTTCACTGTAGATTACCTCCAACGTTTAACATCGATCCCCTTCCGTTATGTAGTGTTCCTCCATTAAAGGAAATATCTTCTCTTTTTCAAAGAGGAGTACAAAAATACGTCCGTCAATGTTAAAACTTCTTTCCAACTTAGTTAGGTAAACGCCACAAATGATTAAAAAGATTAAAAGAAGAGTATGTAAGGCTTTCCTGTTAGGCTTTCGTGCAGAAGAATGCCTTTCATGTTTTAAAAGTGATCTTTTGACAACAGAACTGTTCGGGAATTGTTTTGCGGTTGACAAAGTAATTTTTTGGATTACCTATCTTCGTTTGAGGCGTCAGTTTCTGATAGCATTCTTTAACAACTTTACAAGCGGTAATTTAAGTGTTTCTAGTAAATTCAAAGTGCTCATATTTTTTAAAGAAACGAATAAAATATTTTACTGATTAAATGTTATCAGTATAACCTACAATTTAAAGGCGATGTCTCATCATGAAGTGTCTCTCGAAGTTGGGAGATATCTTAATTGAAAACTGGTGCTATAGTCAACAATTTTTTCTTGGATCGTCACATAAAGTTATAAAAGGTTAACGCAAAATTTGGTTACGTGATCAATGCGTTATAAAAAGATGGAGTGACCTTGCAAAATCTAGACTATAGTGTACACGCTTTGGGTGCAGTTGTTAACTGAACGTACTATATGCGGTTGAAAGTTACTCACAGTTTTTGTCGCTGAAATGTTTCAGTCTCACGAGCACTTCAGTCTAGTTGTTACAGAGCTGTTTGTTCGGGTTTAAAACAAGTCTATCCACCGCACCCAGCAATATATTAAAAAACCTTGTATGTGTTTTTCGCAATTCAAAAGAAATTTCCAAGCTTGAGGCGAATGCATGGGCTAGAGAGTAATCCATTATTAAAATTCCCGATGCGTTAATCCCCTTTTGATAACAAAAATAGCCAACGGGCATAAAACAATTATCCTTTAAAAATAAAAAAAAAATCTCTCAGTTCCGGCAAAGGACCTCCATAAAATCATCTATTGTTTGCCGTTTATTTATCTTCTGTTCCCTCTGTTTCTTCTGTAAATCCAGTTGTGTTGAGGAAGAATAATGCTCTGAAAGCTGTTGATTGCTTCATTCCTCATTGCTTCATTCGTCATTGCTTGATTCTTTCTTTATTCTTTGTCTATCAGTTTGTTATTTTTTCTCTACGTGACCGATCGAAGGGATTCAAAAAATGAGACATCACAAAATCCAAAGCTTGCCTTGTACTGAACCTTCGGTGGTGTATTTGGCTTTATGGGGGAACTGAACTAAATCAAGATATTAACTTCAAAGTGGTGGCCTAATGAATCTTGTGAACAATTTCTATTATCGCGGACGTCACACTGAGTGTAAAACGTTTTTCTCGTCAATGTAGCTTTGGACATAGAAGGAACACCTGTCAATTTTCTATCGATTGAGATGATTTTCTTTTTCAAAACTTAAACCGGTGTATTGAACCTGGAATAATGGGAACTTGAATATTTACAATAAATAAATATGCTTAACGAAACTTATTTTAAAACATGGCTGAAGATAACGTTTTACTAGTAAAGTGCTATTCAGCTGTTCAATTTTTGGGGGAAAATACCAGAAGGAAAACCAGAACCGACCTAAACCCTGAATTGTTAATGTTAAACAGCAAACCACTGGAAATAATTGCGTTTTCTTTGCCTTGGGAAAACTGTATTGATATTGGCGCTTTGGCCGGACGTGTTGAAATGAGACCATTTATCTCGTGTCAGTTGAAAACGGCTATTGTTTTTGTTTAAAATTTAAACAGTCAGAACTTCCTTTCAAATATAAGCTGCATCGAAATTAACTGCCAAGCTACTGTTTAAAATAAGCAAAATATTTCAAATACATTTCGTGTTTGGTCTAAGGGCAACAGTTGGAAACACCTCCCTTGTAACCGGAATGTACGTGTTGATACGAAACTTCCTCACAGCAAAAAAATCCTTGTTGTTTTTTCGTCGACTCAGTTTAATTTCCTATTCAATTTTTTTAAGACGCTTTTCTCTCAGTTTCTTCAGCCCAGTAAATAATTCAAGCTCATTTCCTCTTTGCTGCGAGGGATTCATTCATTTCTCAGTTGTTATAATGTTAAACAATAATAGGGGCGTAAGAGGAAAAATAGAGCGGAAATTATTTTGCCAAAGTAAAACACGGTTTTACAATAAATAACACTAGAGTGACCTTGGGCGAACCGCTGTTTTTCTTTTTCGGTAACCTAGTTCTTTTTAATTTGAACTGTGTTTTTTGGAGTAGGCTAACTTTGAAATTATCGCCAAAATTGCCTAACTTTCATACTCCAGCACTAGTAACCACAAGTCAGTTTTACTCGGCAAAAACACAAATGAAAGAACTTGTTTACACTGAAAACCCGACCTAGCGTGTTAAAACTGAATGTTATTCCACTATTTTATGTTATGCATGTTAACTTGTCTTCATGGTCACTGAAAAACATACCTTAAATCAGTTAGGAGTCTTTACAGCTAAGGCTTAACGTGTCAACATACAAGTTCGCCATTTTACTACACGCCAGCAGCAGTTAAGCCACTTTTTCCTCATAAGCTTTGAGAGAACTTACCCTCGACAATCGATTGCATGCTCTTCGGCCCAGTGGGTGACAAGGAAGTAAGTGAAGTAGCCTAAGTCAGTGTGATCAATGTTCGCATTCTTATTACTTACTCGACTAACCTTGTATCGATGCTTGGAGGAGTATTTACTTGTTTATCATTGTTATGTTAGAGTTACTGACCGAGCAAACCGCTTTCTTTTCGGCAAAATTACAATGCCTATAATTATTAATAGTACCGTCTGAACCGGATGACCCCCTTTGGGGGAGCTCTTTCCAAGAGCACGTACCAAGCCCCGGGGCCAAACAGAGACTTCCAGAGAACACCTTTTGTGCTTCGCAGGCACAAAGAATGAATTCGATTCTTAAAAATTATTACAACCAGACAATGTTTCCTCGTGCACTAAAAGAAGTTGGACTTTACTCGTTTTGATGCTGCCATTTATCACATTAAGTGAATTAAATAATGCTCAGTATATAAATAAAGTCTTTCTTTCCGGCATTCATTCATTCGAATTCAGGAGACGTGTTCATAAATATTTAAAGTCGTCGACACGAGAGGAAATTATTGAAATCCGTACAAAACATTTATCACTTCAATCTCCAGCTACGTAAAGACGATTTTAAAATTTACCTCGTGAGGAATAAACATCAAGCAGTTTGGGAATAAATCATTTTTGTCAAATCCTCGGTGTGCTATCCCGGACGCACTCCCGACAACAGATATCATTGTCCAATCAAGAACGTCCCCTAGAATACTCGATAAGTCGTTGCGTTAAAGCTTTCAGCAAAAAGGGCTACATCTCATTACTGCCTACGCCGGATTAAATATGATAGACATTTTATCCAAGGAGTGTGACTTTAAGATTGCAAATATACATTGCAAGAAAATGCATAAACAGTTGTGAATAAATGCTGTATACTCAAGGCCAAACCCCAGTTTATATATTTTTCTGGTAATCAACAACTATATCTCCTTCAAAGAAATTAAGAACCTAATTATTATGTTGTACAAGCCCGGCTAAGTAGATGAATCATAGTGCGTGACTAAGGGTGCATTTCTCTGGGGTGATCTGGATCAGGATCAGTGATCCAAGATCTGTCTGGATCATGGTGCATCAAAGCAACCGATGAATTCATGACCAGAGTGGATTCATTGATTCCTTTGATGCACCATGATCCAGACAGATCTTGGATCACTGATCCTGATCCAGATCTCCCCAAACGAATGCAGCCTAATGCTACTACGTTGTACACGCATGAACTGGCTCTAAAAGAGAAAGCTTGTTCTCTGCTGTCCGGGCAACAGTGTCGCCCTTTGCTCGATTATCTGCCGCTGGGATGAAGACCGCAGACTCGGGAGAGCGAAAGAATTCGAGCCTACAATGTCGTCACAGGCTTATAAATTGATTTCAACAAACTAGTCCGCTGCGAATTTTTATAGGCTCCTGGTGAGGATGGGAACAAACTTCGGCGAGCAAAGCGAGCGGACAAGCGCGAAACTGAAGAATTTCGTTCGGGTTCGCCGGGAACGTGTTTGCAGGCTAAGTCCTTAGCCTACGAACTGGTTCCGGGCGGGGACGAAAAAAAAATCGGCGAGCAAAGCGAGCGGACGAGCGCGAATCATAGTTGCGGACACGAATCTATTTGGAAGAGAACGTCTTACTCACCGGGGTACTGTAACTCTCCCTGTTCTCACACTGTAGAAATCTACAAAATAATAAAGAGAAAAAATCATTTTGACATCAGATAATATGTATTTCTTTTAGGTGTTTAATTAGGTTGCTTGGTATTAGTTCCCAGTGGGATAATTAGGCCTTTATATACCACTCCTTGTGAATATCACACCACTTGACGCCGACCAGTTTACTCGAGGCTGTTTTTTTCTTTTATATAGTTGTTTTAAATAGCGTGTGACTTTTTTCTTATATTCTTTGGCTTGTAACCTTATTCAGTGTGTCTCCGGTTCAAACTTTTGTAAATAAACTCGATCATCGCTGGCGGCTCCCTCCACTAATTGTTGTGCTACTTGTCTCTTCTACTTATAATAGAAATGTTTTCTATTCGGCTGAGCGAAGCGAAAGAGAATAGAAAGTTGTAAAAGTTCGAAAACAATTAATTAATTAATGCACTCGTCACAATGGGTAATTAGAAAAGTGTCTTTAAATTTCCTGTTTTAATTCAGAGGAGCCCGTTTCATTTCGCTTCTGGGACACAATTCTCGATTAAGCAGTTGCAAAGAAGCGGGAATCGAACAAGATTCGCACGCACGTCCATCAGGATTCCGGCGCAGATGTGTCTATACTCACGGAGTTGCGGCAAGGGACTAGATCATAGTGTCTTAGTTGTGGATAGGAACTGCGATTAAAATTTCCGTGTTTCACGTGTACGAGCACTACTTGTGCATTCCCACACTGTACCAAAATGTGATTGATAGCTAACGGTGACAAAATTTCCAACGCGTTTTCTAAACACTTCCGTCCCAAGACGGAACAATTCGAGCTTTACAGGTGCTTGATGTCTTTCGAGTCTCGCTTAAAGAATTTTAAGATTTTATCATTGTTCAGATTTTTCTCAAAGATGACTTATCTATGACTTAATTTGATGATCATGACCGTTGAAAAGCTCCTAACAGCACTTTATTTTAGCATCGCACTTTGTGCACCAAAAACTGACTAGGCACTAAGGAGGATTCCGTCAAAGAACGGTTCTTTTGAAAGCTGAGGAAAGTAAATACTCTTCGTGTTTTCTCAGTTTATTTAAAACTCGACTGAGATTATCCTATATGTCATAAAATAATGTAATTCAGCTGTGTGCATCGCTGAGTTCCAAAGTAGTACAACATCAGTCCATAGTTTATACTGAAAAATGTTTAGGAGCTGCAACAACTCCATAGAATAAACAAACCCGCAAAATTTGAAACTAATTTTACATATGTTTTCTGTGTTGGAAATGATACCATCCAAACACAGAGTTTTCTGGCCAAAGATTGCCTTGGGTGCCAAATCGCGAAGAGCAGAGTCCAAATACAAATTAGATTACAAGACAATCAGTATATTTTCGCCGAACGGTTTGACTGGAATGTGGTATAAATTTGAAACATGTGATTGGGTTCAGTGCTGTTAGCAGATAAAGTAATATACACGGTAATATACACGGCGGCACAAGTATGCTTTTGAATTCGCCCAGACTTTCAATTCTCGATTGATTGGCTTGAAGCAGAATACCTGTGCTGTTTTCTATTTCCTAAGCCAGTCAAGATTTTGTTAAAAATAAAAATAACAGAGGACGCAAATTAAGATTACTGTTAATGTCATGAAGACGAATACTATCGGGAATACTATACATTCCGCAACTCTAGCCTGCCTCATGACACGCCAACAAAGTTGAACACCTGCTCCTACTCATTCATCGCTAGCGAACCAAGTATAGTAATAACTCTGAACAACACTTGCGTAAGAGAGGGATGCACTCTCCCATCACCAGATACACGATGAAAGGCAATAACCACGATATAAATACTGACAGGGGGTGTGCTGCCCGGTTCACTAAGATGACTAAGATGATATATTTTTAATTCAAAACAAAATAGTACACACTTAATGTCTGGTCCCGAGGGAAGCAGTTAGTTTTAGTAACCATCAGCACTCGAGGGAAAACATGAAAACTACTTAGTTTCCCGATGGACCATACATTAAGTGCTATGTTACATATTTAGACAAAAACAAACAAACAAACAAAGTGCGCGATTGTATCCCGGTCGGATACATTTGAATTTGATCTGGGGCACGTGACCAAGAATCAACCAATCACAGTGCTCGTTTTGTTGGGTGAAAGTCTAGGTGAAAAAACAAACATATTTAACTATACATACTTTTTACAAATACGTGATCACAGTTTTCCTGTTAGTTCGTGACTATTTGAGTTTTTTTGTGTGTTTTTCTTCTCTTTCATTTCAAAGTTTGTAATTACGTTATACTCTCAGCTATAGTTTTGTTGTCTGCTAATAAGCACTATTTTTTATTTTTTATGCATTTTTATCTCTATTTTTTGATTTTCTATTATTTAGTTTTGTAATACTCTTGTAGCTCTTTCAGATTTTGTAAGCAAGCTGCTAGGCTTATAAAAGATGTAACATTCAATTGTTCCAGTGCTATACAGTAAACTGATGAATGTCTGAAGATCGAAACGTTTTTAAATTTTTGTTTTCAATTTTTTTAGTTCCAGAAGCTGTCAGTCCATCGGTCTTTTTAACTCTTCTTTTTATCTACGCATGCCATGGCTTGGACTTGGAATCTCCATCTGGATGCTTAACGCCGTCGTTGGCTCAGGCAGCCCCGGCATTGAAACTTCTACATACAGTGGAACCGCGTTTTAACGAACCTCTACAAAACGACGTCCTCGGTATAACGAACGATATTCCTGGCCCAGAAATAGTAAAATATATGGAAAAGAATCTCGATGTACAATGAAACCTCGTTATAGCATACATAATGTGCCAGTTTTTGTCATTTTTCCTCTATCATATTTCCAACTGTCGCATGTGTATTTCAAATCAGTGTAATGATAATTCACATTTGACAATTTTATCTGATGTGTGCTGCACAAAAGCACACAAGTTGTGTAGTACGAAACTAAATAATAATAAAATGCCAAGTCAAATTCCACAGTTGATCCCACTCCATTGCTTGTCTGTTCACAGACACTCTATTTTTTCTTGAGTTCGTCGAGATCACGTTGAAACTTAGCTCGGTGTGTGGGCATGCAGGCGCATGCACGCGCTGAAACTCAACCGGGTCCGTCCCGCGAAAGATCCGGCAAAACTCTCGCGGACCTCTGAATCAACTGTGCGCAAACCATCATAGAAATGATATACACGGCTCATAGTTGCTTCACGATTCATTACAGCACATCAACTTCCTGACGTCAGTGATAGATGTCAAGGAAACGAGTTAGAAATCGTAAGAACCAGACAGTCAAGCATAAACAATTTGAGGACCTTTGACCACCTTTGAGGAAAGATCCTTTAAAAACTTTAAAACCCCTTTGTGTTCTGATGCCAACTGATAGCCGATCGAAATAAATACACTGTTTCTTTAGTGGTGCACATAATCAGAGTATGTCTTCAAAATCTAGTGAAAACATTTTGAAAAGAATGTTGATGTTATTAACTTCCCTAATGTCCCACACAAGCTAATCACATGCCACGGTGTGTATTATATCGATCGAAGCCAGACTGATCGATGTATCACTTGCAACTTGTGGGAAATGTTCAAAACACTTACTTAAACTCGTCGCTACGTTGACTCGGGTAAGTGCTCACTCTTCAACGGCCACCAGATACAAGGAATCTATGCAACGAAACCGAGCACAGATAGACTAGACACTATCAAACACGCTAACGTAGTTTAGAGGCTGCCTGAAATGAGTTTAATCCCTAGCTCTTATTGTTGAAATACGATCGTTTTGACAAGGGCCCTTATGACAATGGAAATATAGGAAATTGGTGCCAAGAAAATGAAATGGTTGATTAATCTTGTTGTCTTTTAAGAAGTTTCTGTCGATGGTTTCTGTGAATTATAAATTGTCTTTTAGCCCCCAAAATCGTCTTCTTTGTCGTTTTTGCCAGGAGTGTAGTTCTTTTAAGGTTCCTCAAGTCGTAAGACACTTTCCACATGTGGATCTGTTGTGTGTCAAAGGGCAAAAACTGAACCACGCGACGAAAGTGAATGGTTTTTTTTTCAAGATCCGATTTAAAGGATCTACCGTAATTAATTGGCTGATTAGAATGGCTTATGTCATGATACAGACAACACAACAAAATGCAGCCAGATCGTTTACACTGAATTATTCGGGCTGAATGAAAGTTTTCCTTGTAAAATTGAAATTAATTGAGAATTAAATCAACGAGAAGTGAAAGGTATTTCATCGCTTTCTTACCAAGGAAAATAACGATATAAAATATCACGAACCGGTTCGATCCATGGAGACTTGCCTCACGATAGGAGCTTACATGAAGGGGGAAGGGTAGCTAGCCTTTTAGCTCGGTTAAATACAGACATCATCGGCGGAACTTTTGCGCTCCTCGGAGTCTAGGGCATTTCTTTGCAAATGAAAGGTCTCGTCATTATAGGCAATTAACGTTTGTAAAGCGTTAATTAATCCATTTCAAATTAATCCGCCTTAAATTAATGTGAATTAAAATACACGGTTTTCAAAATAAAGGAAATCAACGCGAATGACAATGTAACATTCCATTGTACTGGGAAATATATAACTAATTTCAGTTTCAATGCAAAATCATTGTTGATTATTGTATATTTTTAAGAAAAAAGAACAAATTAGGGTGGAACGAGTTACCGACCCGGGGGAACACCCATGTAAAAATGATGAGTGTCAGAAAAGAAAATAATTTTCAGAAAAGAATTATTGCAAATAGAAAAAGCCGTTGATAATTTTTCGTTTCCCATACGTCAGGAAGACGGTGATTAAGAATCGTATGAATTTAAGTGCAATTAAGGTTTCTTTTCACTACGTTCGAGTGATAATTGAAAATTGTCTCCAACTTTCACAAGCCTTTAGGCGAAGAGTGCAATTTGAAAGATTTTCAAACATCCGAGTAGGGCCAATAATCTTCAATTGCTCGAGCCTCCATACGATTGCTTATTTATTACAAGTTGGAAAAAATAACGAACAAACTGCAGTGCAAATCAAAAATTAACGACAAATTGACCCGCTCTGAGCCAATCACAATGAAGTAATTTTCTCTGGCATATAATAATGAATCAAACCATTGACATGGAAATTAACGCCCCCTGAATGTTTATTTTATTTATTACAAGTTGGAAAAAATAACGAACAAACTGCAGTGCAAATCAAAACTTAACGACAAATTGACCTGCTCTGAGCCAATCACAATGAAGTAATTTTCTCTGGCATATAATAATGAATCAAACCATTGACATGGAAATTAACGCCCCCTGAATGTTTATTTTATAACGAAAAAAGCAAGACAAGTAAACAATTGGTGGGAACCAGTATGAAACTCTACCGGCGGTAATCACAAAAATCAATTAACATAATTAATGAGGATCGACAATCAAGGTAACTTCCTGTGCAATCCTTTAAAGCTATCCACCATGAGTATTATTGTTAAGTGAGACTAAGTAGAAAAAAAAATTGGATCAAGAATTTGCTCAAAGTGTGGCCTCGTTTTGGTGCTCTTTTCAGAGCAAGCAACATAAGCACAAAGAAACAAATAGCTAAGCTAAAACGCAGACGGTTCTAAAACGAGTTTAAGGTAAACAGGCATGCGTCAGTCATGTAATTCGCAGCTTAACTTAGCGGTCAGACCGCTTAATCGTATCGTACTGAAAATATATTCGTCCATGGCTCCAGTCAGTAGTGCTTTTATCTCACGAATGAGCCATTTGATACTGCCACTGACATATAGACAGAAACTTTCTTAACGTGTCAATGCCTTGTAGCATGGACGGGAAAATGCCATACTAATTTGAGAAAACAAAATAAATAGAAGAGAAAAGAAATAATTTGAAAAAATATGCACTGTAAAACGACTTAAAATGTCTTATTCACTAAGCTTAAACCATTCAATCCAGTGTGAGTTTTTGCCGTTGTTAATTATCAGACAGGGCAGAGTTTACAAATCCCAATATTCTCGTGCCAAGCAAGGCTTGGCGCTCGATTAAATAATATATATCTATGTGTGTGTGTGTGTGTGTGTGTGTGTATATACAACTCGACAAGGTTTTTTCTGGGCTGGTACAAACATATGAGATCACAACAGATCCTTGAATGTTGTCCTAAAAAAAGACACTTATGCATATCTCTTACCTCGTTTCGACAGAAACTAGAACCTGAACTATTCAACTCAGCATTGTCTGCCCGTATGTGGGCATTTATGCAGCGATTCCTTTTTAAACCGTATTCGAAACGTGATCTTGAAACGAAAGACCTGACAACCTGCGACAAGTTTGCCAAGCGGCATGTCTCGCTGCCATTAGTCAGGAAAAAAAGAGTTTACTCGTATCATATTTTATTCCAATTCAATATAGCTTGAAAACGAATCCGGAAATTAGCTTACTTCATTCTTGTGTAAGTCATAAAGTTTTCTATCCACGTATAATTGACCCTATATACAAAGCAATCCGGCATCAATTTAATTCATATCCAGATTCAGGTACAAAACGTGCGCCTGCATAATGAAATGGTTGAGTTTTCTGGGTGTGAAAAGCCATTTGCAAGATAATTAAACCATGGCTTGACCAAAAACGACTAAGACACGAACATAAAATTAACTTCTCCTCAACTTTAGTTTGTCCAGATTCAATGGAATTCCTTGTTTTCGATATAACGTCGACGCAATCAACCCATTTTCTCCTTTGAAAAAACTTTCTAGCCTATTTTTTTATTGTCAACTTGGCGACATCTCGTGAACGATTCATCAATTTTAATTAAATTATCAGAAACCATGTGCCAAAATGACTGACTTTTGGCTCATCACTAGGATTCGATTCACTACTCGTTTATTTTTTTTCTACCTTAGTAAAAATTCGTTTTAATTTGCGCAACTAGACTAGCAAAACCTCATAAAGCCATCGAAACGACCTTATTTTAAAAGACAGTTAACTACCACACGCTTTTATATCGTCACATGCAATCCATCAGCAATTCTCTGTTACTTCCTTACAATAGATTTAAGGGAGGGCCTTCACCGACTGATTTATCTCTAGGCTACCTCGGAGTAAACTGATGTCGTACAAAAATAAATATTGATATCTGCATGGTCACCGAGTCTCTTACGAATGTTTGAGCGATGATTCACATACGTTACTCATGAGTTTTATCGATCAGCTGAACGAACGTCAAAATTATTTCCTCTCGAAAAGCAATTTAGTGTTACAGTGTAAAATGCGTTTTAAGTTAAAGACGTTTAAATGCTAAATCCTTTATCCAATCAATAGTTTGTAAAACCATAGTACATTTATAGAATTAGACGTTTATTTCATGTAAATAAAAATGCTTAACTGAGTAAAAAAATTACCGTGAAATGTCTCGTTTACAATACACAAAGTTATCAGGCAGCCAGATTTTCAGTTATTTTTTGTAATATTTAAAATAAGCGGGATTAAGGACATGTATAAAAAGCGATACTCATACCTTACTGTGACTGTGGAAAGATGCGCATTTAAAGTTTACGACATCAGCAATTTGCCCGCACGACCAACCGGACAGAAACACGGTTATTGCCTTCAAAATCCGCCCCGATATTACTTCCAGGTCTCTAAGACAGTTTAATATAGAATAGATAAATAATGCAAGGTCCTTAAAAGCATCTTAGGGGTTCGCTAGTGGTAATTAATCATTTAGTGTTACTTATTGCTTGGGTACTTCCATAACACACCACTTCGATACAACACATACAATTAATGCAAGAGGAAGACTTAACACCTCTCTCAAGATTCAAGCTTTCGTTTCTTAAAAAAATCTATCATTTAGTTCCCTTTTTTAGTTCAGTGCCTGAAGCGGTTGTCATATAATGTCAGCCTCTTCCCTCAGTTATTGGCGATTTAATTTATTCTTCTCACATCTGCTGGTTGTCAATGTTTTTTATTTCATGTGGAGAAAGTCAATACTGATCACGCTTGTGATGTTAGCTGAACGTCGACAACATGGGACTTAAGCAGTCTGAGAGCAAGCCTTCGGCTAGTGAGGAAAAGAACATGTTTATATCGCAATCCCCAACCCGACATAATTTATAATCTAATCAAAATCTCTGGGCCTTGAGGCTGTTGGAAATAAATGAAAGCTCCAGTTTATTTGATACTAAAATAAAACAGCCAATAGACAGGTGAAATGTATATTAATTACAGGTTGCGTGTGAGAAATAAAGTGGTGTTATAAGTTTTCACCTAATTGACAAACAGTGGGCTTTAGATTTCAGTTTCAGATTCAACGCTCGAGTGAAAGTAAAATTAAAGCAGAGAAAAACAATGTCTCTTTGAAATCTCCTTGACAACACGGAATAACATTTCTGCTCCACAACAGATCAGGTTTTTCTAGAATGCTTTGTAAAACATATGCTCAAGTTTTTTTTTTCCAAACTGTCTGTTTGGTATGTCTTTAGGGCCTCTCAGTTAATAGATTTTTACCTGATAACAGCGCACATACATCTCATGAGAGAGCACCCTTAGGGTACGTACCCAGTGATGAAGTTAAATATTCGCTTGTAATTATTAAATATGGGTATTTATCAAGTTCGGAATGGAGTATAGAAAAATAGAATGGATCCCAGAAGAAGGGAAGTTAAAGAAAAGCGTACAGCTTATTTAATTTTTAATCAATTTTTAGACATCAGTTTATGAGTATCATACTCAGCCTAATATGACCTAATATCATATATGGAGTCTCTCTTTGGTCGCATAGCTTAAGAGTGTGTTTGTCGTTTAACCCGTTTTTAGACCGTCCTAAGAATACGATGCCTTGACAGATCATAAACCTATTTCTAAGTTCTCGTAAAAAGGTTAATAGCTTTTTAAGAGCAAAGCTAAGTGAACTCCGTGACTCCTGGGAACTAAGCTTACGTTAACTGGAGGGAAACAACTTCTAAGGTCGCCGAACACAATTTTCACGCGCGCTCTCGCCTATGCGTTTCAGCGCGCGCACAAGGATTACGAAAACAAACATGACGTCGATACAGCGATCATTTTATCTTCTCAAAGCCCGCGCTATCTGTGCTATTTTTCTTCATAACTGAACACAGAGTATCGATGGTTTTAGTCTTCTACTATAAAGGCACGTTCGAAAACATAACGATGCAAGGAACCGAGCAATTCACAGATTTTTCTTTGTTACCGAAAGAACCCAGTTAAATGCAGTGCATGCACAGTACGTCAAAAAAATACGATTGAATGCGGAATAACTTCTCGAGAAAAAAAATTTCTCGAGAACCACTCATTAGAATTTCACGAAATTTGGCACGAAAATACTTTAGGATTTAAGTAACTGGAGAATTGAACAAAAATTTCTAGATATTCCAGTTACCTTTCAACAAGGGATAATTAAAGATTTCTTTGTTAAACTATTATTAATTAATAATTATTATTTTATAAAAAGCTTGTCGCATTCAAATGATGAAGAATATCTAATGACTAGATTTTCTGCAAAATAAACAAAACCGATTTTATAGGCCTACTTACGTTATACGTTGTCATGGCAACGACACATACGTCATCTTAACTATCAAAAAACCGAAGTTTGTGTTATTAACTTATGTGGCGACCAAAGGATTAAAAAAAAAATTAAAAAACAATGTTTGGCCACCTTAATTTTGGCGCGAAATTTCAGTATGAATTAGTAATTTCACCTGGGAAATTACAAAATTGCCGTGGAAACGTTTGGCGCGAAATTTCTCGATAGAATAAAGAAATAAAAAACCCGCTATTGTGAGCGCAATTTTTCACCCATGATATAAAAAGGTAATAAAATGGTATACTCGTGAAATTAAGAAATAATTTTACTAGTGACCACTTGATTACCCATACTAATACATGAAGTTCGTAATACACCCGTTGATGGTGAAGAAAGCAAGTGAATACAAGAAAGATCACATAATTTAATTGCGGAGAAAGATGTGAAGACATGAATGATCATCGCATTACGTACACAACTTAAGGACGGTGCCTACATTTGTTAATGCGCACACGTTCTGCGCATCACGCAAGGCATGGTTTACCGCCACGCGCGCGCTAGGGTTGGCATTGACGTAATCAACTACGCTACCAAGTACGCGACTAAAATGAAGGTAACATTTTCCTACTGTGACCGAATCAAGTTTAATGAGCCCGTACTGAAACCAGGAATACCAGAATAGCAGCGTATCGCAAACCACTAACTGTTAACGGCTTCCAGCTGAAAAACTAACTGTTACCTGTCGAAAATTATTCTCAAATCCAACTGTAAATATGTACCAAAACAAGTGCAAGAGACGCAAATGTTTTACTTACTGGTGAGGTGACAGGAAAAAATCTCACGGGCGCCGTGAAAGTTTTCAAAAAAGATGAATAACTTTTAAAAACGGGTGGTTACCCCTACATTTTATGTTATGAAATGGAAGTGGCAAGCCTATTCAACACGTGATTAGTTTCTGGTTGTGAGAAAAAGCTATTATATTTAGACTGAATTTGAACTGAACCAGAGAAAGGCTGTCAGAGACGCTAAAAGCGCCGTTGCAACGATTTTGTTATTAAAAACATACAAAAAATGTTTTTTATGTTACCTTTTACCATGTAGTTTTAAGATCTTTATAAATGTATTTGCTTTTCTGTATGTAAGGGCGAATTCTAAGAAAATCTGTGAAGAAATATCCTTTCCTTCTTTTGTTGAGATTCAAGTCTAATTATCTCGAAAAAATTGCATGGCTACCCCTATTTTTCTTTGTGAATTCCAATAGCCCTTGCAAAGATCTACTTTTTCCGCATGGTCCTAATTTGGCGCAAAAACGTTTGTTTGCGGCACCGTCCTTAAGCAACTGTGAAATTAAAGCCTGAAAAAATCTTTCAGCGCATTTCAACTATGTGATCTCTCAGACATTTACATGTATTCTTCACCAACTACGGGTGGAGTGTGACTAGCTCCCAGTTTGTTTGATAGCTCAGTTCGAGGAGGTCAATTCCTGATTTTTCAGTTTTACGCTTTAATTTCTTTAAGTTGTGTTCATAACTACGATCATCATCTTTACGCCAAAATGGACAACCAATAGAACAAATTTACTACATGGGAGCAGAATGGGTTCCCAAGGGCTTTTTTCAATTCGACAAGTTTCCACATTTTAGCCCGAGAAAGAATAAAATGTATTGTTCATCTGAGGAATAATACCTCCTTTGCACAGCGGAGAGTACATCTCTATTCTCCCTTCTGCTCTTTAGCTTTTAAGGGACAATATTAATGAATCAAATCAAATCATACATAATGATGAAATAAGGCTAAGAGAGGGATGCTTTGTGAAAATCACTTTTTGACACAGTTGTTTACAAACATTCTTGGTCTTTCCTTACCCGAAATCTTGGACAGTGCTTTTCTTGGAGCGTCCTTTGGCAATCCTTTTGTGCTCTTTTCGCGTGTTTTTCTCTTGAGTTCGTCTTTTTTAACCAAAGATGAAAAAGAAAAAAAAAAGCATTTATAAGACTGAGTGAAGGGGCACCTTTAGGTCCTGCCGATTTATGGTGATATTGGTACTGAAAACTTTAAAAACACGAAAAAATTGTTAAAAACGGGCTTCAAGGAATATACGTAAGCTTCGTTTATCTCTGTGCCATTAACAATATTCCCTCTGCCGTCCATAAGATTATCTTGATGGCGTTTGCCCATTGCTACTGGCAATATTCAATCAATACAAGACAAAGGATAAAGATCTCCCCAACGCGTGTACGAGGACAAAAGGCCAGAACAGCGATAAGGAGGAAGTAATTTTGTTTTGACCAACGTGATGCTTGAAAATCGGACCGCTGACGAAATTTCACCGTAAAACTTGTGTTTCTCCAGGAACTGTTATTTCGGTTCAGTATACACTATAGAGAGGGGAGAACAGGGGCTTAATCTCCCTTCTCCTGCTTTTTGAGCCAATTTTTTCCCCTCCTCCCTACTTTGAATATTCCATGAAATTATTTTCCCAATCCGGTCCATCCAGTTCTCCTTACACCCAGCATTTCCTTTTTCCCTCCTTTCTACTTTTCCCCCTATTTCTCCCTCCTCGCACGTTTTTTTGGGCCATTACTCCCTCCTCGCAAGTTTTTTTGGGCATTTCTCCCTCCTCGCAAGTTTTTTTTGGGCCATTTCTCCCTCCTCGCAAGTTTTTTTTGACCATTTCTCTCTCCTCCCTATTATGTTTCTGACCCTTCTCTATATACTCCCAGAACATTTAGTGATATTTCGATGAACACGCTACGCAATTCTCATGAACTAAAGTAAAACTGACATTTTCGTTCATTCATGAAAATAATTTCGTAGCTAACAAGTAGTTACTAATTATACATATGTAAATTCAGTCTGCCATGTGTAGGGTTTAATTTTTATCAATCTTTCATCAAATAGAAAAATTTTCTTTTTCATTTTCTCGATTTAATAGCAAATAAGTAAAATATACTTGTTTCCAATGCTTGTCAATCATTTTCATTTTTAGTATTTGAGTTTGAAAACATAATAACTTCACCATCTCCCTGCAAAACCAGTAGACTCCATATGCATATTAATCGAAAACAAAATCAGCACACATTTAGTGCAGTGAAGTTTGTTTTTATAAGGTTTTCCAGGCTGTAAAAGATTTTTTCATATTCTACTATGGAGTGTTTTCACATGACATCACGGCAGCCATTTGGTGTCCCAAAACAATGAAAAGGCGGCGATGTTGGTGTACCAAAACGACGTCAACCCTGTGGAAGTGGTAGTCTTTTCTTATGTAAACACTTTCTTTTGTTGCAATAAATTTCCACAGCTGTTGGTCAGCTGAGTGAAAATTCAAAACGCTTCATATGCTAAGAAAATGTTTTGGCTTTGGCTACAGCTTCACATTTGCAAGACAATATACTCATTCATGTTGGAAAACGTAGATACATGCGCGCGGCGTCCGCGCATTTTCTTTTAAATAGATGGTAGCTTTTGAAGTTTTATCACGTCTGCCATGCTATAGAAACGTTTTCATATTATTTCAGTCATGATCTGTAGATCTTCAATAATATCTACCGACAAAAGCTTTATGTCAACTCCAGAAACAAGATGAGTTGGTATCTATAATAGCTTTTAGAACTCAGCAGCTCATTCTCAGTGACAAATCATGTGATTAAATTTATGACGTCACAACTATGCTGAGTTAAATTTTGTGAGATTTTGTGATATAATGAGCGACTATTTAAACGTTTCAAGAATTTAACGAAGCGGGCAATTATAAATACAGTATGTCTCATGAAACAAAAAAAAAGAAATAGAAAAATCTTAATTGACCCCTCCGACAATGAGGTTTTAATTTTCTGAGCCAGTGAAAAGAAAATCAATCAAACAATGTAACAGTATAAATGGACATAACATCGTTAAAAATTCCAACTGGCAGGAGGCAGACTTGTTTTCCATTTGCAAGCGTGGCCGAGGAATTAAACTCGGGGCTAGCTCGGATTTCAAGTACTCGGCCACGCTGTCTCCAGCTCTTCGTACAGGAAATTCTAGTAACAGTGATATCGAACAGAAAAGAATGAAGACTAAAATGATATAGTTATAAAATCGGTAAAGCCTAAAACAGGAGCTTAGTTGCCGTAGACGAGCTACTAAGTTTATTCTATTTTCGCAATGAAAATCCAAATACTTAGAACCTAGAAGTTTCAGCCGATTCTATCGATGAATTTCGATCTGTTGTGAAGACAAATTCAGTGAAGACGCTTGGCCAAGTTATTGCATGAATACAACGCACGCTGATAAGTAAGAAAATTTCGCTTGTACATGTAATAGTCACAACCTGAACAACCTGCGGAATAAAACGAAAGATTCAATATCGATTTTGCCGACCCAAAATGGTTATTTTAATTAGCAAGGTCGTGAATTTGTGGTGGTGTTAAAAAACCAAACAGACGATTTCGGGTTTTTTTCAATGTCTAAGGTAAACTGAAATATATAGTTCGGACATGATCTGGGTTATGTGGATTGAACATTAAAATGCGATCTTGAATTTTCAAATTTGTTATATGTTTTGAAGCGACAGACAAAGTAACAAAAATTCGCATTACAATGTTTTTTGGCTTGAATCGGTATTATATCAGCCAAGATATGTATGTACTCGAAATAAAATAAAAATCCTAACTTGTTATACACTGTACAAAAATTACACGATGTAGCGAAAAGGACTTTACAATATTTCTGAACATACCCAACTAAATGGCTTTCAACATCGGGCCTTCCCGCAATATGGCTTTCGTATTTGCTCCTCTATGAGAACACTGTTTTACTTTCTCTTTGAACATCTGTCTAGTTTCTACAACCCACCGTAATTGATATGACAATTTTTAACCGATTGTTAAAAAACACCCACAAACAATGGTATTCACAACAGCCGGTTTGCGGAAAGCATTATTCGAATAATAGGTTATTTGCTGAGGTGTTTATTTTCCGATTTTTTAAATTAACAGACTTCTTTGTATGTGTCGTTAAAAAAAAGGGTTTTTCTTTTCTTTTTTCTTTTTTGGCCACAAAGCTCTAAAAGCCACTGAAGATTCTATACAAGTTGGTACCATCTTGACTTTTACTTCTCCTCCTATCTAACCTAAATGTGTCAGTAGTTCGTATAGTATTATCGTCCGGGTGAATGTAGTTCTGAGAAGAACTGTTGTTGGTGACCGACGTTTCGACAACCTGAGCGGAAGTCATCTTTAGAGTCAAACCCTATTCACTAGACTCTGAAGATGACTTCCGCTCAGGCTGTCGAAACCGGCGTCAGTCACCAACAACAGTTCTTCTCAGAACTACTTTCACCCGGACGATCACACTATACGAACTACTGATACTCCTGGGTTCAAACCATTAACTATGCTAAATGTGTCACTCACTTATTTTACTAGCCTAAACAAAATAAATAACCGGTTTTTACAAAATATTTTTCGTTTGGAAGTGGAAATATGCTGAGTCCCCTCAGAGTACACAGATTGAATTGTTATTTGAAACTTGCAGCTGTTTACACGAACGTGTCAGTTCATTGAAATATTTTAAAGTATTAAGTCGCAAGACGATTCATTTCCTTTCCTGAGTGTTCTGGGGGAATTAAATAAGCCATTTCCGAGTTGCTTTTCAAACTTGGTCCTGGTACACAACGTACTTTTCATATGGAAATGAGTTTGATTTGCAAGACAACTACGTGGAACAAAAACTCATTTGTGTAACAAGACTCATTTTGAAACGGTAAGAGCAACTCAGAAGTGACCTCTTGTTCAGTGATATTTCTGAAACTTTCTCGGAGCATGGTATAATTGCTCATATACCATGACTCCTGGCCTAAGCCAATTAATTACATTGATCCAGTTTTAATAATGGTGATAGCGGAAGTCCGGCGGCCCAAAGAGTCAAGCGGCGCACCATAACTATAGGAACAGAATAACATGCAAAACCAGGCGACTCTTTTCTCATGGTCAACGTGGCTAGCGGCGTGGATCGCGTGCGCGTGCGCCCTACGACTACGACGACGTTGCGCAACATGGCGGCCATGCTACAGCTAACACATGCTTGATACTGGACATCCTGTTATGGTCAATTGACAGCTGTCAGAACAAGGTATCCACTGACCATTATCATGTGACCGTATCGCGGGCTCAGGTTTCAAGCTCATCAAGGTCACCGGTTTTTTAAAGTTTACCACTGGCCAGTACTGGGAGTTTGTGGCAGGCGCGGTGGCCTCATGGTTAGTGTGCTCGACTCCGGAGCTAGCGGTCCGGGCTCGAGCCCTGCCCGGGGTTACTGTGTTTTGTTCTTGGCCGAGACACTTTACTCTCGCGGTGCCTCTCTCCGCCCAGGTGTATAAATGGGTACCGGTGAATTTAGTGCTGGGGGTAACACTGCGATGGACTAGCGTCCCATCCAGGGGGGAGTTGAAATATTCCCAGTCGCTTCATGCTACTGAAACCGGCGATGAGCCACTTGGCTCGTCTCCAGACTCTTCCTTTACCTACTGACCAAGATAATGGTTTTCGATTGGATCTCAGGCTCATATCGGGTTAAGGCGGGGGTACACGTGAAGGCTGTTTTGAGGTCGCTTAACACGGCTTTTCTGCCAATATCTCGGTCACGTTTCAAACGACACTAAATCTCTCTGTTTATCTCATCAACCACTGTTTGACGGTTTTGTGTAAATTTTTGGGTGATTTTTGGGCATTTTTGGAAAGAGATATTTTTTCTCAACGGATAGGTTAAATTGAGGAAAATGTGAAATGTTGAAGATTTGATGGATTTGGAAAATTGAAATTTGAAGTGGACGGATACTGGACGGATACTGAACAGTTCCCTAGCAACCTGGGGCTCTCTGTTGCGGGGGTCAACTGTCTGGTAGTGTTTCCAACCCATCTTAATCCTAGCAATGTCCTTTTAATATTACTTCAAATTTCACTCCTATTCATGTTTACCCCCGCCTTAAGTTGTTAATCACGGACAGGTTGTTGCTCAGTTTGAGATTATTGAAACTCAAAATAAAAGGCCAAGCAATGTAAACAGAAAACCTCACCGCAAAGTTACAAAACTCAAATCAAAATTCTCAATCTTAATCGGGCTTTGAACAACCCATCCGAGGAGCTCCGCTTTAGGTTGGCTAAATCTACATATATTATTAGTGTACGAGTAGCTCAACCAATCAAGTAGAGGCGGATATCCAGGGGAAGGGTTGAGGAGGTTTCAGCCCTCCCCCTTTGACCATCTCCATAAAAATAAACCTGTTTTATACGTAGTCTTTTCACTTCCAACAAATGACTGATTGTCCGGTTGGAAAATGATAACGGACATTTAGCGACTGCATTTTTATTTTTGGTTTTCTGCAGTAGAGAAATAATTTAGTAATCTCCAGATTTTATATCATGCCTTCGCAAACGTTTTTCAAGTGGCAGTAGTGCTGAAAATAGCGTTCAAGAGGGTAAAATCGTAACAATTTTCATTTTGAGCTACTTACGGCAACCGGAAGTGGACGTTTCTCATCTTTGGGCAGTGGATGCGCTCTAATTTTCAAGTAAATCGTCTCGAGTAACGACACTTAGTATTACAAATGTGGTAGCGCCAAGGCGAGTAAAAAGAGGAAACGTCTCATTTCCGGTTGCCGTACGTCGCTCAAAAACGCCTTTGCTTAAGAGTACAACCCCCGTCCCTTTCAGGAAGTTCCTGGATCCACCGCTTTCAAATAGCAGCATATGTATTAGTATACCAGCAGAATTCTACTAATAATATAAATAAAAATTCGCACTGTCCTTGGAGGCATTATGAAATTATAGTATTGTCTTTCCTAGGATGTAAAAAGCGCCATAACATTTCTTCAATACAGTATCTTTAAAAACTTTGAAAATAGCTTTTGGTAAAGAACATAACACAAACAGTGGTGATAAACATTGTATTTCAAATGTTAATGAAGCCGAGAAGATACATATTTCGACATCGGTATAGATTTGAAATAAATGGGATCGGAAAAAACTATAATTAGTCCGGTCTGTTAGGTCGGAAAGTCAAATGTAGTTTAGAGTATAACTAATCATTTCAGAAGGGGTGCCACAAAAAATTACCCCAGGGTGGGGGGGAGGGGGGATTTTTTGTAAGTAAGTCTCAGTTGTGGTGTGTCAAAAGCAGCGTGCCATTATGAGCTATGAAATAATTTATTTTGTTGTTTACAGTGTGAAATAAGTGTTGGAATAGGTAAAATAAAGACCAAGTACAAAAATGTAATAAGCTGTGCTCAAAAGTAAAAATATTATGCCTTTTTGTGGTAGAAAAAGGCGAAAAAAAGACGACATATATGCGTAGTCATTATAAAGCTCAGTTCCACATGAATTTCACGTCCTTTATGATATTAATGTTTTAGTGAGAAGATATTTACTAAGCTCCTCTTATTTAAATTTGTTGTAACGTAATGGAAAATATGTACGGCTCTTCTTTAAACAATAAATGGTAATAAAAAGCCAGCGGTGTTTCCATACAACAGGCGCTTTACCTCCCGGTGACATGCGGCGTGACAGAGGAGTTGTTGAGCGGTAGGTTTCCTTGTTTTACACGGAATTTCACCATCTAAACTGTAAGTATCACCTCATGTTTTATTCTCGATCCTTCCGAGGTAAAATTCATTTCGTTATGATGCGAAACAAAGTCAACTTGTTTTTTTAAAAAAAACGAAGAGTTCAGTGATTTTTATAGTTTATCCGTACATGTGAGCCGGTGTTCAATAAAAGTTACTCTGAATAAGCGTTATAACTTGAAATGAATGAAAAACTGTGAGAAATTACGAGTTGTTATAAAAAATGGTTAAAGAAGGAAATGTTTAAGTAGGTTTATTATTTGATTTAAACGAAAAATTATGGAGTGACAAAGTTTCATTCAGAGTTTACTTTCGCGTTGCACAAACCTGGCAAGCGGTCAGTGTTAAACTATTCAATGGTTGTTGGACTCAAAGATATGATGACGGATAAAACAAAAATGTCATTCAATTTACTTTAGTCCAGACTGAAATTTCCTGAGTTAACAACGCTCTAAAAACAAAACCATTCTTAGATTAAGAATATTTTAAATGATTATTTCTTTTGTATTTCCTGCCATGTTAACTTTAATAAAAAACCTGTTTCTTAATTAACTTTAAGGCAATGATTTGGGAATTTTGTTTAATCTGCCAAGCCAAAGAAAAACCCGAACCTCTAAAGTGTCCACTGGATAGTCTTCAAGATGGTGCTGGCATAGAGGCATATCAATCTTTTCTAAATAATGTTGTCGAATTTAGAAAAATTGGTTCTCTACCTGTGGAATTAAAATTAAAAGAAGACATATCAGTTGAGGAACTTTGCACTTACAGAGCAGTCTGGCATAAATCATGTCACCTGAAGTTTGCTAATTCGAAGCTTGAGAGGGCTCAACAGAAAATCAAAAGGAAAAGTACGGTAACCGTAGATTCTTCTTCTCAGGCCAAAAAAGCGAAAAGGCAGGTCTCAGACCAGAATATATGTATCTTCTGTGATGAACAGGGAAACGACCTTCACCAGGTTCTGACCCTTGAAGTAGACAGAGATGTCAACGAAATGGCCTTACAAATGCAAGATTCTCAATTGATAGCGAAATTAGCAGCAGGAGATATGGTTGCAATTGAAGCCAAATATCACTCGCGTTGTATGCTTGCATATAAACGTAAGTACACGGCATATGTTAAAAGCTGCAGTGAAACTGAAACCAGCACCAATGATGATAGTGCGACAGAAGCACGTACGTTTGCCGAATTAATCTGTCGTTTATGGAAAGTTCAGCTGAAGGTGGAACTCTCTTGTTTAAGCTGTCTAGTCTTCACGACCTCTATGTTTCACGTCTTCGTAACCTTCACGTTGATAAGTCTGTCAACAAAACCCGCTTGAAGAATCGAATCATAGAGAATTACCATGGCGAGATCCAGGAACAAACCGATGGGAAAAACACGGTTCTGGTATTTAACCAAGGCATAGAGACGCTTTTGCAAGATGCCCTGAAAAAGCGTAACTGTGAAGAAGAAGCGTGCAATTTTGTAAATGTTGCTAAATATATCCGTAACGATGTCTTTCAAATGCCTGGGTTTTCTTTCACTGGGGAAGTTACCTCAGATTGCCAGCTCAAATCAGTACCACCAAGCTTAATGTGCTTGGTCTCTATGCTACTCAATGGCCCAAATATTGAAAGCCAGGATTTTGAGGAATCCCAAGCTTGTTTAACCATTGCTCAGCTCATTATCTTCACCATGAAAAAGATCAAGAAACTGGCCACTAAGAGTGATCTTCATAATCAAGATCGGGAACTGCCACTGCCTCTTTACCTTGGAACATGATGAGTGTGCACGCGCAAACAAGAAGTAAGAAATTTGTCAATCAGCTTTACGAACTCGGCTTAAGTGTGAGTTACCAAAGGGTCGATGATATCATAAACAATTTAGCGACATCTGTTTGCGACCATTTCAAGTCTGTTGGTGTTGTTTGCCCTCTTTCCTTACAAAGTGACTTGTTCATCGTTGGTGCTATTGACAATCGTGATCATGACCCATCCTCAACAACGGCACAGGGCTCATTTCATGGAACTGGAATAAGTATGTTCCAGTTCCTAAAGCAAGATTCAGACGTTAGCCAACCAGCAGTGCAAAGGATTAATCTTTGTTCAACCAGGTCCGCTTCAAGAGATATCACACTGCCTGACACGTATTCCTCAGTTCCTCCTGTTTCTATAAAAACATCAGAAGTAAACGTCCCTTCCACAAGTCAAGCAGGTGTGGAGACCGTAAGCACGGATCAGCTGTCTATTGCCATTGAAAAACAAGTTCACTGGTTGAAGCACTGTGAACAACATCTTGACGAGGAGCTTACCAAAGGTATTCATCTTTCATGGGCTGCTTATCACGCATCTGTAACTGAACTGCCCAACCCTTTGCCCTGCTTGGGTAGCTTGTTGCCATTGTTTTACGAGAAGGCTGCCACAGTAGCCATGATGAAACATGGGATGTCTGTTATTAAGAAGGCAACAGAATTTATTAACCCTGGCCAAATTCCTGTCACTGTCTGTGACCAGCCTCTTTTTGCCATCGCAAAAGTTGTTCAGTGGAACTGGCCTGCTACACACGGAGAAAATGTTCACGTTGTCATGCTGGGGGGCCTACACATTGAGATGATGCTGTGGACCATGTGCGGTGACCTTCTAGCTTTATCTGACTGGACTACAGCACTAACTGAAGCAGGGATAGCGTCCAGTGGGACATCAGATTCTTTCCTTAAAGTAGCGCATTTGACAAAAACCAGACGCGCCCACCAGGTGACCGCAGCAGCTTTGTATAAATTGCAGCATGTTGCCTTTCAGGAACTAAACGGTCAACTGGACGAAGAGGAGTTTCAGAAGTGGCACGATGGAATGATTAAGACCAGCCCAACGTATAAGTTTTGGGACACGATCATGCAAATGGAACTCAAAGTACTGGCATTTGTGAAAGCAACTTCTCTCTGTACGTAGAAGCCTTGGAATCTCTTGCTCCTTGGTCCTTTGCTCTTGATCACACTAATTACGCGAGGTGGCTACACATTCACCAGGCCCCGTTCAACAAAGCCTCAGAAAATGCTGGGTCATTTCTAAATCATCGAACACTTTTTCAAGCATCCCAATCGACCAGGCACACAAGCAAAATAACGCAAGGGTGAAGGGATCAGGTGGAGCTGTAGGACTAACGGAAAGTCCTGTCGCATTTAGAAGATGGATGGTGGCCGGACCAGAAACTGCTCGAGTGTTGCAAGAGTTCGAAAGTCAGTTGAAAGGTGAAACAAATGTTGATGAAAAGAACAAACACCACGAACAAGGACTTTCTACACAGAAAGCCTTTCAAAGTCATGTCACGCAACTTGTAAGTACAATTTCAGAAATGGGAAACCCTTTTAAGGATGACTGCCCTGAATTACTTGCCCTTGACACACGCAATTGCGCAGATGCCTCAGTCGTGGATACTGTGCATAGAGTCCAGGAACTTGGATTACGCCAGTACAAGAAATTCGTAAAAGACGTCATCGATGAAAGAACTGTATCGATTCACGATACAATTTCAAAGAATACCTTGCCACTGTTCAAGCGCCAGCAGCCGAAGGAAATCTCCAAAGCGTCCTTAAAGTTGACAGCGGTAACAAGTGACCGTTACCTCTTCAGTCGTTTATATATTGCCAGCCAACAGCGCGACGGAGATCTTGAAGAGTTCTTCAAGCATGAAAATCAGCCGTATCCACCTTCTTTGTCAGAGTTTGGCAATCTCCGATTCGGGAAAAAACTCTGATTTGATTTCATGCGTCAACAAAGAAACACCACCACATCCACCACCAGCATCTTACGATGTCAAAGTTTTTTATGGAGCAGCTATTGTGCATGCGCTTCCAGTTTGATCTGTCGCTACGTTTTCTGAATATGCAGATTCTAAGTTCTTACCTTTCCTGGAAAACCACTTGAAGAGTACCAAACGAATTGACGTTGTTTGGGATGAATACCGAGTGGCAAGTCTAAAAGAATCTGCCCAAAAGGCGTGAGACGAAAGGTAGCTGGGCATGTCAAGTTACCTCAGAACTGGCAGGCATTTCTCTAACAAGAAAAAACTGTTCGACTTCTTAACCAAGCAAGTTGAAACAGCTTCCTTTCCAGCTGACAGAGTTGTCTACATAACTTCAGGTCCCGGGGGGGGTACTCCCCTATATAAGGTATATAGGTATGTGCCGCCCCAAAGGGTATGGTTTTTGAGCCGTTTTGGTCTGAAAACGGGTATAGATTTTAACAATTATGGTCTGAAATGGGGTCGGGTTTTTGGGGCGGGAACATTTACGAAAGCTTACAAACATATTTTTCTTCTCAGTACGTAACTGGAACGACTAACTGATAGCGAGAAAAAGAAATAAATAAACTATGTCATTCCAGCTTAATTTTACTCCTTGCGTCAACTTCCGTTCGGCACTGATGCATAATTATGCCTTAATCACCTACCGGAATACCACACACAAAGCCACCATTATGAAAATGCGGTAACTGTAACGTTTTATTTGTGTCAACTCGTGATAGATTTTAATCTACAAAGAAAGTGTTTCTTGTTTGCACTACATGTATACAATCATTTAAGCAATCAATCAGCTGAAATGCCGGATTTATAATGAAGCCGATCGCGGTCTCATGAACACCATATATTGAGTTCTTTAAAACAAAAAGTTATATATTTTCGGTATTTCATGTAAAATAGAAAAGTAGATTAAAGTCGTACGAAAATTGCAAAATTGCGAGTTCCTTATCTTTACTGTCTTCATATCCTGTGACTGCCGGGCCATGTAGCTGTCATTTAAACACCGTGACGATTGCCAGGCTATTGTATCTCCACGTGGAAATTCATTTGCCTCAGTGCCATAAAGCCATGTCTGAAAACGGGTGTATATTTTCAAGTTCAGGTCTGAAAACGGGTATGAATTTTAGAGGTCAGGTCTGAAAACGGGTGTGGAAAATGGCATGTTTAGGTCTGAAATAGGGTCGGGATTTGAAGACCCGGGCGGCACACCCCCACCAAGAATTCCGAGGAGTAACCCCCCCCCCCCCCGGGCTTCAGGTAAGATGCTAACCAAGTTTTGGGAAGGGTTATATAGACACCGTTCAAACTTCTTTTTTGTGTGTCCATCAAGTCTTGATGAACAGTTATACTGACTGCATCGTCTTTTATTTTAGGTGAAAGCGTCATCTCAAGTTGCCCCAGGAACCAAATGCGTAGCTGCAACCATGAAGAAGCAGACACGAGGATTCTTGTACACGTTAAAGATGCTTTGGATAAGGGGGGAAGAAGTGTCTTTGTTCGCACTGTTGACACAGATGTTCTTGTTATTCTAATTGCCCAGTTCCACACGTTGTCTTCAATTTGGTCTGGATTGAGCTTTTGGGTCGCCTTTGGGATGGGAAAGAATTTTCAGCTGCTTTTTGTTAACACCATTTGTGAGTATTTGGGCGAGCAGAAATGCCGTGCGCTTCCATTTTTTCACGCATTTACCGGTTGCGACACTTCGTCAGCATTCCTGGGGAAAGGAAAGAAATCTGCGTGGGAGGCCTGGAAAGCGTACCCTGAAGCCACGCTTTGTGAACGATTGCCCCTTCCTTCCACTTGAGATCAACACTCCTGTATTTGATGTCCTTCAGCGCTTTGTGGTGATACTTAATGACAGGACCAGCCTTGCTACCGAAGTAAACACTGCTCGACGAGAGCTCTTCACAAAAAAGAATCGGGTGCTAGAAACATTCCCCCAACAGAGGTAAGAACCTATCATACACAAATGTTTAGTTGTTTTTGTGTTTGATAGGCTAAATTTGTGATTGTTAAACACTTGTGAGGACAACGCGAAAGAAAATAACCAGTTTAGCGAAAAAACGAGAAACATTTCAACTACATGTAACCTTTTCTTGTAATGAATCCACTTATCAAATTTTTTTTGACTAACCAAAGCCTATCATAAAGCTATGCTGGACTTGAACCTATAGTTATTCTACTTGGGGTATTAGAGAGCTTAATTTATGAAGTACATGGAAATAAGCGGTGCGCGTTTGTTTAAAATTATACTTGTGTAAAGAGTTTATATATAATTTCTATTGTTTATTAGAATGCCCTGTTGAATCATTCTAACAGAGCTCTTTACCAAGCAAGCATCTGGACTTCCCTTGATGAGCAGCAATTTTACCCATCCCCATCTGATTTTGGATGGAAAATGGAGAACGACAGATGGAGACCCCGCTGGACCGTACTTCCAGAAGCCTCTAAAGCTTGCAGTGAATTGCTGAAGTGTGGATGCAAGAAAGGTTGCAAAAGTGGTCGTTGCAAATGTTTCAAAGCCAATCTACCATGTACTGAGCTCTGTAGTTGCTCTGGAGGCTGCCAGAACACAAATCCTTAGAAATGGAGCAACCAATAACAACCATTTACGATATCTAGCCGAAGATGTTACAAATTAAATGTGTAAAACGCAACAAACACACTCCTTGATATGAGTGCCCTCAAGGCATTATGGGAATGTGACATGATCAAGGCAAATGAATTTTTATGGACACAAACACAAAACTGAGTAATAGTAATGTTTAGTCATTTACAACGGCATTCGTCAAACTTGGAACGCAATACACACATTAAATGCCACAGCCTCACTTTCATGCCAGCATTTGAGTATTGCGTAATTTCTATGAGCTTCATACCCCCCCCCCCCCCCCGAAAGCCAAATCACGTGGCACCCCTTCTAAAATCGTTTTTTACGTCAAAAGGAACATTTGTACTTAATTTGGTGCTTTTACGCCATTTGTCACGATTTTCGACCTAACAGACCGGACTAAATAAACAAATTAAATGTATAGTAGGCAATATATTGGATTGTAACGTTAATAAAATTTCTGCAAAAAAAACAACAATAACAATGTATATATAATTGAAATTTTATTTGAACTTTACTTTTAATTTCATTTTTCTATAATTATATATTGTCATTTTTATTTTTTTTTTTTTTAATTTTATTAGAACCTCCCACACTAAGCAGTTAAGACTAACACATGTCTAGTTTCTTGTCCGAATCTGATGCGAATTTACATTTCAAATCATTTCATTGAAGTATATCTGTATGAATAACATCACCTGTCTGTTTGAAATGACTGTACTGATTTGAACAAAACACTTTAGCAATTAAAGGATTATCCTTAGTAACCACAACTGACGTGAGAATTATTGACAGAAGAATAAGGTCCACTGCTCCGCCCATAATTAAAACCTCCATGGTTCAAAACACGAACTCGCAGCCTTACTTCTGTTTATTTTTCTTTTAAAAGAAAAAAAGTGACGTTTTACCAGAGCCCGAAGAGGTCTTAAATTGTTGATGTTAGTCACTACAAAAGAATGGCAATGTTGGTCCGATATCAGCCCATTGCTGCTCCAATATTGCAGGGGTTTGACCAAACTGGTCTGTTATGTATTTCTCATGAAAGCACACACCAAAAAGCCAATAAAATGCGTTGTTTTCAATTAAATTGCTTGTTTTTGCTGTGTTCTCAACACGTTATCCATTTGTGGGCTGTTTTTCACTAGTATTATGACTGGACTAAAAAGGTTGCTTACAAAGAAACGTGAGCTCAGCTTGACAAAAAAAATATTTTCTTCTTTCGTGGAATAAACGTGAGTGCAAAGTAATGTACTAAAAATAATCAATATGATAAAAACGAAAAGGATGTTGTTTTTTTTAATGGGTTGTCGGACTTTCGAATTCCCCAAATGTTTCAATCAAAATTAACAGCTTTCTCAACGAAGCCATTTCATGCCAGTTATGACATTATCATGTCAAAAACAACCGTGCCGACGAACAAATAAGGAAACTCATTTTGGTCATCGATATTATATTGCAGCAATAAAATGAAGCTATTTTAAGTTGTTGTATAGCGGAAATTTCAATATCTTCCTCTGTTTTAATGAAAAATGAAGAATTAATGAAGAATCGACGATGGACGGGACTTTTTGTTGAAGGTTAATTAAAGGGGGAAATAAATTTAACTTGACAGGATTGGCTTTGTTCGAATATTTTACAACAGACATGATATTGCACAAGTTTATTAAATGGAAAATCTCCAGGCGATATTGCCATTTGAACCCAAATATTTCCGGATTTATCAGAGTGAGAAAACCAAAAAATAGTTTTTTAATTTCCATTCCAAATTCAACTAACTCTAATTTGTTAGCTGGTAACTGGTAAAATCTTCTTTTGGTTTATTTTATAATTAATTTTAGGTACGCTACGTGAAGAAGAACAGTGATGTTGTTCTGAATCTTTTGTTATTTCGCTTCGGCGATGAAATTAACTTTTGCTTTTGAAGAAAAAATAACACGACTCAAAATTTGCTTAAGTTAAGAAATATTGTTAGAAAATCAAAATCATGATCACACAGTTCACGGTTCCCTTTAGTACAATGACCG